>NC_069432.1:7675702-7725065 GCF_026875155.1 Cherax quadricarinatus
TTCCAAACTACGAATTCTCTGCATTATATTCACACCACACATTGCCCTCAGACATGACATCTCCACTGCCTCCAGCCTTTTCCTCGCTGCAACATTCATCACCCACGCTTCACACCCATATAAGAGCGTTGGTAAAACTATACTCTATTACATTTCCCCTCTTTGCCTCCAAGGACAAAGTTCTTTGTCTCCACAGACTCCTAAGTGCACCACTCACTCTTTTTCCCTCATCAATTCTATGATTCACCTCATCTTTCATAGACCCATCCGCTGACACGTCCACTCCCAAATATCTGAATACGTTCACCTCCTCCATACTCTCTCCCTCCAATCTGATATTCAATCTTTCATCACCTAATCTTTTTGTTATCCTCATAACCTTACTCTTTCCTGTATTCACCTTTAATTTTCTTCTTTTGCACACCCTACCAAATTCATCCACCAATCTCTGCAACTTCTCTTCAGAATCTCCCAAGAGCACAGTGTCATCAGCAAAGAGCAGCTGTGACAACTCCCACTTTGTGTGTGATTCTTTATCTTTAACTCCACGCCTCTTGCCAAGACCCTCACATTTACTTCTCTTACAACCCCATCTATAAATATATTAAACAACCACGGTGACATCACCGTGGTTGTTTAATATATTTATAGATGGGGTTGTAAGAGAAGTAAATGCGAGGGTCTTGGCAAGAGGCGTGGAGTTAAAAGATAAAGAATCACACACAAAGTGGGAGTTGTCACAGCTGCTCTTTGCTGATGACACTGTGCTCTTGGGAGATTCTGAAGAGAAGTTGCAGAGATTGGTGGATGAATATATATAATATATATATATATATATTATATATATTATATATATATATATATATATATTATATATATTATATATATATATATATATACAATCACTGTATTGAACATAATAACTGCACTAAAGTTATTATTATAATATTGTTAACCACTTTTGTTTATTACAATAAACATGCACAAATCTTGTATAATACTAATGTTCTATTATATATTTAAAGATGTACTGTCACTAGACATGTTTTTTAGAACTGCTGCAGCTTGTGGAACTCCTTGAAACAAGGTATCATGCAGAGAGGTACCTTACATTCCTCACACATAAACCGAGTGTCTTTGCGTCTTTGTTGCCGTCATTTTGTTTGTGTACAGACAACACATCTCTTCTGCGCAAATTTCTTCTTAGTTGCAGGAAGCTGTATCATGAAGTGATCACCTTCCCTCCTCAAACTCTTGGGTATTTCCTGAGGAGTTCGAGGACAGTTTTGTATAGCAGGTGTTGTTACCTGGTACTTCATTATGAGTTGTCTGACAACAGACAAAGAAAATTCACCATACGGTGGTCTGTTGCCAGACTTCATTTGGTATATATTATATGCATTGAGCAAGCACTGAAATGTCAATGAGATGGAAGAAAAGTTTCATGTACCACTTGTAACTCTTACGAACACAATCAACAAAGTCAATCTGCATGTCAATTTGTCAACCAAGCGCATGTTTTGTATATAATCAATCACTGTCACTGGTTTTCAAATACGTTCATTAGTCACTCTATCAATTTGCCACTGATTGGCATTTTGTTACGGTGAATGGTTGTCAACAGTGTGACATCTCGTTTGTCATGCCACCGTAATGCCATGATGTCATTGGCAGTAAACACCTGCACCTCATCACTACGAGTGCCTGCGTTGAACCTGGGCATATGTTTACGATTAGAACGTACTGTGCCACACACATCTGTCATGTTCACTCGCAAGAAATCACTGAGTAAAGGGCTTGTGTACCAGTTATCAATATATAATGTATGCCCCTTACCAAGATAAGGTGCCATCATGCTTCTCACTACGTCACCTGAGATACCTAATAACATCCTCGTATCTTTCAATGTTTTACTTCCTGTGTATACAATAATATCCAATACCAGGCCACTGTCACAGTCACAGAGTACAAACAGTTTTATACCAAAGCGTTTCCTCTTGCTCGGTATATACTGCTTGAATGGCAGCCTACCTTTGAACAAAATCAAAGGCTCGCCAATTACAAGATTCTTGAATGGATAAAAGTACATGTTGAACTTTTCTTTCAGATACATAAAAACATTTCTAATCTTGTATAACCTGTCACTTCTGTCAGGCCTGGCTTTGTTAAAGAAGTGCAACATATGTAACAGTAAGCTAAGGCTGTTCACTGGGATGATTTCACTGAAGGCCGGGGTACAAATTAGCCGATCTGTGGACCAGTATGATTTTATATTATGCTTATAGACATGAGGCATAAGCATTACTGTTGCAAAAAGCAAATACATTTCTGCAACAGTTGTCTCTTTCCACCGGTGTAGTCTTGACTGTGGTGATATGATCGTATTTGCCATGGTGTACTCAAAATACTTATTACTTTCCCTGACAATAGTTTCCATCAAGGGCTGGTCAAAGAATAGTTCAAAGAATTCCAGTTTACAGTGGACCCTCGCATACCGTTGGCATCACATAACATTAAATCCGCATACCGATACATTTTATCACTAAAATTTTGCCTCGCATACCGCTATAAAACTTGCTCAACGCTATTCGTCCGAGGCGCTTCTAATGTGCGGCCTGAGCCAGCTTCACATGTTCCGCCGGTGGCATTGTTTACAAGCCAGCCTCCGCGGTAACATCCAAGCATACAATCGGAACATTTCGTATTATTACAGCGTTTTTGGTGATTTCATCTGCAAAATAAGTGACCATGGGCCCCAAGAAAGCCTCTAGTGCTAACCCAGTGGTAAAAAGGGTGAGAAATACTATCATACCACAGTCAGCTGCTGCTGCACCACGGTCAGCTGTTGCTGGACCAGTCAGCTGTTGCTGGATCAGTCAGCTGCTTCTGCACCACGATCAGCTGTTGTTGGACCAGTCAGCTGTTGCTGAATCAGTCAGCTGCTGCTGCACCACGATCAGCTGTTGCTGGACCAGTCAGCTGTTGCTGGATCAGTCAGCTGCTGCTGCACCACAATCAGCTGTTGCTGGACCAGTCAGCTGTTGCTGGATCAGTCAGCTGCTGCTGCACCACGATCAGCTGTTGCTGGACCAGTCACCTGTTGCTGGATCAGTTAGCTGATGCTGCACCACGATCAGCTGTTGCTGGATCAGTCAGCTGTTGCTGGATCAGTCAGCTGTTGCTGGACCAGTCAGCTGTTGCTGGATCAGTCAACTGTTGCTGGACCAGTCAGCTGTTGCTGGATCAGTCAGCTGTTGCTGGATCAGTCAGCTGTTGCTGGATAAGTCAGCTGTTGCTGGATCAGTCAGCTGTTGCTGGACCAGTCAGCTGTTGCTGGACCAGTCAGCTGTTGCTGGATCAGTCAGCTGTTGCTGGATCAGTCAGCTGTTGCTGGACCAGTCAGCTGTTGCTGGACCAGTCAGCTGTTGCTGGATCAGTCAGCTGTTGCTGGATCAGTCAGCTGTTGCTGGATCAGTCAGCTGCTGCTGCACCACAGTCAGCTGCTGTTGCACCATCAGCTGTTTCTGAACATGACTCGTCCCGAACCTGTCCGTCCAGCCTGAGCGCCTGCCTTGCCGTCATTGTTTACAAGCCAGGGTGGCCGGTTGCATGCATACATTCGATACATTTTGTATTATTCCATAATTTATAGTGCTTGTAACTGCTAAATAAGCCACCATGGGCCCAAAGAAAGCTTCTAGTGCCAACCCTGTGGTAAAAAGGGTGATAAATACTATTGTACCACGATCAGCTGATAAATTGGACCAGTCAGCTGTTGCTGCACCACAGCTGCTGCTGCACCATGGTCAGCTGCACCCCAGCTGTTGTTGTTGCTGCACCACCATCAGCTGTATTACTCGAAGATGTGGAGAGAGTGTTGTTGGTGTGGCTTAATGTGAAACAATTACCGAGAAACGATTAACCCCGGAGGGTTAGCCACCCAGGATAACCCAAGAAAGTCAGTGCATCATCGAGGACTCTCTAACTTATTTCCATTGGGGTCCTTAATCTTGTCTCCCAAGATGCAACCCACACCAGTCGACTAACACCCAGGTGAACAGGGAAAAACGCCTGGAACTAGTGCTCATATTGGTGAATTTAAAGCCAGCAAAGGTTGATTTGAGAGATTTAAGAATCGTAGTGGCATACACAGTGTGATAAGGCCTGTTCTGGAAGAAAATGCCAAACAGGACCTACAGTACTCAGGAGGAAAAGGCACTCCCAGGACACAGTGTCTCATCAGTCATTGCTGCATCTTCAATAAAGGTAAGTGTCATTTATTCTTCATTTAGTAGAGTAGTACATGCACAATATATACTGTGCATGTACTACTCTACTATTGTGCATGTATCCTTCTCTTTGTGTGTAGGAAAATGTATATTTCATGTGGTAAATTTTTTTTTTTTCATACTTTTGGGTGTCTTGCACGGATTAATTTGATTTCCATTATTTCTTATGAGGAAAATTCATTCGCATAATGATAATTTCGCATAACAATGAGCTCTCATGAACGGATTAATATCGTTATGCGGGGGTCCACTGTATTTGCAGTGTTTCCAAGGGGACAAGTAGGTAGAATTCCACTTTGAGAGTCATCAAACTGGTGGGGCTTGGAAACAAAATTGGGATTGTGGTTGTGGTGGGCTGGTGGCTGACACTCCGCTTTGTCCTTGGCTGAGGAGTCAGCCGTGTGGGTCCGAGCCTGGACTGGTGAGTCATGAATGGCTTTGGCACTACCATCACCAATACCACCATCACCACCAATACCACCACCTACTGATGCCTGTGGTCTATCCATGCCAAGTGTAGCCACATCATCCTCACTCTCACTGTCTATTCCTGCTGTAGGGCCATGGGATGTACTCCGAAATGTACTCCATCCCCTGGGCACTGCATAGGGAACACAACCCGAGTGCATGTGGAGGTGTATATACCGACGCTTCACTGGTGAATATGATTCCTCATTATCACTACTCAAATGATTGTCAAGAGCAATAAAATCACAATCCATATCACTATCATCATCATTATTGAAGTCAAAGGCCTGGCCATGCGAAAATATTAGTTTTCTCTTGCGACGAGGTACAACTGAACATGACTGAGATGTGCCCACACTAGAGGTAGAAGGTTGAGGATCATCAGGATTTTCTGCACTATTATCGATATCCTGGTCATTCCTTTCGGTCACTAACTGATCAAAGCCATAGAATTCGTCTTCATTTCCACTTCCATCAGAGTCAGAACTATCAGATAGGAAGAGGAAAGTCCCAATTCGCCTTGGAGTGAGAGCTGCCTTGCGACGAGACATGGTGAACAAAGGTAACTGAGCCGGCATTCCCACAATGCTATGCGGGTGGCTAGAATTTTTCTTCATGGCACACACGCACCACACAGACCCATTCTCTCACATGTAGGCCTACCAGCCTTCTCGTGCTAAATTTGACGCCACTAGAATTTGGGCATAGATCTATGGTTTGGACCCTCAACGTATAGCAGTAAATCTACGGTATGGACCCTCAAAGGGTTAAGGGTTAATGTAACAATGTTAGTGTTTAAATTTATAAACAAAATCAATATTTTAAATAATTTTCCACATCCTCTGAAATACTAGCTTCAGAGGGTACAAGAAGAAATCTATGGAGATGAAATTAAATTAATAATAAAAGAAAAATGTGTAAAAGGTTCAATAACTGATAGTCTAGGGCTGTATTCAGATGAAGTAATTAGGTGCAGAGGTAGATTACAAAATGCTGAATTGAGTGAATATGCTAAACACCCAATCTTACTGCCCAAAACCCATCATTTGACAACTTGGACTGGTTTAAATGCCCATAAAAATGTAACGCTCGGTGGAGTACAAGACACTTTAAATTGTATTAGGGAAACTTTCTGGATTCCACAAGGACAACAAAGTGTAAAAATAATTAAATCTTGTGTAATATGTTGCTGTGTGCATGCCAGAACCTGTATGTACCCAGGTCCTTGACCACTGCCAAGGGAATGTGTATAATTGTTAAAATCATTTGATGTAACTTCAACTGAATTTTATTGACTTAAGACTCAGGGAGATTGACACCAGTCAGTCCATCTATCATCATTCTATCATGCAGGAGGAGCCACATGTCTATGGTGCATCCAGCAAGTTAAGCCGACTCTTGGATGTCACTACCGCCCAGCTCCAGCTGGGTTACAAATATCTTTGGCAGGTTAAATCACCACCACTAGATGTAGACCAAAAGAAATGCAAACTTTGCAAGATGGACTATTGTCACCCTGCATCATTATGTATTGGAGTGCAATAAAATTAATGCATTTAGAGACTACTTGCTCAGAAATGGTCAAGATATGTCTAAGTATTTTATCCACAGTGGTATACAGTGGAACCTCAAATTTTAAACATATCTCTTATCGAACTCTTCGAAAATCGACCACTTTTTTCGAACCAACTTTGTCCCTATTATCCAACTCACCCTTATTTTCAAACCGCCGGGTACCGGACCTGTCCACCAGCCTGCATCCCCACGCAGGTGCCTTGAGCCAGTCTGGCTTTGTCGATGCTTGAGTGAACACTAACCTGCTCTCTCATTCAAACATTTTATGATTAATTCATTGTGTTTAGTGCTTGTGGGACTGTGAAATAAGCTACCATGGGCCCAAAGAAACTTGCTAGTGGTACCCCTGTGGTAAAGAAAGTGAGAAACACCATAGATGTGACGAAGGAAATAATACAGAAGTATGAGAGTGGTGTGAAACTTGTTGAACTTGCCAGGATGTATGGGAAAAACAAGTCGACCATTGCTTCTATCCTGTCAGAGAAAGAACAAATCAAGGAAGCTGATGTTGTGAAAGGTGTTACTATGCTAAGCAAAAAAAGTTGTTGCTGGTGTGGATCAAGGATAAAGAGATGGCAGGTGATAGTATTTCAGAGACGATTACAGTGGACCCCCGGTTAACGATATTTTTTCACTCCAGAAGTATGTTCAGGTGCCAGTACTGACCGAATTTGTTCCCATAAGGAATATTGTGAAGTAGATTAGTCCATTTCAGACCCCCAAACATACACGTACAAATCCACTTACATAAATACACTTACATAATTGGTCACATTCGGAGGTGATCGTTATGCGGGGGTCCACTGTATTTGTGAAAAGGTAAGGAAGTTGCATGCAGATCTGGTACAGAAAACTCCTGGAACCAGTGCTGATAGTGAATTTAAGACCAGCAGAGGCTGGTTTGACAGATTTAAGAAGCGTAGTGGCATACACAATGTTGAAAGGCATGGTGAGGCAGCCAGTTCAAACAAACGGGCGGCTGAGAAATTTGTACAGGGGTCCAGTGACTCTCAAGTTGGTCCTAGTGGCATTAAAAGAGAGAAGGGAAGTAACCCCAGAGAGGGCTTTGATACCTAAAGTCCTTATGGAGGGGGATTCCTCTTCCAAACATTAAACACAACTCCCTCTCTCCTCCTCTGTATCTTCAATAGAGGTAAGTAAAAATGTTATTTTATATGTTATTTAAATTTATTAATACATAATTGTACACTATATTTGTTGTGTGTATGTAAAACTATAATTAATCTCTATAAAATGTATTTTTTTTTTGTGAATATTTTTGGGTTTCTGAAACGGATTAATTGTACTTCCATTATTTCTTATGGGAAATATTGCTTCGCTTTTCAAACTTTTCGAATTTAGAACTAGCTCCTGGAATGGATTAAGTTTGAAATTTGAGGTTCCACTGTATTACAGACCATTCTGGAAAAATACCCTGACTTTGCTACATGTAAACAAAACATTACCACGTGTGTGTGTGTGTGTGTGTGTGTGTGTGTGTGTGTGTGTGTGTGTGTGTGTGTGTGTGTGTGTGTGTGTGTGTGTGTGTGTGTGTGTGTGTGGAAAATTTTTTGATTTTCCGAAGCTATAGCGCCTAATAGGTGTTTAATGTGTCAATATGAGTCAAAAATGTATTTGACAATAGGATAGAACCAAGAGTTCCCTTGGCGCATGCGCAGATGTGTGGGGGTAGAGGTCGACTCGGGGCATGGGGCTGGCGGAGTGTTTTGAATGTAGTGAGGAGGCTGTGAAAACCTGGGATCAGGAAATTGGCATTCACAGCGGCCTAAGGATTAATATGGGCCTCATTTCATAATAGGAAGTGTCGTAACTGTTCCTGGTGAAGAGTGAGGGAACGTGATTTACGGGACCACCGTAAAAAGGTGGTAAAATTAGTGAATAATGGTTCGACCGGGTGTGACTGGTGCGCGGCCATGGTGTGTGTCCAGGGGAAATACCCGTGTGTTAATCCTCACTCATCGGCCTCAGATCTTAATGGAGTGAACTCTAATGTGTATAATAATTATGAGACGTTAAATCGTCTTGTGAATGGTAATGTAATCAGTGATAATAACATTGAGTTAAGAGAATGCGGGATGTGAAATAGATCGCCCTGCTCCGAGTGAACGCGTGATTCTCGTACTGAGGATAGTGAAGCTTTATGGAATCACGACTTCTAAACTGGGACAAACCGACGGATACCTCGTCCTGCTGGAATAAGAACCGTGTCGGTGTAGCAGGACATCGAAATGAGATGGTGAATGGAGGGAATAAGGAGTATCAATCACCCACAGTTAAGTAACCCTTCTAGTTATAGCAGACTGATACTGGCCAGTTAGGTATGTTGTAATTGGATAGGTTATGGGTGATCCAGCTACATCAAGTGACCACCAGAGAATATCTGGTAAGTGGTGAGATTATGTACAAGTGTTTTCCTTGATGGATATATCCATGTGTAACCTACCCCACCCCCCTTCATTCAGTTAAACTAATATAATCTATACAGTCCACAATTAATTAGTAGCACCGTACTTGTGGGTGCTATCCAATCCATACTGGTCTCAGATAGATATGGATAAGATTGTGAGGTCGAAGGAACCACTTGCCGTGACCAGGGGTGGTTAAGTTTTCTCACATGTCTACACGGGGTGACTACGGTAAACAATATGGTTGTCTCCCAATGAGTTTACTTGTAAGCATGTAATGTTGAGGTACATAAAGGTAATCACCCTATAAAATTTTCCATATCTGCCCACTGGTCCTTCCTGAACCGGATGCAATCAGTGAAAAAATTAATTGAATTAATTACTTAATAATTAAGTGACTGATTGAAGGAAGTGGGTATAGGGTGCACAAGTTTAATCGATCGTGTGGTGGATGATAATTAGCCCAATTAATTGCTAGCACATGTGTGGCTAGGATTTATACAAGAGTAAAGTGCAAGAATTACTCTTATAAGGCACCTACTTAAGTTGTATAATCAGTTATTAATAATTCTCTAACCATGACTGGATCTGATGGAGTTAATGTGGCTGACAAGTCCATGAATTTTAGAGTAATGAAAGCTATTAAAAGCCATGTGACGAAGGCATTTGATTTAATGAATCAAAGAACCGTGAACCCTAATGAATTAAAGTTGTATTTAGATGCTTTAGAGAGTAGATTTGATTGGTACAAATTGTGGTTTAAAGACCGTGAAAGAGATCTGCTGGAGAATTGTGCAGATGGAATGGAAATGAATGTTTTAATTAATCAACATTACGAATTGGAAGAAAAACTGTCTTGTAAAAGTAAGGCTTTGAATAAATTAAAGGGTGTAAGCCAGGCAGTTGGTCAACCTATTAATGCAAAGGGTGGGTTTGCCAAAACCTCCAGAGTACGGCCTGGAGGAAATCAGACTAGGTCGGCAGGAATTAATTGTTCAATTGCAGACCAGTCAGCCAAACAGTTCTAAGGATATAAACACATAATGACTCTGAAGTATCTGTCAAGTCGCAAAAGGGAAAAATAATTCCAGTGGTAATAATCATAGTTAAGAGTTAAATAGGCACATATCAAGTCAGGAATCAGTAATAGTGGTTCCTCCATCAAGGTAAGAGGAATAAGTACCTCAGTAAGTGTAACCCAGTTAATAAGAGGTCAGGCAAGGAAAAGAGAGACTGCCTCTTCTGCCAGGGTACTCATTTCACTAAAAATTGTAATGCCTATAATTCATGGGATATTAAAGTGGAAAGAATGAAAGAACTTGACAGATTTATCAGATGTCTAGACAATCATAATGTAAAGGATTGTCATACCAAATTGAACAGTTGCTATCAATGCAACAAGGGAAGGCACCATACAGTTATGTGCAGGGTTGTATGTGATTCTTATAATAATGGTGACAATAATGATAATGTTAATAACCCTGACACTACAGTGACTGATGTAAAGGTTGCAGCTAATGGCAATAATGATGGCCTAGCTGAGGTAGCCTTGC
Organism: Cherax quadricarinatus; assembly: GCF_026875155.1. Lineage (NCBI taxonomy): Eukaryota > Metazoa > Arthropoda > Malacostraca > Decapoda > Parastacidae > Cherax > Cherax quadricarinatus. The sequence goes on from NC_069432.1 coordinate 7,686,014, forward strand.
CGGCGTTGGATGTAATAATTCAGGATAAAGGGCATAAATCCAAAAGCATGCGGCGTCACTCTCCTCAACACTGGTACGGGCCATGTAATATATGGCAGACTACCGCCTAGTAATAATGACTAGAAGTAGTGAATACAGTCACGGTGTCTTGCTCATAAAAGGTCAACCCAGTACAAGTATTCTTCCATCGAGAATGATATTGAACCAGTCTAATTTGTGGGAGCTGGACAGCACAGGGATTAATATAAATGAGTTAAGTCCAAATGATTCCTTTACTCAGGAATCATTTGAAGGATGTTAAATGTGAATCTGGACATTACTGGGTGCGACTTCCATGGAAGCTCGACCGTCCAGAATTACCTACTAATTATAGGATGGCGTATGGACAGTTAAAGGGCCCAGCTCTGCGAACTGAGCAAGACACCAAAATTCTTGACTGCTTATAATCATATAATTAATAAACAGTTAAATAATAAATTGTTCTTACTTCAGGCGACGATAAATGCACACTTTAAGTGCACAGGTGGTCCACTGAGCGAAGTAATTGGGTAAATAATCTTATGTGGACAATTTCCGGGTGTGACGTCAACTGAAGAGGAACTAATGAGGATATGTGAAGGGGTTAATGAAATAATGCAGTAAGGTGCTGGGAAGGACTTGGGATACTGAGAGAGACTTGTTATTGTTAAAGTCTCATAATTCCAGTATGCCCAATAAATTAACCCAGAGAGCATAGGCTTAGTGTCACACCTTACAATAAGAGGGAAATTGTTAATACCAGAAGCATGGAGGCTTGAGTGTGCTTTGGGTGGAGCCCTACCTGAGGAGTTAACAGGTGGAAAGAATTAATGGGTGATTATGTAAATACCAATGTTGGAGTTCCCAAGCCAGGTGGCCAGTGAAGATGGGAAAATTGTACTCCACATTATGTAAGTCGTCTAGCAACGACCTCCGCCCGGCCGCAGTGTGGAAAATTTTTTGATTTTCCGAAGCTATAGCGCCTAATAGGTGTTTAATGTGTTTAATGTGCGGGGGTAGAGGTCAACTCAGGGCATGGGGCTGGCGGAGTGTTTTGAATGTAGTGAGGAGGCTGTGAAAACCTGGGATCAGGAAATTGGCGTTCACGGCGGCCTAAGGATTAATATGGGCCTCACTTCATAATAGGAAGTGTCGTAACTGTTCCTGGTGAAGAGTGAGGGAACGTGATTTACGGGAGCACCGTAAAAGGGTGGTAAAATTAGTGAATAATGGTTCGACCGGGTGTGACTGGTGCACGGCCATGGTGTGTGTCCAGGGGAAATACCCGTGTGTTAATCCTCACTCATCGGCCTCAGATCTTAATGGAGTGAACTCTAATGTGTATAATAATTATGAGACGTTAAATCGTCTTGTGAATGGTAATGTAATCAGTGATAATAACATTGAGTTAAGAGAATGCGGGATGTGAAATAGATCGCCCTGCTCCGAGTGAACGCGTGATTCTCGTACCGAGGATAGTGAAGCTTTATGGAATCATGACTTCTAAACCGGGACAAAACCGACGGATAACCTCGTCCTGCTGGAATAAGAACCGTGTCGGTGTAGCAGGACATCGAAATGAGATGTGAATGGAGGGAATAAGGAGTATCAATCACCCACAGTTAAGTAACCCTTCTAGTTATAGCAGACTGATACTGGCCAGTTAGGTATGTTGTAATTGGATAGGTTATGGGTGATCCAGCTACATCAAGTGACCACCAGAGAATATCTGGTAAGTGGTGAGATTATGTACAAGTGTTTTCCTTGATGGATATATCCATGTGTAACCTACCCCACCCCCCTTCATTCAGTTAAACTAATATAATCTATACAGTCCACAATTAATTAGTAGCACTGTACTTGTGGGTGCTATCCAATCCATACTGGTCTCGGATAGATATGGATAAGATTGTGAGGTCGAAGGAACCACTTGCCGTGACCAGGGGTGGTTAAGTTTTCTCACATGTCTACACGGGGTGACTACGGTAAACAATATGGTTGTCTCCCAATGAGTTTACTTGTAAGCATGTAATGTTGAGGTACATAAAGGTAATCACCCTACAAAATTTTCCATATCGTGTGTGTGTGTGTGTGTGTGTGTGTGTTTGTGTGTACTCTCCTAATTGTATTCATCTAATTGTGGTTGCAGGGGTCGAAACTCAGCTCCTGACCCTGCCTCTTCACTGATCGCTACAAGATCCTCTCTCTCTCTCTTTCTTTGCTTCCTGAGTTTTGTCATACCTCGTCTTAAAGCTATGTATGGTTACTGTCTCCCCTACATCACTTGCTAGGCTATTCCACTTCCTGACGACTCTGTGACTGAATAAGTACAGGTCTCCCTCAACATTCGCAAGGGTTAGGGGATCAAGAGCCTCGCGAATGTTGAAAAATCGTGAATGTTTGGTGCCCCAATATATTGTAGGGAATTATAATATACTTCTTCCTTAACTTGTTGAGCCATGAACAATCATAAAATACATGAAAACGTCGTAAATTGTACTAAATACATACATGTTATGGTTTAATAACATGTATGTTATTAAATATCACTGCCTCCACCACTGCCTACACTTCCTCGACCACTGTGAGTCCCTACTACCCTCCCTCCGACCCCCTGAACTGGCAGCCAGCCCTCCCACCAGTGTGGTGAGTGTTTTGTTTGTTCATTATTTGCTATTAAACTACAGTATAAATAATGTAAACCCATTCATGACTGCATATTGGAATGGCTATTCAGACAGGTATTGGATGGTGACATCATGTGTTTACTCTTGAACACAGCAAAGAATCAAGCATTTCTGCTACTGCTAATAATAACAGTAGTAGTAGTAGTAGTAGTAATAATAATATAATAATAATAATAATAAATACGATAGAATTGAAGAAGGAAATTGTACAGAAATACGAGGGAGTGGTTGACACATCGTCAGTGTGGCTTTGTTTATGCTGGAGTGAGCATTAATATCTGTGCTCTTCCAAACATTTCACAATAATTCATTGTGTTTGGTGCTTGTAGATTGAGTGCGACTGGAGTGGTAGAGGCAGTGGTAGAGGCAGTGGTAGAGGCAGTGGTAGAGGCAGTGGGTAGAGGCAGTGGGTAGAGGCAGTGGGTAGAGGCAGCGGTTTAGGCAGCAGTTGAGGCAGTGGTATTTAATAACATATTATAAATAATAATAATACATATTACTAATAACATTTATTATTATTATTATTAATAACATGTATGTTATTAAATACCACTGCCTCACCCACTGCCTCACCCACTGCCTCACCCACTGCCTCAACCGCTGCCTTAACCGCTGCCTCAACCGCTGCCTCAACCGCTGCCTCAATCGCTGCCTCAACCGCTGCCTCAACCGCTGCCTCAACCGCTGCCTCAACCACTGCCTCAACCACTGCCTCAACCACTGCCTCTACCACTCCAATCGCACTCAATCTACAAGCACCAAACACAATGAATTATTGTGAAATGTTTGGAAGAGCACAGATACTAATGCTCACTCCAGCATAAACAAAGCCACACTGACGATGTGTCAACCACTCCCTTGTATTTTTGTACAATTTCCTTCTTCAATTCTATTGTATTTATTATTATTATTATGATTTATTATTATTATTATTAGCATTATTACTACTACTACTACTATTGTTATTATTAGCAGTAGCAGAAATGTTTGATTCTTTGCTGTGTTTAAGAGTAAACACATGATGTCACCGTCCAATACCTGTCCAAATAGCCATTCCAATATGCAGTCATGAATGGGTTTACATTATTTATACTGTAGTTTAATAGCAAATAATGAACAAGCAAAACACTCGCCACACTGGTGGGAGGGCTGGCTGCCAGTTGCGGGGCCGGAGGGAGGGTAGTAGGGACTCGCAGGTGGCGGGAAACTTAAATATGATTTGGCAGCTGGGAATTTGGCAGTAGGTAATTCGCGAATGTGTGAAGCCTGCGAAAGTTGAAAACGTGAATGTTGAGGGAGACCTGTACTTCCTACCCTCCCTGTGACTCGTCTGAGTCTTCAGCTTCCAATTGTGACCCCTCCCTGGAACATCCTGTCTCTGTCCACCTTGTCTTTTGTATGCTGTTATCATGCCTCCCCTGACCCTCCTGTCCTCCGGTGTCGTCATTCCGATTTCCTTCAACCTTTCTTCGTAGGACATTCCCCTGAGCTCCGGAAGTAGCTTTGTGCAAACCTTTGTACTTTCTCTAATTTCTTGAGGTGCTTGACCAGGTGTGGGGTTCCAAACTGGTGCTGCTCATACTCAGTATGGGCCTGCGTGCACAGTGTACAGTGTTTTGGGAACGATTCCTTATTAAGGTATCAGAACGCTATTCTCAGGTTTGCCAGGCGCCCGTATGCTGCAGCAGTATCTGGTGATGTGTGGCTCTGGAGACATGCTCGGTGTTTGGTCACCCTAAGATCTTTCTCCTTGAGTGAGGTTTGTAGCCTTTATCCACTAGTCTTACTCTGTCTGCAGTCTTCTTTGCCTTTCCCCAATGTTCATGAATTTTCATTTGGCAGGGTGGAATTTGAAAAAGCCAGTTGTGGACCACAGTCCAGCTTGCCCAGGTCTCTTTGTAGTCCGTGATCCTCATCCGATTTAATCCTTCTAATTAGCTTCACGTCATCTGTCCTAGGATGACCCTGTGGGACCCCGCTCACACAGGCACCCATGTGATACTTCATCACGTTTTCCATGACTCGTTGTTGCCTCCCTGTCAGGTATTCTCTGATCCATTGCAGTGCCCTTCCTGTTATTTCATGCCTGATCCTCCAGCTTCTGCACTGATCTCCCGTGAGGAACTGTGTTGAAGGCCTTCCTGCGTCCAGGATAATGCAATCAACCCACCCCCCTCTCTCTCATGTCTTACTGCTGTTACCTTGTCATAAAACTCCAAAGGTTTGTGACACAAGATTTGCCCTTTCCCTAAATCCGTGCTGGTTGTTGTTTATTTAAACTTGTTTCGTTCCAGGTGCTCCACCACTCTCCTCCTGATAATCTTCTCCATGACTTTGCATACTATACACATCAGAGACACTGGTCTGTAGTTTAGAGCCTCATTTCTGTCTTCTTTCTTAACCCTTTCAGGGTCCCCAGGCCCTCTCCGAGACTTGTTCTCAGGGTTGCCAAATTTAAAAAAAAAAAATATTATTTTTTTCTTAAGAAAAGATAGAGAATCTTTTCCCGACCACAATGACACCAAAAGCATGAAAATTGAAGGAAAACTTTCGGAATTATGCTCTTGTGAAGTTAGCGGTCTCGACGATGTTTACGCATAGACGATTTTGCCGACTTTGAGCCCTTGTACTAGTCGACAAAAATCATAACTATTTTGCTAGAACTCCATTTTTTCTATCAAATGAGTACAAGAAACCACCCATTTACGGATTTCAACTATCCAATAAAGTGGTCAGAATTTAGCAATTTTGCCAATTTCACACAAATTTCAAAAGATGCCAATTTCCGAATAGGGTCCAGAATAAACAAGAAAGACATTCCTGGCACTAAAATAACAAGTTCTCTGTTCGTTAGTCACATCCCCAGGCCTCTCTTATATTTCTTTGGCTTTATTACACTTTGAATTTTTATTCTTACAAAATATAGAAGATTCACTGTTATGCAGACTACTGCATTAGTGTAGAAATGGTATAAATAATATCAGCACACTTGTGAAAGAATATTAGACTCACCAGTTTATGTGTTATGGATGCTTGGCATGATTTGTTTACTTTTGAACTTTGGTAAAAATTGAACATTTCTGCTACTTTGAGCTCAATTTCAAGGTACTTTTCATTGTAAAACCAGTCAAAATCATCTCAATTTCTGTAATATGTTTTCCATTCTATAAAAGGAGACCAGGAAAACTAGAATACAACAATAAATACCATACGAAAATACAGTGCAAAGTCGCTGTTTAAATCCAAAAACACGGTCAAATTTTTTTTTCTCATTACGCACTGTGTGCTGCAGGATTTTTTTATACTGTGTACACTGACCACATAGACCCATTCTTTCATATGTCGGCCTACCAGCTTTCTCTCACTAGATTTGAGGGTGCTAGAATTTAGGCATACTAGTACGTCAAAAACCCTGGTGCGTAAGCCATACTAGTATGGCCGAAACCCTTAAAGGGTTAAAGATGGGGACTACATTTGCCGTCTTCCATACCTCAGGTAGTTGCCCAGTTTCAAGGGATGTACTGAAGATTGTGGTTACTGGCATGCACAGCGTCTCTGCTCCTTCTCTAAGGACCCACGGGGAGATGTCTGGACCCCTCGCCTTTGAGGTATCGAGGTCACTTAACAGCTTCTGCACCTCCTCCTCTGTTGTTTGTATGTCATCCAGCACCTGTTGGTATATTTCCTGTTGGTGTTTCCCTTTGTGCTGTCTTCTCAGAGATATTCCTGTCTCTACTGTAAAAACTTCCTTAAATCTCATGTTGAACTCCTCGCATACCTCGTGATCATTTCTTGTGAGTTCCCCACCTTCTTTCCTCAGCCTGATCAGACCTGACTTTCGATGCTATGTTATTTTCATACTGTCGTTGGGCCTCCCTCCTTACCTGTCCATACTCATTCCTGGCTCTTCGACTAATCTCCATATTTTCCTGTGTTCTTCACCTTCTGTACTTTTTCCATTCTCCATTGCACTTGGTTTTTGTCTCCTTACACCGTCCGGTAAACCAGGGACTCGTTCTGGCCTTCCTATTATTTCTGTTGCCCTTGGGAACAAACCTTTCCTCTGCCTCCTTGCATTTTGTTATGTAGTCCATCATTTCATTTACCGACTTTCCTACCAGTTCTCTGTCCCACTGGACCTCTTGCAAGAAGTTCCTCAAACCTATGTAGTCCCCCCCATTTATAGTCTGGCTTTTCCCATTCAACTCCTGTTACCCTCTCTACTTATAACTCTACTATGTATTCAAAGCACAGAACCACGTGGTCACTAGCTCCTAGGGGCCTCTCATATGTAATGTCCTCAATGTCTGAGCTGTTCAGGGTGAACACAAGGTCCAGTCTTGCTGGTTCATCCTCCCCTCTCTGGTAGTATCCTTAACATGTTGATGCATGAGGTTTTCCAGTACCACATCCATCATTTCGGGACTCCCGTGTGGCTCCAGGTTTTCCCAATCGATCTCCCTGTGATTGAAATTGCCCATAACCAGTAACTTTGCTCTGCTCGAATGAGCTCTTCTTGCCACCTCAGCCAGTGTGTCCACCACTGCTCTGTTACTCTCTTCATAGTCCTCTCTTGGCCTCCTGCAGTTCTGTGGTGGATTATACATCACTGCAATGACTACCCTGTGCTCCCCAGACTGAACTGTACCTACTATGAATTCTCTTTCTCCAATCTCGTCCATGCCTCTCATTTCCTCAAATTTCCATTGGTGTTTTACGAGCAGTGCAACCCCTCCTCCCCCTATGCTCCTTCTGTCTTTCCTCAGGATCTGATATCCTGGTGGGAAGATTGCATCTGTTATTGTCTCAATGAGTTTCACTTTTGTGGCTGCTATGATGTCTGGGGACTTCTCATTGATTCTTTCATGCCACTCCTCATATTTGTTCGTTATTCCATCCGCATTCGTGTACCAAACCTTCAACTTCTGTTCCAAAACTGTGGTCCTGAGAGGATATTGGGGTTGGGAGAGCAGGAGCCCTGGCAGGGGCCTATGGGGGTTGTGGTGGGGGCAGAGTTCCTATAGGGGGTTGCTGTAGGGTTGGGGTTCGTGGTGTGGGGGGACAGGGACAGAGGGATCAGTGTGTGATTGTTGGCATAGATTGTTCAGTTGCCTTGGGGTTGTCGTGGTTGAAGTCCTTCTGCGGATGTTTCTGGGGGATACGTTTGCCCTTCCACCTGTGTCTGGGTTATTCTGCTTCTCTTTGTCACTTCCTCCCATTCCTCCTTTTGTTTTTGCACTCTCTCTTTCAGTATCCTCCTTTCCTCTTGTGTTCTGTCTCAGTCGAGGTACACACTCTGGAATTCCATTTTGTCTCTCAGCCTTGCTTTCTCCTGCAGGATCATGGTTCGAGTTGATTCTGCCTTGAAAATTACTTTGAGAGGCCACTTCCTTCTCCTTGCAAACCACCCAATTCTCCGAAAATTTGCCACCTGGGTCATGTTGCCCTCACCTATTGCCTTCATGATACCTTCAATCACTTTTATCTCCTCCTGTTTTCTTTCCTCGTAGGTTTCTCCTTCGGCTTCCTGGAGCCCATAGACAAAAACTGATCTCTCCCTTTCTTCCTCCCATTGTGTCCCCCATTGCATCCTCTGAGGTGTTTTAGTTCCTTCCCTTGGAGCTTTCCTTCCTTTAATCCCTTCCCTAGCTGAGGCCCCATTGCTCATTGGTCTGACTTTCCTGCTCAGCTGTTCCTGGCCCCTGCAGGAGTCTGGTAGAGTCCCTGCATACATCCTAGCTCCTTCAATGTCTCCTGACCTCTCATTTGTTCCTAGTGTGCTCCTTGTCTTCGCCTTGGCCACGTGTGGGTCTGACAGGACCTTTGCATACAGTATAGCTTCCTTGCTCCCTCCAGTCCCCTTGTCTGTGTCTAATGTAGAAGTTCCTGAAGTTCCGTACTGTTATTTCTTCATTAGGCTGTTTCAGATTGCTCATTCCTCTTCTAAGTGCTGTATTTTGGCTTCTGCTACTATGGCATGTTTCTCTCACCTTCTGCTCTCTGCAGTTATCATCTCCTCCATCCTCCTTCCAAGCTCTTCTAGCTTCCTTCCCCAGTCTTCCTCCCTTTTTTTGAGCTCTGCTTCCCAATCATCCTTCCCAGCTTCATCTGCCATACCCCTGGCTCTTGGCCTTGTTTTTGGCCCCATTGTACCACAGAATGAAGTTTATGTGAGGATGGGTGTTGTAGGTAGGGGGAGGGGTACAGAGGTAAGACAGGGGGGAGAAGGATATGGGGTGGGAGGGGGGCAGCATCAAGGAGAGTTTTAAGGGTTACAAGAGGGTATAGGGAGGGAGGAGAAAGGGAGTGTGGGACAGGCTAGGGGGACAGAGAGGAGGGGGGAAGAGACTGGGGAGAGGGAAGGTGGATGGAAGATGAGGATGAGAGAGAGAGAGGGTGAGAGGGAAGATGGATGGAAGGTGAGGATGAGAGAGAGGGAAGATGGATGGATGATGAGGATGAGAGAGAGAGGGAGAGGATGAGAGAGAGAGGAAGAGAGAGGGAGAGGGGGGTGAGAGAGAAGGAAGATGGATGGAAGGTGAGGATGAGAGAGAGAGAGAAGGTGTCAGGATAGGAGTGAGGGGGGAGGGAAGGAGGGTGATAGAGTGACTGCTTAAACAGGGGTGCCTTAAGAACATAAGAAAGAACACTGCAACAGGCCTACTGACCCATGCAAAGCAGGTCCATGCCCCCTGGCCTAGAACAATGACCACCTAGTCAGGTCACTTCCACTTAAGGAAGGAGCATGGCACCAGACCTGATAGCCCAAGCTAGTCAGGTCCAACTCACACCCACCCACACCCACTCATGTATTTATCCAACCTATTTTTAAAACTACACAAGGTCTTAGCTTCTATGACAGATAAGATAAGATAAGATTTCGTTCGGATTTTTAACCCCGGAGGGTTAGCCACCTAGGATAACCCAAGAAAGTCAGTGCGTCATCGAGGACTGTCTAACTTATTTCCATTGGGGTCCTTAATCTTGTCCCCCAGGATGCGACCCACACCAGTCGACTAACACCCAGGTACCTATTTGCTGCTAGGTGAACAGGACAACAGGTGTAAGGAAACGTGTCGAAAATGTTTCCACCCGCCGGGAATCGAACCCGGGCCCTCCATGTGTGAAGTGGGAGCTTTAGCCACCAGGCCACCGGGCCAGTACTTGGGAGTTCGTTCCACTCATCCACAACTCTATTACCAAACCAGTGCTTTCCTATGTCCTTCCTGAATCTGAACTTTTCTAACTTGAAACCATTGTTTATGCAAATTGTGAACAACAAGGGGCCCAACACTGACCCCTGTGGAACACCGCTTGTGACGTGCCCCCATTCTGATTTCTCCCCATTTATGCAAACTCTTTGCTGTCTATTTGTCAACCACACCTCTACCCAGGAAAAAATTTCTCCTCATATTCCATGTGCCTTAAGTTTCCTCAAAAGTCTCTGATGTGGAACTCTATCGAAAGTTTACCGACATCCATATACACAATATCATATTCATTACCATGATCTACCTCCTCAAACACCTTAGCGAAAAAAGTTAGTAAATTTGTAAGACAGGAACACCCCTCAGTAAAACCATGCTGAGAGTCATTTATCAATTTATGCCTATCAAGATGGCTACGAATTGCCTCGGCAATTACTGATTCCATAAATTTTCCCACTATATGGTCTATAATTCTAAGCTAAGGACCTGTCACCTGCCTTGTAAATAGGTATTACATTTGGCATTTTTCACTTATCAGGCACTATGCCAGTTTGTAGTGGTATGTTGAAAAGATTAGCATAGGGTTTGCAAAGTTCCTCTTTACATTCCTTTAAAACCCTTGCAAACAATTCGTCAGGGCCTGGGGATTTGTTAGGTTTTAATTTCTCTATTTCTCTGAGGACCATGTCACTAGTTACTGCAATTGTGCATAGTTTATTATTGTCCTGTTTTACATAATTTATTATTTCTGGAATTTTGCTAGTATCTTCCTGAGTAAAAACTGAAAGGAAGTAAGAATTGAAAATTTCACACATTTCCTTATCACTGTCAGTGATCTGACCTGAGTTACTCTTAAGTGGGCCTATCTTGTCCCTAATCTTACTTCTGTATACCTGAAAGAACCCTTTTGGGTTAGTCTTCAAATCCCTTGTGGCCTTAGCCTCATAATCCCTCATTGCTTTTCTCATTCCTTTTTATATTTTTCTCTTTAACTGAATATATTGATTTCATCCCCTCTTTTGATACACCTAAAAATGCCTCTCTTTTCACCAAGGAGATGTTTTAATCTATTGTTCATCCATTTGGGATAATTTTTGTTAGATCTAATTTCCCTACTCGGAACAAAAGTTGACTGAGCAGCTAGAACTATGTTGTTAGGTAAGACACATATGCAACAGTTAGGTATCTTTATTATCTAACTTTAGTATCTAACTGTTGCATATGTGTCTTACCTAACAACCTGTCGGTATTTTATACCATTTTAATGTTCAATCTGTCAGACACTGCAACACAAGGGTATCTTGGTACAGACCTGCAATCAACTTCGACAACTTCCACTAGTGAGAGGGGCTGGATTTGAGAGGGACCTGACCTCTCAACATCTGAGTTCTTACCTCTCCTAGTGGCCTACGTCTCACCTCTTGGCGCTATAAAAAGCTCCATCCTGTCACTTCTTCTCCATATTGTTTCATACTATGGAACAATGCTCTTCTCCAGACTGAGGGACTGACCACCTCAAAACTTTAAGGGTGATGGACTGATTACATCGTCTTCAAGTATCTTCTGCTTCTATCAACTTTTCTGTACTTGACTGAAGAAGCCTACTGTGTAGGTAAAACATTTCATAATAAAGATACCTAACTGTTGCATATGTGTCTTACCTAACAACCTGTCGGTATTTTATACCATTTTAATGTTCAGCTAGAACTATGCTCTGAAAAATGTCATATTGGCAACTAACACCAGCTACCTGACCCATAGTCAGATCATCCCAATTTAGCCCACCCAGGTAATTTTTCAGTCCCATGAAATCAGCCAAGCGGAAGTCTGGGACAGAGACTTGATTGCAGTTTACTGGGTAATTCCATAATACAGTGGACCCCCGCTTAACGAACTTTTTTCATTCCAGTAGTATGTTCAGGTGCCAGTACTGACCGAATTTTTCCCCATAAGGAATATTGTGAAGTAGATTAGTCCATTTCAGACCCCCAAACATACACGTACAAACGCACTTACATAAATACACTTACATAATTGGTCGCATTTGGAGGTGATCGTTAAGCGGGGGTCCACTGTATATTGAAACTAAGTGATTTGTGATCACTTTCCCCAGCCTCATCATTAGCCTCAAGATTATTAATTAGTGAATCTTTGTTGGCAAGAACCAAGTCAAGCAGATTGTTTCCTCTAGTTGGTTCTGTCATAAACTGTTTTAAAAAGCAATCCTGAACTGTATCAAGAAAGTCACTAGACTCAAGATTTCCTGTCAAATTGTTCCAATCAATTTGTCTAAAGTTAAAATCCCCCATTAACAACATTTTCATATCTAGATTCCTTACGAATTTCGTCCCATAGCAGCTTACTGCAGTCCCTATCAAGGTTTGGGGGCCTATATATCACACCCAAAATTAATTTTTCATACCCCTCGAGAAACTGTAGCAAAACAGATTCTGTGTCCGATGTTTCTATTCTTACATCATGTCTAACACAACAATTTAAATTATCTCTGACATACATCGCCACTCCCCCACCCTTCCTGTTGACCCTATCAGTGTGGAATAGATTATAACCCTTTATGCTGCATTCAGAAGGCATTTCTCTATCCTTCAAGTTGAACTAGGTCTCGGTTATAGCAATAATATCTATATTACCTGCACTTGCGAGTAATCTTAGCTCATCTATCTTATTTCTTAGACTCCTACTATTTGTATAGTAAACCTTAAGGGGGCTAGTCACTCGTTGCCCTCTACTATCTCTGTTTGTTGATCAGTTGCTTTGCCTTTATTAGGAACTTTATTTTGAATATTGTCTTTTAAACATATCCCTGAGGTATCCTAGTAATATCTGCTGTTTCCAACAATAATACTGCAGCCTGATTGTTTCCCACGAACACCCATACCTCTATAATCTATCAGTTTAAAGTCCTAGACAAGTCATCAATTACCCCCTCAATCGAATTGGCTAATGCAACTACTCCAACCCCAGAGAGAGAAACCCCATCCCTTGCATACATATCATGTTTGCCATAGAATTTGTCCCAGTTATCAATGAATGGGATTGCAAGTTCCTTGCAGTACCTGTTTAGCCAGCAATTTATACCAATTGCCCTAGACATCCATTCATTGCCCACTCCCCTTCTAGGCAAGATACTACATATGATAGGGATCCTTCCCTTAGACCTGACTACTTCTATGGCTGACCTGTACTTATCCAGTAGCTCCTGTTTCCTGCCCTTCCCAATGTCATTTCCACCAGCACTAAGACAGATAATGGGCTTGTTCCCATTACCTGCTGACTTTGTTACCAACACCAGCTCCTGGGAGGCACACACTGTCTGACTTTTCTACCTCTGTTACAAAAAGCACGATCCATATATCTTACCTGAGAGTCTCCCAAATCAGAATATTCTTACCTTGATTAGCAGGGGAGTCAGAGGTACCTTTAATCTCACTAACCACTGAAGTACACTGGTCTTGGAGAACAGAGAATCAATTTCCTACCTTCACATCTTCATTAACCCTCCTTATCTTCCTTCTTCCTGAACTGTGAACCACTTGCCACTTTAAGTGGTTGCCACTCTTGCTGGTGATAAACATTTCCTCCCTACCAGCACCAACTATCTCACACTCACTCCCAAACACATCTAGGCAAAGCTTCAGCCTCCTATTTTCCTCCTGAAGAAGTAGAACCTCCTTCTTCAACACTTTAATCTGAGATTCTAAAACACTACAACAAGCCGTGGTGCTTGGTAACACCCCACGTTAATACCCAGACAGCTTAGGACAGGTATGACCACACGTGACCACTGACTTCAGCTGCGTGTGTGTGTGTGTGTGTGTGTGTGTGTGTGTACTCACCTAGTTGAGGTTGCAGGGGTCGAGTCCAAGCTCCTGGCCCCGCCTCTTCACTGGTCGCTACTAGGTCACTCTCCCTGAACCATGAGCTTTATCATACCTCTGCTTAAAGCTATGTATGGATCCTGACTCCACTACATCGCTTCCCAAACTATTCCACTTACTGACTACTCTGTGGCTGAAGAAATACTTCCTAACATCCCTGTGATTCATCTGTGTCTTCAGCTTCCAACTGTGTCCCCTTGTTACTGTGTCCAATCTCTGGAAAAATCCTGTCTTTGTCCACCTTGTCAATTCCTCTCAGTATTTTGTAAGTCGTTATCATGTCCCCCCTATCTCTCCTGTCCTCCAGTGTCGTCAGGTTGATTTCCTTAACCTCTCCTCGTAGGACATACCTCTTAGCTCTGGGACTAGTCTTGTTGCAAACCTTTGCACTTTCTCTATTTCTTTACATGCTTGGCTAGGTGTGGGTTCCAAACTGGTGCCGCATACTCCAATATGGGCCTAACGTTTCACGGTGTATAGGGTCCTGAACGATTCCTTTATTAAGATGTCGGAATGCTGTTCTGAGGTTTGCTAGGCGCCCATATGCTGCAGCAGTTATTTGGTTGATGTGCGCTTCAGGAGATGTGCCTGGTGTTATACTCACCCCAAGATCTTTTTCCTTGAGTATGTTTGTATCTCCTGACCCCCCAGACTGTACTCATCCTGCAGTCTTCTTTCTTTGCCCTTCCCCAATCCTCATGACTTTGCACTTGGTGGGATTGTGAACTCCAGGAGCCAGTTGCTGGACCAGGACTGCAGCCTGTCCAGGATCCCTTGGTATTTCTGCCTGTATTTCTGTGTGTGTGTGTGTGTGTGTGTGTGTGTGTGTGTGTGTGTGTGTGTGTGTGTGTGTGTGTGTGGTGTGTGTGTGTGTGGTGTGTGTGTGTGTGTGCAATGTGTGTGTGTGAGAGTGTTGTGTACTCACCTATTTGTGGTTGCAGGGTCGAGCTTAGCTCCTTGGCCCTGCCTCTCACCGGTGTGCTACTGGGCCCATCTCTTCCCAGCCCGCTCGGGGGGGGGGGGGGGGGGGGGGGGGGGGGGGTACCATGAGCTTTAAATCAAACCTCGTCTTAAAACTGTGTATGGTTCCTGCTCCACTAAAATCATTTTTTCCTAGGCTATTCCCACTGCCTTACAACTCTATGACATGAAGAAAATACTTCTACTATCTCTCTGACCATTTGTGTCTTCACTTCCAATTGGGTGGCCTCTTGGTTTTCTGTGTCCCCCTCCCTGGAAAATCCTGCTTGTCCACCTTGTCTATTCCACGCAGTATTTTATATGTTCTTTATCATGTCCCCCCCTGACCCTCCTGTCCCCAAGTGTCGTCAGGGCCGATTTCCCTTAATCTTTCTTCATAGGACATTCCCCTTAGCTCTGGAACTAACCTTGTCGCAAACCTTTGTACTTTCTCTAGTTTCTTGACGTGCTTTATCAAGTGCGGGTTCCAAACAGGTGCTGCATACTCCAGTATGGGCCTGACATACACGGTGTACAGTGCTTGAATGAATTCCTTACTAATGTACGGAATGCTGTTCTCAGGTTTGCCAGGCGCCCATATGCTGCAGCAGTGTGTGTGTGTGCGCACATGCATGTGTGTGTGTGTGTGCGCACATGCATGTGTGTGTGTGTGTGCATGTGTGTGTGTGTGTGTGTGCATGTGTGTGTGCATGTGTATGTGTGTGTGCATGTGTGTGTGTGTGGTGTGCATGTGTGTTGTGTGCCATGTGTGGGTGGCATGTGCATGTGTGTATGTGTTGGTGGCATGTGTGTATTGTGTGTGTGTGTATGTGTGTGTATGTGTGTGTACTACTCACCTAGTTGAAGTTGCAGGGGTCGAGTCCGAGCTCCTGCCCCGTCCTCTTCACTGATCGCTACTAGGGTCACTCTCCCTACCCGTGAGCTTTATCATACCTTCTGTTTAAGCCTTATGTATGGATCCTGCCTCCACTAACATCGCTTCCAAACTATTCCACTTTCTGACTAGCTCTGTGGCTGAAGAAAACTTCCTAACATCCCCTGTGATTCATCTGTGTCTTCAGCTTACAGCAACTGTGTCCCCCTTGTTGCTGTGTCCATTCTCTGGAACATCCTGTCTTTGTCCACCTTGTCAAGTCCTCTCAGTATTTTGTTATTCGTTATTCAGTCCCCCCTATCCTCTCCTGTCCCCAGTGTCGTCAGGTTGATTTCCCTTAACCCTCTCCTCGTAGGACATATCCTCTTAGCTCAGGGACTAGTCTTGTTGGCAAACCTTTGCACTTTCTCTATTTCTTCACGTGCTTGGCTAGGTGTGGGTTCCAAACTGGTGCCCGCATACACAAATATGGGCCTAAACGTACACGTGTACAGGGTCCTGAATGATTCCATATTCAGATGTCGGAATGCTGTTCTGAGGTTTTGCCAGGCGCCCATATGCTGCAGCAGTTTATTTGGTGATGTGCGCTTCGGAGTATGTGCCTGGGTTGTTATACTCACAACCCAGATCTTTTTCCCTTGAGTGAGGTTTGTAGTCTCTGCCCCCAGACTGTACTCCCGTCTGCGGTCTTCTTTGTCCTTTCCCCAATCTTCATGACTTTGCACTTGGTGGGATTGACCTCCAGAGCCAATTGCTGGACCAGGTCTGCAGCTATCCAGATCCCTTTTAGTTCTGCTGCCTGTTCTCGATCGAGTGAATTCTTCTCATACAACTTCACTGTCATCTCAAACAGGGGACACCTCAGATCTATTCCTTCCTTCATGTCGTTTCACAAATACCAGAAACAGCACTGGTCCTAGACTGACCCCCTGCGGAACCCCCCGCTGGTCACAGGTGCCCACTCTGACACCTCGCCACATACCATGACTCGCTGCTGTCTTCCTGACAGTATTCTCCCTGATCCATTGTAGTGCCTTCCCTGTTTATCCCTGCTTGGTCCGCCCAGTTTTTTTTTTTTTGTGTGTGTGTGTGGGTACCCATGTGTGTAACCCCTGTGGTCCTCCAGTTTTTTTTTTTTTGTGTGTGTGTGGTGTGTGTGTGTGTGTGAGTGTGTGTGTGTTGTTGTGTGTGTGTTGTGTGTGTGTGTGGTGTGTGTGTGTGTGTGAGTGTGTACCCCTGGGGACCCGCCTGGTCACAGGTGCCCACTCTGAACACCTCCGCCACGTACCATTACTCGCTGCCGTCTTCCTGACAATATTCCCTGAACCATTGCAGTGCCTTCCCTTTATCCCTGCTTGGTCCTCCAGTTTTTTGCACTAATCTCTTGTGTGGTACTGTGTCAAATGGGGGGGGCGTTCTTGCAGTCCAAGAAAATGCAATTACCCCACCCCTCCTCTCTTGTCTTACAGCTGTCCCCATGGGTCAAAGAAATCCAGTAGGTTTGTACACAGGATTTCCCATCTTCTGAAACCATGTTGTCTGCTGGTGATGAATCATGTCCTTTTTTTCTAGATGTTCCAACCATTCTTCACCTGACCAATCTTTTCCAGATTTTTGCATGCTATACATGTCAGTGACACTGGTTCTGGTATTTAGTGGCTTCATGTCTGTCTCCCTTTTTTAAAGATTGGGACCAATTATGCTGTCTTTCCATTCCTCAGGCAATCTCTCCTTTTCGATAGATTAATGAATTATTGTTGTTAGGAGGGGTACACAATAGTGCCTCTGCACCCTCTCTCAGGACCCGAGAAGATGTTATCTGGCCCCATTTCCTTTGAGGTATCTAGCTCACTCAGAAGCCTCTTCACTTCTGCTTCCCGGTTGTGTGTACTGGTGTCCAAAGCACATGGTGTGTACCCCACCTCTCCCGTCTTCTGGAGCCCCTTCTGTCTCCTCTTGTGAACACTTCTTTGAATCTCTTGTTGAGTTCCTCACATGACTTCACAGTCATTTCTTGTTGTCTCTCCTCCTTCCTTCCTTGCCTATTACCTGGTCCTTGACGGTTTTCTTCACTGATGTGTCTGTATAACAGCTTAGGGTCAGAATTTGCTTTTGCTGCTATTCGTTTTCCATATTGACGCTGGGCCTCCCTTCTTAATCTGTGCATATCGTTTTCTGGCTCTACGACTGCTCTCCTTATCTCCCTGGGTCCTTTGCCTTCCTATATTTCTTTAACTTCCATTCCCTTAGCACACGATTGGTTTTTGCCTCCTTGCCAACTTTGGGTAACCATGGGCTCATCCTGGCTTTTCCATTATTCCTGTTACCCTTGGTATAAACCTCCCTCAAGCCTCCTTGCACATGTTTTGCTATACATATTCCATCATCTCATTAACTGGCTTCCCTCCAGTTCCTGTCCCACTGAACCTCATTCAGGAAGTTCCTCATTCCATGTGTTAGTTCCCCTTTCCCTGTAGTTTTTGGTTTTCATTTGTCCTGTCCTTCCTGCTTCCCTCTTCACTTGTAGCTCTACTGAGTAATTTCTCTAAGCTCAAAACCACATGATCGCTGCCCCAAGGGGTCTTTCAATATGTGAACGTTCTCCAATATCTGCACTACCTTCAAGGTGCATACTAAAGTCCAGTCTTCTGGTTCATCCTCTCTTCTCTCTCTTGTAGTGTCCCCTTACGTGTTGTACATGAAGTTTTCCAATAACCACCTTCCATCATCTTAGCCCCCCATGTATCTTGGCCCCCATGTGGCTCAAGTTTCTCCTCATGTCGATCTCCTTGTGGTTTAAAGTCACCCATGATCAGTAGCTTTGTTGCCCTGCCATGCAGAGCTCTTCTGGCCACTGCAGCCAGTGTGTCACCATCGCTCTATGCTCTCGTCATACTCTTGCCTTGTCCTCCTGCTGTTCTGTGGTGGGTTATACATCACTGCAATTATCACCTTGGGACCACCAGAGTGAAGCGTTCCCGCTATGAAAATTCACTTTCTTCTCCACTGTCTCCTCTCTCCAGCTCATCAAAATTCCATCGGTGTTTGATCAGCAATGCCACTCCTCCACCCCCCCCCCCCCTGTTCCTTCTGTCTTTTCTCAGGATCTGGTATCCCGCTGGAAAGATGGCATCTGTTATCATACCTGTAAGCTTGGTTTCTGTGATCGCTATGATGTCTGGTGATGCCTTTTTGACTCTTTCGTGCCACTCCCCCCACTTGTTTGTTATTCCATCAGCGTTTGTGTACCATACCTTCATTTTCCCTTTTCCAACACTGTGGTTGGGGGGCCTGTGGGGATGGGAGACCTGGTAGCCATCTGTGGGATTCTATGGTTGGGGTTGGGTGGAAGCTGTGGGTATGGATTGTATTGTGGTTGGGATGGTGTGATAGGTTGTGGGGTTCTGAGGATAGTTGTGTGCATGCTTGCCCTTGCTGCTCTGTTCTGCTCTGACTGACCTCTGCTGGTTCCATCCTTGTCCCCTTTTCCTAGCTCCTTTCGCTTTTTGCCTCTCCCTCAGCTGCTGTCTCTCTGTTCATGTTCTGTCTCTGTCTAGGAAACCTTCTTGTACTCTTCCGAGCTTTTCAACCTGGTTTCTCTTGAGGTTTCCTGTTCCGCACTGCTTCTGTCCTGAGAATCAGCTTGATCGGTCGGTTTTCTCCCCTTCAAGTACCCCCCTATTCTCTGAAAATTTACAATCTCATCCATGTCTTCTCCCCCTATTTCCGTGATGATTTTCTCAATCTCCTTTCTTCCTTCCGTCTTTCAGTGTGTGTCCTTTCCTCTCTCTCCCAAAGCCCATGGAAATCACTGATTTTGCCCTTTTCCCCCCCTCCCATTGCCTCTCCCTCTGTGACTCTGGTTCCTGTCTGTATGTGGTCATTTTCTCCCTTGATTTTTCCATTGGGTCTTGTAGCATGGTTGTGCCTCAGCATTCAACCTATCTCCCCCTCCATCTGCACCCATCTGCTCTTCCCCTTTCACTCCCTGGCCCTTCTTTGTAGGCTGATATGACCTTAGCAAAATTCAAATCTCCTTCCTTCCTGTTTCAGCCTCTCAGCTTCGTATGGTAGTCTTCTCTGGTTCACCCCGGAGACTTAGCTTCCTGCCGTTTTACCTCAAATTCTAGAACCTTTACCCTGCAAACTGCAGTTTCGACTTGTGCCTCCCAGATTCTTCGACTCCTTCTCCAACCTCTTTTCCTATTTCACAGAGAGGCTCTTTCTCCAATTTTCAAGAAAGCTCTCCTAATTTTCTCTCCATTTCTTGCTCCTATATCCTTTTTCCACTTGTTCCTCCATACCATATCCTCCCTACAAGTACAATTGTCATCTGATCCCAATTCCTGTGCGAGTCCCCAACCATTTTTTTTTTTAGTGAAAGATAGAAAGAAAAAATAGAAAAGGGGTAGAGAGGGAGAGAGAGAAGGTGAGCCTAGAAGGAGTAAAAAGAAGGGTAAAAAAGGGGGAGAAAGTTGAGAGAAGAGGGAAAAGTAAGAGAGAGGGGGGGGAGGAGTGACAAGGGAGGAGAGAGAGATAGAAAAGAAGAGGAAGAGGGATATGGAGAGAGAGAGAAAAGTGAAGGAAAGGAGAGAAGGAAGAGAGAGAGGATGAGAGAAAAGGGAGAGATAGATAGATAGAGAGAGAGAGAGAGAGAGAGAGAGAGAGAGAGATTGGGTAAAGGCAAGGGTTATAGTGTCGACCTTCACAGGAAGGTGTGAAATCCTTATATATGTGTGTTTGTGTTTTTGTGTGTGTGTGTGTGTGTGTGTGTGTGATTGGTGTACTCACCTATTTGTACACACCTATTTGTGGTTTGGCGGGGTCCGAGTCACAGCACCTGGCCCCGCCTCTACCGCTGATTGCTTACGAAGGCCTGCCTCTCTCCCCTGCCCCAAGAGCTCTACATACCTCCCTTAAAACTATGTAATGGTTCCTGCCATCCACCCAATCACTTTCTAGCTATTTCACCTGCCTTACTACTCATATGACTGAAGAAATACTTCCTAACATCCCTTTGATTCATCTGATTCTTCAACTCCAATTGGACCTCTTGTGTCAGTCCCATCTCAGGAACATCCCGTCTTTGTCCACCTCGTCTATTCCGCGCAGTATTTTATATGTTGTTATCATGTCTCCCCTGACCCTCCTGGCCTCCAGTGTCGTCAGGCCGATTTCCCTCAACCTTTCTTCATAGGACAATCCCCGTAGCTCTGGGACTAGTCTTGTTGCAAACCTTTGCACTTTCTCTAATTTCTTGACGTGCTTGCCTAACAGCAGAGTTGTTCTCACCAAGTGTGTGTGGATGTTTATGTAAATAGTCCTTATTTCCCATGTATGTACTACATATGTATTGTATATGTACCCAATCTCTTGGTTCCCACTGTACTCTTATGCGTTTAAAATTACGTTCAAAAATAAATACACTAGGCTTCGCCTACATGCCGCTACCTCTAAATTCTATTATATACCAGTAAATATGTTTTATTCTAATTCTGACTAGCTCAGGAGAGTGACCCCCCAATTCCAGCTAGAGACAGTTACTATTTGACCCCGAAGCAACGCAAACTAGGTAATATCACTTGCGGCTGGCAGTGTCAGTAACGTTGCTGGTCTGTCCTGTCTCCC
The DNA here is from genome assembly GCF_026875155.1 of Cherax quadricarinatus. Lineage (NCBI taxonomy): Eukaryota > Metazoa > Arthropoda > Malacostraca > Decapoda > Parastacidae > Cherax > Cherax quadricarinatus. The sequence goes on from NC_069432.1 coordinate 7,707,309, forward strand.
AGAAGTTGAGGAAGTTTGATGCTTCTTGGTAATTTTTCCACTAACTTCCTGTATGCACTATAGTCTCTACCTCTTCTAATATTTTCCACAATCACTCACTGTATTTACTGACACATCTATACATATCTCTTATCTCCCTGGTCTTGAGTCGCACTTATTCTTCAAATACCCCACTGCGTTATTATGGCAACACTATTTAGGCCTGACACAACTCTCAGTAGTAGTAACCAGTTACCAGTAACCACTGTGCCAGTTGACTCAAGACCAACCGTCTCTGCCTGAGTCACTGTCTGAACTCATATTGTGCTGACCTGGCAGTATTCAAAGACCCCCTCACATATTGGTACTGTGGGCGGCCAGGCCATCAGTGATTACGAGAAGGATCAGGAGACAAGGTAACGGCTGTAATGCTCTCACCCATTAACTGTAATTATACGTACTACCAGCCTACGTGAGTAATTCTTTACTAATCCACGTGTTCGAACTCGCCACATGGATAAAGGTGACAGCGTGTGGAGCGTGGATTTAGTTTTTTTACGGTAATTCAAGACGTTAGAACGACTGTTTGTGAGTACCGGCAGGGTCAAAGTGAAACCCTTCACCCACCACTACTCCCCCTCTACAACCTCCAACCTGCAAGCCTGTTTTGCAGCCGTTTCAAGCTTCCTGGCTTAGTTAGTTGGGTGCTAATTGCTTACAATCTCCGAGGTTGACCCGGATTTTGCAATAAGCCAGTCAGTAAGCCCAGTCAGTGAAGTGAACGCCAGTCCGCCTATCATCTAGCCTGTCTCCTGTCCATCCACCTCTCCTCCGTGCTTCGTGCATCGTTACACTCTTCCAGTCAGAGCCATTCTCGTGGGGTTAAGCCAGTCAGCCAACCCACTTCTAACCCAGTGAGAGAGAGAAGAAGCCACGCAGTAAAAGTAAGGCCAAGTTCCTCTGACGTATTGTCTATATCGCTTAGTGCTCCCTGTTGGATGCTAAGAGTGGTTTTTTCAACCATTCCTGTGGCATAGAGTGGCTTATCAAGCCCACCTTCGTATGGGTAATTGGGGGTGCGCGCCAGTGCGCCAGCAGAGTCTCTCACCCAGCCGCTAATCTCTCACCCTCCTCCCCACACACCCACCATCAACCACCCACCACCAGCCACCCACGCCCACTACCTGTGGTTGTTTGCACCCTTGTACCGGTCCTAATACTGTTTTGGCTCACATAAATGGTCCCAGAGATTGTAAGTGGAGCGCCAACAGATAAAGCCAATTATGGGGGTCCACCGTAGAAAAGCGCATTTTCTTCCGACAACAGTGAGTGTAGAGGCTCAGTCAACACCGCGCAGTGATGACAAATCCTACAACCCTACCCTCATCACCATTTAATCACCCGACTACTACATACTTCAGTGAATAATTTTAGAAGACATTTTTTTCTTGCATTTAAAGACATTTGCTGTTGTGAGACATTTATAGTAATTTTCTTGTGTACTCTAAAACCATGTTGTTTTCAGTTAACTCATATTTCTTTGCCTCGTTTACAATATTTTACAGTGTTTTTATCACTCATCTTAATATTTTTTTATGAGTTTTTTTTTATGCTACTCCTGTCTGTATTAAGAAATTAATTGTGTATGTAAAACCAAACATCACTCTGTGTGAAGTGATTTCATTATTTTTTATTGATTCTCTTTCAGCGTTGTATTCTCCAGTAATTGTCATTGTAATTCAACGCAGTGATATTCACCCCAGTATACCAAATTTATCCGATTTATTTCTATGTGTGTTCTTTTTTTCTTATGCCAGCAGTGTCTCATTTCCTCTATTTTTTCGCAGACTGTTTTACCATTATTTATGCCAGCAAATTTTTGGTCGTATCAACACCCGGTCAGCAATATTTTGTTTGTAATAATATACAAAAAAAAAAAAAAAAAATTAAACGAAATGAAGTGTGCCCTGCCCACTGTAAGTGTGACACTACCCTTTTTGTTCCTTGTTTATTTTATTTCCATATTTTTATATTTCCTTGAATAATTCACTCTGATGCAATTTTCAATATTACTTTTAACGTAAAGTTGTTATCTTACTCTGTTTGAGTAAATTGTTTGTCTAATTTTTTACAATAAGAGTTAAATGTGTTCAATCAGTTTTCTTTTCTTAATCTTTTTATTTCATTTTAACCTGAGTTTTCCCATGACACTTTTATTATTGCAGTGATTATTTCTACACCTATTTTTGTTGCACTTGTTCTGCAGTAGAAATTATTTTGTTGCACTTGTTCTGCAGGTGAAATATTTTCCTTTATTAATATTTTTATGAATAATATTTTAATTTTGTTTATGCATTCTAATAGAAAATACTTAAATTTCCCAGTAAACAATTTAGTAATTTTTTATTGTTTTATTTCTACTTTTAAATTGATTAAAATTTATTAATTACTTTCTTTATTAGCAAAGAGTTAAAGTACAGCTTCATTTGCATCTAATTCAGAGTCTCCATAATATTTTTACTTTATATTTCAAAGTGAATTTTTTTTCTCTTGGCCAATAGTCCTTTAATTGATTATGTCCTCCTCTATGCATGGTATCTTAGACATTTTTTTTTTATTACTTCTGCAGAATTAGTATGCATCTCTTTTTTATTTTTAATTCAAGCATTTTTTTATCATTTTTATGTTAATTATTTTTGCCTTATATGTTCTCGTGCTACTTTGCCATTTATGTCGCACATACCTCAAGTGATACTTTAGGTATAATGTCGATACTCCAGACCTCTCAGGCTACTGTTTGCCCCTGTCATCATCCCTCTACAGTTTCCTTAGCGACTGACAGAACCTACGAGCCCAGACACCCGAGAACTATAAGTTATACTCGTGATTCCTTGATGCTTTACCTTTATTCAATGCCAATGTACATATCTTGAAGCATGGTTTGGCGGCCATATTCGTCTCTCGTGCTAGGCTCTCTGTTGAAGGTCCTCCTTTCAAGAAAGGCTTATCAGACTTGCTAAAGAAGCTCTTTATCGATCCCCCTGCTGCTGTTTCACGTTGTTTGATCTCCTTGATATGCGAGACTTCAGGAAATTCTTACTAAGTGGTCACAATATGAGGAACTGATTCGTTGTCTTTCCCTTGTCCCAGTAAAAACAGCTGACCAATGTACGTTCTTAGGGACTAGTGAATGCTACAACCCATGAGTAATGATCTGTTGAGTGCATTTGCTGTTAGATTAGAACAAACCTTTTATCATCAATTATCAATGCTGGTTCCAGTCATCAGCTTCCTCCTGAAGAGGCCTAAACCATTATACCGAATCGCTTGCTAAAAAAGCAGCTTTAGGAGCAATTAAAGAACTAATGCCACCTGCTTCCGAGTGTGTGCTAATGAGGCTCAATCCTCCAACTTGATGATGGAACCACTTACAGCCTAAATCATGTACGTTCCTTGTGCCCCCAGGTACTTTCCCATGATCAAAAGTAATGTCACCATAGCCCTCAGTCTCACCACCTCTTGTTGCGCCACAGAGACAAATCGTGGTCATCACCCATCTCAGAGATCACCAAGAACCAGTGTACATAGTCGTTATACATCACCTCGTAGTATTCATATTACAATCAGTAACCATAGTCGGCAGAATTGTTACAACTGTTGGTTTCCGTGGCCATATTGCAATTATTTCCTGGGAGTTACCCTCAGAGACGTCGTACTGATGATTAGTACCAGATCTCCCTACTGAACTTATCATAGAAATACTTGGACATGACACATCTGAGTGCAATCTCTCTATAACGCTTCAGTACTCCTATTGTCTTCCGTGCCGTTCCAACCGCAATGAAACCGCGTAGAAGGAAACAGATATCTGGTTCTCTCAAAATAACCAGAACCAGGCTCATTCTTCCAATTCACAAACTCCCCAGAACCAGGCCTCATTCTTCCCAATATCCGAGGAATTCGAGCGCCCCAGTCAAAAACCGTCCACATTGTGACAGTAGGTGAAATTGATTACACCATCCCCGTTCGACATTCCTTTGAAGCCTAGCAGTCACGAGAATGACAATCCTTCTAAAGATTTTGCATCACATTCTCGACCATTAGATGATTTTGGGATGAAGTGGAACAAGTCATGTCTGATGACAATCCACCTTTTTGTTTGCACATAACTTCCAATGCAACCATAGGCCCTAAAGTGCAAGCAATCTGTTACAATGCCCCGTTCAATTGTTCAGACTCTGTGCGCAAGTCCAATTATTATTAGGTCTAGTTTGTTTAATGGATAAGCATTACGGAACATGTCCTTCTCGTAGAACCGACTCATGTGTCCTCCATTAGTGGAGAAGCTGGTTCTCACCACCTCGTGTCCGAGGTTCGACTTCCCTAACCTAATTCTATCCAAGGTAGAGACATCACTGCTTCCTTCCTTGTTTGTCGACCAGATTACTTCCCTGGTGACCTCTACTGGCAAGTCTTCCATGCGAGACTTAACGCATTGTGCCTCGACCTATATCGATGGCATGCCCCCAAATTGACGACTTGATCGTTCCATTCTGGGTTTACCAGCTTGGGATCAAAATCTGTTAAACTGCATGCAGAGTATGATGTACGGATTAAGTCTTACCAAGCTAATGCATTCTCCATAGCGTAACCCAAGTGTCAGCATCTGGGTAATTCTGTCCTGTCACCTTAATATCCCATCAGAGTTCCACCTATACCTTCAGACTTGCAGGATAAGACCGATGCCTCAAAGTCCGACGACACTCGAGATTGCCCTGAGTGCCAACCTATCCCTGCAATGACTGGCTAGTTCGAGTATAGTTTCTTCCACAGGGGATGCCTTGTCATAAAACGATTACTTGAAACTAGTACTGCCATCTCTTGTTGATGTCACTGCCGTCACAGAAAGACGTCTCAGATGCGCTAGTGCTCACACTAGAGTGTCGTAGTGTTCCTAGTGTTCCAGATGTGATAACGTCCAAGTTGACAGTGGATTCTTGCAAAGTAAAAGGTCCTATTTTGGTTGAACCATCCTTAACATGTTGTAAGAGTTAGTAAGATCCATTTCTTCCTGGCCAACACTTCTGGTTCACAGTGTTCGCCTCCGAGCAAATACCAATCAGATGCCTTGTTCACTATCCTACCCTGTTCAGGTAAGAGGATGAGTTTGTCACCATGACCAGTGGGTCGGTGCATATCTACCGGGGAGACCTCATCCACTCACTGATCAATCTGTTCCACCCGTTGAGGAAGAAAGAATTAGCTCCCACTGACTTCCCAGATGAAGTCAAGCGTTTGTTTGACTCTGTGCACAAACGTCTAAAGCCATTGATTTAACCAGTGAGAAGAAGGGTTAATTAACGAACTTATTTGTCCCACGTATTCCACTTGAACCTTGGTACTAGACCTATCTACATCCCTGCGTACAGAATGCCTCCTTCACAAGTTGCTGTCGCAGAAGAATTGATCAATCAAATGCTTGATGATGGAGTTATTGCACCAGCAATTCCCATTTGGAATGCACCCTTTGATGACTAGTACCTAAAGAAGGATGGAGTCCTTGGCGCTCCCAGTGGATTACTTAAGGAAGTTAAATAAATGCAAAACCCTTCCAGATCGCTGCCACTTCCTGTAACTGGTGAAATTTTACGTTAATATCGGAGATAACAATGTCTTTTCAACCCTAGAATTTGGTTACAAGGGTTTGGCAGTCCCTCTTACGAGGACAGCCAAGAGCTAACCTGCATCTCCCCTCCTACAGGTCATTATCACTTTCCTCCGTATGGCGTTTGGATTACGATCTTCCCCTATCACGTTCTCCAGGCCACCATGACTAAAATCTTTCGCGGTCTCATAGTAATGCACTTATGGGTACTTAGATAGACGAAATCGTCATGTCCCAAGTCGTGGATACACACTGAAAAGACTTCATGTATTACTTGGTAAGCTTGAAGAAGCCAATTTTAAAAGATCAAACTCTAAATGCAATTTTTCAATACCTAGAAATTAAAGTTTCTTGGTCACGTAGTCACTCCTAGAGTGGGTTACGAACTGACAACAAGTAAAGTAACTGCAGTACTAAATTTGCCAACTCCCAAAACTGCTGATGCCTTAAGATCCTTTGTGGCTTAGCAGGTTTTATAGACCTCATTGCCAATTTTTCCCCATAGCTGCTCCTCTGAGATGCTTAAAAAGATGGCCTTATTTTGGTTGGACCTGTCCGTCAAGAAGAGCCATTCCAACTCTAAAAGAAAAGCTAACTCTGGCTCCAATTTGAAATTTCCAGATTTTTCTAAGCCCTTCTATAGACAACTGATGCCTAGTTCAATTGTCATAGGTGCCGTACAAGCCTAGAAGAACCGATGGCAAGTACAACGCAGTTGCATTTGCTAGACGAGTCCTTACGAAGGCTGAACGTAATTAATACAGTAACTGGAGCAAGAAGCTTTAGCAGATAGTATTGGTCCTTTAAAGCACCTCCGAAGACCATTATTTATCAGTACTCTGTTCATGTCTTGACAGAACCATGCTCCACTGATACCCTTATTCAGAACAAACAACCTACTGGAAGTCGCCAGATGGACCTTGACTATCCAAGAGTTCATCCCACCTTTGAGCAATTACCTGGCAAGTTCAAAAGTAGTCGTCAGATGCCTTATCGAGACATGTAAGTAGAGTAACTGGCAGACCCTCCATTTAGTCAGAAGTATTGTAAAAGAATGCTCAACGAACAGATCCCCATGTGGTCTGGTGTGGATTCGATTCCTGCTTCCAGAAGATCTTATCTGGACTGTGAAGCCACCAGCACCCATCAGTGACTTTGTCATGAACCAAGAAATTACTGTATCGTCAGCCGAGTTGGGTACTCCAAGCAAAGAGTATACCAGTTAGTAATTCCACAGTCACATGAATGTAAGCCTTACATCTAGTATACAAGATTGTACCAGTGTTGCACACCACTGTATGGATCGTTATTCAGAGTAAAACAAGCCAGATTGTAAAATACTTTTGGGCCTCGTATGGCAACTGATATTTCTGAGTATGGTAAGAAATGTATATGTCTGAGCATGCAACATAAAAAAAAAAAAAAAAAGGCAATGCTAATGGTCCTAATCCCAATCCAAGTATAATCCATCTATCTAGCTAACCGTGGAACGAGGTTGCCACTAGATATGTTAACTAATTTCCAATGTACCTCCCAAGGTAACAAACATCTGTGTGTTATGTAGACCATTTCACCAGAAAATGTGAGATAGTTCCTATTGCAGATAAGACCAGCCGAGACAGTAGCTAACTGCGTTTAAAGAACGCTTATCTGCAGGCATAACCCCTCCTAAGTCCCTAGTAACAGATAATGAGGAGGTGAATTCTGTAATGAAAATCTTGAAAATTTTTGCACACCTTGTACAAATCTCTAAAACCAACCATTGTTCTCAATCATCCTGCCAGCAATGGGTTAGCGGCGAAACGAACCCAATAAGAAAGTACTTGATGTCTTGAAGCCACTAGCACTCCCAACTCAGTGAACTTGGGAATACGTTATAGATGATGTGCAGTTGTTTATAATTCTGCTTACAATGGTTTCCTATAGGTGACACTCCACATTTAAGCATTGTATGGTGTAGATAGACGTTTGCCTCATGAGTTGTTATATTCTACTCCGAACCCAAATAACAACCCGGATATTTCATAGCAACTCGTACCAGCTTAGCTCAAAGATATTTAGAAGAATCCGTGAAACACTTCATAAATCAACAGCAGAATTTACAAGAGTCGCAAACACTCAGAGCAAAGCCATCCAAAATCAAAGTAGTTTCGAGAGTTAGCTTGATTAACTTTAAAAAAACGACTGCAATGCCAACGCTTGATCAAAAGTTTGTTGGTCCTTATCGAGTAGTTTGAACAATCACTGGTAATAAGTATAGGTTAGAGAGATTAGTACGTCAGTATAAGAATCGCATATAGATCATATGAAGTTAGTATGTGATGAATACTGATGTTCCAACCCAGACTAATTGTGACCGACTCTGACAAATCCTCCTGATCCTGTACTCTCATCCTCGATACTCAGATTTCAGAACGATCAACCTGAATGGTCGTTATTCCCTACGTACACGACAGGTATTGAGAAATCCCTCAAAATATCATTGTAACATCCAATTTAGATTTGCCTCAAATACAGCATGAGTTAGCCAATGCTACAGAGTTGATTCCTTCTCCTCCCAGAGATGACACCCATTTCTTCATAAGTCACTCTCACAACCCTAGCAGAGTTGGGTTAAATGAAAAATAACCCTGTTAGATGATAATTGAACAAACAAAAAAAAGTGTAAGATCAACTTATCAGTATTCAAGATTTTTTTTTTGTGTTCATGTTCCATCCGCATTCTGATAGTTAACAGTCTAGATTTGATGGCACCGAATCTGCCTTTTCTGTATAAACACTCTAGTCTTTGTATATATTCCTCCCTCAGAATCCGTAGATCACATGAATACAGATTGATCGATTCAATTTTTTTTTATCACTTCTCTTGTGTATCTCACGTTTGATTTTTAAGTTTGATATTGCATTACAGTTTTCCAGTTACCGTAACTAACCATTCCAATTTCGACTTACTTATGTTATAAGATTAATTGTGGTGTCCTTTGACAACTGTATAGAATCAGCCCAAGCCGTATAAACCTGCCATCCCAGTTTGTATTAGTTGTATGTCGGGACGACATAGCGTTTAGGAGCTTCGCCGGAGCTCTCAGAATAGTAACCACGTTACCATAACCACTGTGCCAGTTACTCACGACCAAACCGTCTCTGCCTGAGTCCCACTGTCTGAACTCAATTATTGTGGCTGACCTGGCAGTATTCAAAGACCCCTCACAATATGGGGTACTGTGGGCGGCCAAGGCAGTCAGTGTTAGGTAGCGGAGCAAGGAGACAAGGTAACGGCTGTAAGCTCTCTTCCACATTATCTGTAATAAACTACTACCCAGGCCTACGTGAGTATTTCTTTACGCTAATCCACAGTGGGTTCGCACCTCCACATGATACAACCGTACACCCTTCTCCAACGGCCCATAATACATCAGCCACTAATTTCCTTCGTATTCCTTTTCTGTGATCACTTATATTTCCTTTATTTTTGGGGCTTAAGTGATTTATATGCACTCTTATGCGTGCACACACCAATGAGCCACAACTCAATTCCTTACGGCAACAGTTCAGAAATACCAACCAAAACAACGACTCAACCGAGTGACCCTCGCTCCCCACAGTTGTGGTGTTGGTAAATTGTACTCACCTATTTGTGGTTGCCGGGGTCCGAGTCTTAGTTCCTGGCCCCGCCTCTTCAACAGGTTGCTACTGGCCCTCTCTCTCCCCAGCTCCATGAGCTTTATCAAACCTCGACTAAAACTGTGTAATGGTTCTGCCTCTCACTACGTCATTTTTCTAGGCAATTCCACGCCTGACAACTCCATGACTGAAAAATACTTCTAATATCTCTCGAACTCAATTGTGTTCTTCAACTTCCTATTGAGTGGCCCTTGTTTTCGTGTCCCCGTCCCGGAAAATCCTGTCTTTGTCCACCTTCTATTCCACGCAGTATTTTTATATGTCCGATATCATGTCTCCTCTCCCCCTGACCCTCCTGTCCTCCAGTGTCGTACCAGGCGATTTTCCCTTAATCTTTACATTCATAGACATTACCTTAGCACTGGAACTAACCTTGTCGCAAACCTTTGTACTTTCTCAGTATTTTTCTTGACGTGCTTTATCAAGTGCGGGTTCCCAAACAGGTGCTGCAATACTCCAGTAATGGGCCTGACATACACGTGTACAGTGTCTTGAACAGATTCCTTAACTAAGGTATCGGAATGCTGTTTCTCAGGTTTGCCAGGCGCACCATATGCTGCAGCAGTTCTCAGACTGATGTGTGCTCCGGAGACATGCTCGGTGTAATACTCACCCCAAATCTTCCTCCTTGGAGTGAGGTTTGGCAGTCTTTGGCACCTACCTATACCTCTGTCTGTGGTTTTTCTGTGCCTTCCCCATCTTCACGACTTTGCATTAGGCAGGATTAACTCTTTTGACCTGTCCGGCCGATATATAACGTCTTACGAGTAACCGTGTTTTGACGTATATATACCATAAAATCTAGCGGCATTCAAATCAAGTCAGGAGAAAAGCTGTAGCCCCAAATGTGAGAGAATGGGGTCCTTGTGTGGTCAGTGAGCACCATATATAAAAAATCCAGGAGCACAACGCAGAGCATAGAAAAAAAACTCCGAGACCGTGTATTTTAAATTAAAATGCCTGACTTTGTGGTCTATTTTCGTACAGTATTATGGTTTGTATCTCGTTTTCTTGATCTCATTTGATAGAATGGAAAACCATATTAATAGAAATAGAGGTGATTTTGATTGATGTACCTATAAAAAGAACTAGAATGAGCACAAAGTAGGGGAAATGTGTGATTATTTGCCAATTTCAAAAGTAAACAAATGAGCCAATTACCAATAAAATGTCCAACTAGCCATTCTAATATGCAAGTCATAATGGATGAATGTTATTTATACAATTATTTTCAGTAAAGCAGTAGTCTGCATAATAGTAAGTCTTCTATATTTTTGTTTGAATAAAAATTCAAAATATAAAGCAAGAGTAATATCAGAGGGGCCTGGAGACATGACTGATGAACAAAGAAAAATGTTGTTTTAGAGCCAGAAATGTCTCCATTGTTCATTCTGGACCTTATTTTGAAATTTTCATATTTTTTAGTTTTCTTTGAAATTGGCCAAATTGCAAATTTCTGACCACATTATTAGGTAGTTGAAATCGGTAAATGGGCAGTTTCTTATACTCAATCGATAGAAAAAAATGGATTTTCTAAAGAAATAGCTATGAGTTTGGGCGACTGGAACAATGAAATTAGCCGAAAATAGGGCTCAAGTGGGCGAAATCGCCGATTTGTAAACAGCGCCGAGGTCGCTAACTTCGCGAGAGCATAATTCCGTCAGTTTTCCATCAAATATCATTTTTTTGGTGTCATTACAATCGGGAAAAGATTCTCTATCATTTCATAATAAATTTTTTTTTTTTTTAATTTTGCGACACCAGGAGACACCTCAGGATTGGGGATTGCGACAGTCAAAGGGTTAAATTCGAGAAGCCATTTGCTGGACCAGGTGTCCAGTCTGTCCAGGTCTCTTTGAAGTCCTGCCTGGTCCTCATCTGATTTAATTCTCCTCATTAACTTCACATCATCTGCAAACAGGGACACTTCTGAGTCTAACCCTTCCATCATGTCGTTCACATATACCAAAATAGCACTGGTCCCAGGACTGACCCCTGTGGGACCCCGCTCGCCACAGGTGCCCACTGTGATACATCATTATTTTACCATGATCGTTGTTGCCTCCTATCAGGTATTCTCTGATCCATTGCAGTGCCCTTCCTGTTATATGCGCCTGATGCTCTAGCTTCTGCACTAATCTCTTGTGAGGAACTGTGTCAAAGGCCTTCTTGCAGTCCACAAAGATGCAATCAACCCACCCTCTTTTCTCATGTCTTACTTCTGTATATTTATCATAAAACTCCAGAAGGTTTGTGACACAGAATTTGCCTTCCATGAATCCGTGCTGGTTGGCATTTATACTCTTGTTCCGTTCCAGGTGCTCCACCACTCTCCTCCTGATAATCTTCTCCATAACTTTGCATGCTATACACATCAATGACACAGGTCTATAGTTTAGTGCCTCTTTTCTGTCTCCTTTTTTAAAAATGGGAACTACATTTGCCGTCTTCCATACCTCAGGTAGTTGCCCAGTTTCCAGGGACATGTTGAAGATTGTGGTAAGTGGCACGCACAACATATCTGCTCCCTCTCTAAGGACCCACGGGAAGATGTTGTCCGGTCCCATTGCCTTTGAGGTATCGATGTCCCTTAACAGTTTCTTCACCTCCTCCTCATCTGTATGTATGTTGTCCAAACTTGTTGGTGTATTCCTTGCTGGTGTCCCCATCTGGTCTGTCCCCCAGAGTCCTTCCTGTCTCTATTGTAAATACTTCCTTAAATCTCGTGTTGAGCTCTCATATACCTCTTGATCGTTTCTTGTGAGTTCTCCACCTTCTTTCCTCAGCCTTATCACCTGGTCCTTGACTGTTGTCTTCCTCCTAATGTGGCTATACAGCAGTTTCGGGTCAGATTTGACTTTCGATGCTATGTCGTTTTCATACTGTCACTGGCCTCCTCCTTATCTGTGCATACTCGTTTCTGGCACGCACCCAGAAATAATGCTCCTCAATTCTAAGTATCCATACTACTAATAAAATAACAATAGTGATCGAGTAATTTTAAAACTTATCCATACTAATAATAAAATTCATACTACTAATAAATACCAAAAGTAATACGTACTAGTAATTCTAAAACTTAGCCTCTCTCAGCTTCTACAAGTGCCTGACACTTGTGCTAGTGTGTGTGTGCCCAGAAATAATGCTTCTCTCTTCTAAGTATCTATACTACTAATAAAATACCAATAGTGATAATAGTAATTCTAAAACTTATCCATACTACTAATAAAATACCAAAAGTAATACGTACTAGTAATTCTAAAACTTAGCCTCTCTCAGCTTCTACAAGTGCCTGACACTTGTGCTAGTGTGTGTGTGCCCAGAAATAATGCTTCTCTCTTCTTAAGTATCTATATACTAATAAAATACCAATAGTGATAATAGTAATTCTAAAAACTTATCCATACTACTAATAAAAGAGAGAGAGAGAGAGAGAGAGAGAGAGAGAGAGAGGAGAGAGAGGAGAGAGAGAGGGAGAGAGAGAGATAGAGAGAGAGAGAGAGATAGAGAGACAGACAGACAGACAGACAGACAGAGACAGAGACAGACAGACAGACAGACAGAGAGAGACAGAGAGACAGACAGACAGACTCAACAATCAATATTTGCACAAATAACTCATTACAGTTGTGACCGGGTGTGGATGTCTGAATTGTTCATTGCTCTATAATTTATGATTGTATCCATGTATAAACGTAAGTAAATTTACTTACAGGATTCTTTACCATTGTAACCTGTGAGTTCATTACCTTTGTACCTAGTTCAGCTATCAAAACTTTGGGGGCCCAGTTCCTGGACACATTATGTACCTCTGTAATCTGTAAATACCATTGTAACTTGTCATGATTGTGACCAGATCTACCTGGAGTTCATTACCTTTGTAACTTGCTCAGCTATCAAAACTTTGGGGCCCAGTCCCTAGACCCATTATGTACCTCTGTAATCTTTTGACTACCGCCCACAGTATGGGTAGGGGTGCATAATAAATATATAAACAAAACAAATGCAACAGGTGTGGACTATAGTGGTCCAATTATTTCAACAGGCAATTCAGATGGTGTTCCCCTAAAAGTGTATGTATGTTTATTTACTTGCACTACTACTAGGAAGTGGCTCAGGACTTGTCCGTAAAACAGTTTATTCAGCTGTTTTGGAAATTTGCAGCTAGGACATCCAGTCAAGATTAATGATTTCAGATAATTCCACAATTTTTTTTATAGTTTTGGGGGGGCCAAAATTTGTTTGGAAATTAAAGGGGGAAAATGATGGGAAAAATCTTTTTTTAACCCCGCAAAAGGGTGTGCCTTTGGAAAATTTTTTACTCACAGGCCCCAAATGGCAAGGTGGGTTTTTTTGAAAAACGTTAGGTACCGTATTTAAAGGGTTGGGCACAGAAGGTGCTACACAGGAAAAAAATTAGCTTGGAGGAATTTTTGTAATGTATTAGTTTAAGGCAGAAAAAAAGATAAATTTAAATTGGGCCCCTTAAAACATTGTATACTCCTGATGTGGGCATATTAAAAACCTAAATTTTAACCCCTTTAACTGTTTCCAAAAAGTCATTTTTCACATGGTAGTGTCCAAAAAAATAGTTTTTTCGTTTTTTTCATATTTTCAAAATAAAAAAAAAAAAAAAAACGTAGATCCCAAATTTTTTTTTTCAAGTTTTCAAATGTAAAAAAAAAAAAAGAAGATCTACATTTTTTACATACTTTCAAATGTTAAAAAAAACGTAGATCTACGTTTGGACAGTTTAAGGGTTACTATGTGGACGAAAATTGGAAGCTGCACCTATCTACAGAGATAATCCTGAGGAAAATGATGAAGATTATAATGTAGCAGTGCTAGGTAATAAATTTAAAATGTTAAAGTACAGTGGACCCTCGGATAATGGCATTAATCCGTTCCAGAGAGCTCCAGAGAGCTTGCCTTTAACCGATTTTGTCGTTAGCCGAATTAATTTTCCCCATAAGAAATGATGGAAATCCAATTAATCCGTTCCGTATACCCAAAAGTATTAAACAAAATATTTTTTTTACATGAAATATACATTTCCCTACACAGAAAACAATGAGACATGCGCAATAAACAATACTGAAATGATACTTACTTTTATTGAGAACTTATTGATGAGTGATGAGATGGGAGAAGGGCAGAGGATGGAAGAGTTTACAATTGTTTGGAAGGGAAATCCCTTTCCATAATGACTTCAGGTAACAAGTCCTTTTCTGGGGTTACCTCCCTTCTTTGTTTTTTAATGGCACTAGGATCAGTTTGAGAGTTACTGGACCCCTGTCACACCAAAAATCTGTCCAGAGAGCTCTGTTTCTGGCATCTCTTTAAGATTTCCCTAAAATGGGACACAATATTGTCATTGTACATGTTGCCAATACGGCCTGAACTTTAACCCACTTGGCACAGTCTTTAATCTTTGACGTAGGCAACTTCCTCCATCACCCTTCCTCCTCTGAAGGATATTCCTGAGCTGTGGTCTGTTGCTGTTGCACCTCAAGCTCTTGCAGCTCTGCAGTGGTTAGCTCTTCATCGTCATCCTCCACAAACTCTTCCACATCCTCGCCACTAACCTCCAATCCCATGGACTTCCCCAATGCCACAATAGATTCCACAACTGGCATAGGCTCCTCAGGGTTAGCCCCGAACCTTTCAAAATCCCTCTCTTGTACACATTCTGGCCATAATTTTCTCCAAGCAGAGTTCAAAGCCCTGGAAGTCACTCCCTCCCAAGCCTTACCTATAAGGTTTATGCAACTGAAGATACTGGAGTGATCTTTCCAGAACTCTCTTAGGGTCAATTCAATGTCTGAGGTCACTTCAAAGCACTTTTGAAACACTGCTTTGGTGTACAGTTTTTTGAAGTTAGAAATGATCTGCTGGTCCATGGGCTGGAGGAGAGGAGTGGTGTTAGGAGGCAAAAACTTGACTTTAATAAAACTAAAGTCCCCCACAATTTGCTCTTCCAAGTCTTGAGGATGAGCAGGAGCATTATGGAGTGGCAATTTACTTTGCAGGAGGTATTTTTCCATACTGGGGCCAAACACTTCATAGAACCAATCAAGGAAAATGCCCCTAGTGACCCATGCCTTACTGTTTGCTCTCCACATCACACACAATTTAGTCTTGACGACACCGTTTTTCTTGAACACTCTGGGAGTTTCAGAGTGATACACGAATAAAAGCTTTACTTTGTAATCCCCACTAACATTACTACAAAACATGAGAGTTATCCTGTCTTTCATAGGCTTGTGTCCTGGGAGTGCCTTTTCCTCCTGAGTAATGTAGGTCCTGTTTGGCATTTTCTTCCAAAACAGGCCTGTTTTGTCACAACTGAACACTTGTTGGGGTTTTAATTTTTCAGCCTCTATGTACCCCTTAAAGTCCCGCACACTTTTCAGCCGCTTTTTTGTCAGAACTGGCAGCCTCACCATGTCTTACCACTCGGCAGACGATGCAACATACCCCCAATGAAAAGCAGGGGTGTCATTAGCATGATGAGAGACAACACAATAAGTGTCAGGGGCCTGAGACTGTTCAACTGCCTCCCAGCATACATAAGGGGGATTACCAATAGACCCCTCGCTGTCTTCAAGCAGGCACTGGACAAGCACCTAAAGTCGGTACCTGACCAGCTGGGCTGTGGCTCGTACATTGGATTGCATGCAGCCAGCATTAACAGCCTGGTTGATCAGGCTCTGATCCACCATGAGGCCTGATCACGGACTGGGCCACGGGGGCGTTGACCCCCGGAACTCTCTCTAGGTAAACTACAGGTAAACAGTGTGTATGCCACTATGATTCTTAAACCTCAAACCAGCCTTTGCTGGCCTTAAATTCATCAATATGAGCACTATTTGGAGGCATTTTCTTAATGAGATCTGCATACAACTGCCTTGTCTTTTCACATATTACTGACTGAGAAACACTATCTCTCGATAATTGTTTCTCGTTGATCCACACCAACAACAGCCTCTCCACATCTTCAAGTATTTGCAATCTCTGTTTTGTAAGCATACTTGCACCTTTCACAACAACAGCTTCCTTGATTGCCTTTTTGTTGGCCAAGATAGTAGTGATGGTTGAATGGGGTTTTATATAACCTGGCCAACTTGGAGACATGCACTCCACTTTCATATTTTGCGATGATCTCTTTCTTCAATTCAATAGTATTTCTCACCCTCTTTACCATAAGGCTGGCACTAGAAGCTTTCTTTGGGCCCATGGTGGCTTATTTAGCAGTTACAAGCACTAAAAGCAATGGAATAATACAAAATATATCGCATGTATCCGTGGAATCATTCTCCTTGGCTTGTAAACAATGGCACACTAACTGTATATGGAGTCATGGAATGGCCGGGCAGCTCAGGCCACGCGGACACGTTCGGGATGACTGCCCTTAACCGAGTTCTTGGGCGTTAGCCGACCCAATATTTTGATGCAAAAACATGGCAATATCCGATTTGGTGTTACCTGAGGGTCCACTGTAATTAATTATTGGCCCAATGTGTGGCATAAAAAGTATCTTCTCACACAACATGAACACTTTTATGGTGCATCAGAGGCAGTACATTGACAGAACATTCAACCAGGTGACATTATGTTAACTGATACTGAGCAACATCAAACACTGTGGCCTCTGGGCCACAGTGTTGTCAGGAATGTCAGTGTTGTGTCATGATCAGGAAAGTTTGCATACCATTAATAAATTAATTCCCTTGGAATTAAATGGGGTTCAATCAAATGTGAATAATAATCTAAGGGAAAGTGACACAGTGAAACTGAAGATAGCACCAACCAAGTGATGCAAGATGAAATTATAATAAGGCCTACTAGGAGAACAGCCACTCAGGCTAGAGCTGGCTAAATTGTCTCCTAGAGGAAGGAGCAATTTAAGTTGTTTAGCAACGAACTCCATCTGGCCACAGTGTGCAAAATTTTGTACCTAATTTTCCCAAATTATTGTGTATAATTTTTAATAATGTAAATAAGTATAATATGACGCTGATTTGACCGAGAAAATTCAAGAGGAAAAGAAACGATCTGCGGCTGCGTCTGGCGAGGAGGAGGGATGCCATGTTAAATTGAATTGGTGTGGGCACTTTGCAATTTATGCCAGAAATTCGACATTTTCCAAGGTTTAATGGGGCAGGCCTCACTAAATTACAATGGGAAATTGTAAACCTGGTTCTGCTGAATGAGGAGAAAAAACTGACAGCACATTCAGGAATTTGGGTGAATGTGGGAAGATAAAGGATGCAGTTTTCATACCCACAGATAAGTATACTATCTTTTTTATGTAGAGCTAGCTGGCCAGCGATGGCTGCAGCCGCAGCAAGCAGCAACAAGGCTGCTCCTATATCCTGCCGTCCCCTGAGCCCATCCAAACCCAAAGATCCAAATTGAAGTACTGCTGA
>NC_069432.1:7725565-7875565 GCF_026875155.1 Cherax quadricarinatus
AGGAGAGGGCAAGGGACAAGGTAACGGCTGTAAGGGCTCTCTCCACATTATCTGTAATTATACGTACTACCAGCCTACGTGAGTATTTCTTTACCTAATCCACGTGTTCGAACTCCCACATGATACAACCGTTCACCCTTCCAACGGCCCCAATAACACTCAGCCACTAATTTCCTTCGTTTTCTTTTCTGTGATCACTTATATTTCCTTTTTTTGGGGCTTAAGTGATTATATGCACTCTTATGCGTGCACACACCTATATCCCACACTCTATTCCTTACGGCACAGTCAGAAATTACCACCAAAACACGAGCTCAAACCGTGTGACTCCTCCACGAGTGTGGGTGTGTGTATTTGTACTCACCTATTTGTGGTTGCAGGGGTCGAGTCTTAGTTCCTGGCCCCGCCTCTTCACCGGTTGCTACTGGGCCCTCTCTCTCCCCGCTCCATGAGCTTTATCAAACCTCGTCTTAAAACTGTGTATGGTTCCTGCCTCCACTACATCATTTTCTAGGCTATTCCACTGCCTGACAACTCTATGACTGAAGAAATACTTCCTAATATCTCTCTGACTCATTTGTGTCTTCAACTTCCAATTGTGGCCTCTTGTTTCTGTGTCCCCTCCCTGGAACATCCTGTCTTTGTCCACCTTGTCTATTCCACGCAGTATTTTATATGCCGTTATCATGTCTCCCCCTGACCCTCCTGTCCTCCAGTGTCGTCGGGGCCGATTTCCCTTAATCTTTCTTCATAGGACTTACCCTTAGCTCTGGAACTAACCTTGTCGCAAACCTTTGTACTTTCTCTAGTTTCTTGACGTGCTTTATCAAGTGCGGGTTCCAAACAGGTGCTGCATACTCCAGTATGGGCCTGACATACACGGTGTACAGTGTCTTGAACGATTCCTTACTAAGGTATCGGAATGCTGTTCTCAGGTTTGCCAGGCGCCCATATGCTGCAGCAGTTATCTGACTGATGTGTGCTTCCGGAGACATGCTCGGTGTTATACTCACCCCAAGATCTTTCTCCTTGAGTGAGGTTTGCAGTCTTTGGCCACCTAGCCTATACTCTGTCTGTGGTTTTCTGTGCCCTTCCCCTATCTTCACGACTTTGCATTAGGCAGGATTAACTCTTTGACTGTCGCGGCCGTATATATACGTCTTACGAGGTACCGTGTTTGACGTATATATACTCATAAATTCTAGCGGCTTCAAATCAAGCAGGAGAAAGCTGGTAGGCCCACATGTGAGAGAATGGGTCTGTGTGGTCAGTGTGCACCATATAAAAAAAATCCTGGAGCACGCAGTGCATGAGAAAAAAAACTCCGACCGTTTTTTTTTAATTAAAATGCCGACTTTGTGGTCTATTTTCGTATAGTATTTATGGTTGTATTCTCGTTTTCTTGATCTCATTTGATAGAATGGAAAACATATTATAGAAATAGAGGTGATTTTGATTGATTTTACTATAAAAAGAACCTAGAAATGGAGCTCAAAGTAGGGGAAATGTTTGATTTTTGCCAATGTTCAAAAGTAAACAAATGATGCCATTTTCCAATAAATGTCCAACTAGCCATTCTAATATGCAGTCATGAATGGGTTGATGTTATTTATACAATTATTTCAGTATTGCAGTAGTCTGCATAATAGTAAGTCTTCTATTTTTTGTTTGAATAAAAATTCAAAATATAAAGCAAGAGTAATATCAGAGGGGCCTGGAGACATGACTGATGAACAAAGAAAATGTTGTTTTAGAGCCAGAAATGTCTCCATTGTTCATTCTGGACCTTATTTTGAAATTTTCATATTTTTTAGTTTTCGTGAAATTGGCCAAATTGCAAATTTCTGACCACATTATTAGGTAGTTGAAATCGGTAAATGGGCAGTTTCTTATACTCAATCGATAGAAAAAATGGAGTTCTAAAGAAATAGCTATGAGTTTGGGCGACTGGAACAATGAAATTAGCCGAAAATAGGGCTCAAAGTGGGCGAAATCGCCGATTTGTAAACAGCGCCGAGGTCGCTAACTTCGCGAGAGCATAATTCCGTCAGTTTTCCATCAAATATCATTTTTTTGGTGTCATTACAATCGGGAAAAGATTCTCTATCATTTCATAATAAATTTTTTTTTTTTTTAATTTTGCGACACCAGGAGACACCTCAGGATTGGGGATTGCGACAGTCAAAGGGTTAAATTCGAGAAGCCATTTGCTGGACCAGGTGTCCAGTCTGTCCAGGTCTCTTTGAAGTCCTGCCTGGTCCTCATCTGATTTAATTCTCCTCATTAACTTCACATCATCTGCAAACAGGGACACTTCTGAGTCTAACCCTTCCATCATGTCGTTCACATATACCAAAAATAGCACTGGTCCTAGGACTGACCCCTGTGGGACCCCGCTCGCCACAGGTGCCCACTGTGATACATCATTATGTACCATGACTCGTTGTTGCCTCCCTATCAGGTATTCTCTGATCCATTGCAGTGCCCTTCCTGTTATATGCGCCTGATGCTCTAGCTTCTGCACTAATCTCTTGTGAGGAACTGTGTCAAAGGCCTTCTTGCAGTCCACAAAGATGCAATCAACCCACCCCTCTCTCTCATGTCTTACTTCTGTTATTTTATCATAAAACTCCAGAAGGTTTGTGACACAGAATTTGCCTTCCATGAATCCGTGCTGGTTGGCATTTATACTCTTGTTCCGTTCCAGGTGCTCCACCACTCTCCTCCTGATAATCTTCTCCATAACTTTGCATGCTATACACGTCAATGACACAGGTCTATAGTTTAGTGCCTCTTTTCTGTCTCCTTTTTTAAAAATGGGAACTACATTTGCCGTCTTCCATACCTCAGGTAGTTGCCCAGTTTCCAGGGACATGTTGAAGATTGTGGTAAGTGGCACGCACAACATATCTGCTCCCTCTCTAAGGACCCACTGGGAAGATGTTGTCCGTCCCATTGCCTTTGAGGTATCGATGTCCCTTAACAGTTTCTTCACCTCCTCCTCATCTGTATGTATGTTGTCCAACACTTGTTGGTGTATTCCTTGCTGGTGTCCCCATCTGGTCTGTCCCCCCAGAGTCCTTCCTGTCTCTATTGTAAATACTTCCTTAAATCTCGTGTTGAGCTCCTCATATACCTCTTGATCGTTTCTTGTGAGTTCTCCACCTTCTTTCCTCAGCCTTATCACCTGGTCCTTGACTGTTGTCTTCCTCCTAATGTGGCTATACAGCAGTTTCGGGTCAGATTTGACTTTCGATGCTATGTCGTTTTCATACTGTCACTGGGCCTCCCTCCTTATCTGTGCATACTCGTTTCTGGCACGCACCCAGAAATAATGCTCCTCAATTCTAAGTATCCATACTACTAATAAAATAACAATAGTGATACGAGTAATTTTAAAACTTATCCATACTAATAATAAAATTCATACTACTAATAAAATACCAAAAGTAATACGTACTAGTAATTCTAAAACTTAGCCTCTCTCAGCTTCTACAAGTGCCTGACACTTGTGCTAGTGTGTGTGTGCCCAGAAATAATGCTTCTCTCTTCTAAGTATCTATACTACTAATAAAATACCAATAGTGATAATAGTAATTCTAAAACTTATCCATACTACTAATAAAATACCAAAAGTAATACGTACTAGTAATTCTAAAACTTAGCCTCTCTCAGCTTCTACAAGTGCCTGACACTTGTGCTAGTGTGTGTGTGCCCAGAAATAATGCTTCTCTCTTCTAAGTATCTATACTACTAAAAAATACCAATAGTGATAATAGTAATTCTAAAACTTATCCATACTACTAATAAAAGAGAGAGAGAGAGAGAGAGAGAGAGAGAGAGAGAGAGAGAGAGAGAGAGAGAGAGAGAGATAAGAGAGAGAGAGAGAGATAGAGAGACAGACAGACAGACAGACAGACAGAGACAGAGACAGACAGACAGACAGACAGAGAGAGACAGAGAGACAGACAGACAGACTCAACAATCAATATTTGCACAAATAACTCATTACAGTTGTGACCGGGTGTGGATGTCTGAATTGTTCATTGCTCTATAATTTATGATTGTATCCATGTATAAACGTAAGTAAATTTACTTACAGGATTCTTTACCATTGTAACCTGTGAGTTCATTACCTTTGTACCTAGTTCAGCTATCAAAACTTTGGGGGCCCAGTTCCTGGACACATTATGTACCTCTGTAATCTGTAAATACCATTGTAACTTGTCATGATTGTGACCAGATCTACCTGGAGTTCATTACCTTTGTAACTTGCTCAGCTATCAAAACTTTGGGGCCCAGTCCCTAGACCCATTATGTACCTCTGTAATCTTTTGACTACCGCCCACAGTATGGGTATGGGGTGCATAATAAACATATTAAACAAAACAAATGCAACAGGTGTGGACTATAGTGGTCCAATTATTTCAACAGGCAATTCAGATGGTGTTCCCCTAAAAGTGTATGTATGTTTATTTACTTGCACTACTACTAGGAAGTGGCTCAGGACTTGTCCGTAAAACAGTTTATTCAGCTGTTTTGGAAATTTGCAGCTAGGACATCCAGTCCAAGATTAATGATTTCAGATAATTCCACTAATTTTATAGTGGGTGACCAATATTTGATGGAATTAAAGGAGAATAATGATGTACAATCTTTGTTAACCCAGCAAGGGTGTGCCTGGAAATTTATTACTCACAGAGCACAGTGGCAAGGTGGGTTTTATGAAAGAACGTTAGGTACAGTATAACGGTGTCTACAGAAGGTGCTACACAGGAAAAGAATTAGCTTGGAGGAATTCTGTACTGTATTAGTGAAGGCAGAAAATCAGATAAATAATTGTCCCCTCTCATACATTAGTGATACTCCTGATGTAGACATATTAACACCTCATTTAACCCTTGAACTGTCCAAACAGATCTATGTTCACATGTGTAGTGCTCCAAAAGTAGATCTACGTTTTTTACATATTTTCAAATATAAAAAAAAAAAAAAAACGTAGATCAAAGTTTTTTTTACAAGTTTTCAAATGTAAAAAAACAAAAAGAAGATCTACATTTTTTACATACTTTCAAATGTTGAAAAAACGTAGATCTACGTTTGGACAGTTTAAGGGTTACTATGTGGACGAAAATTGGAAGCTGCACCTATCTACAGAGATAATCCTGAGGAAAATGATGAAGATTATAATGTAGCAGTGCTAGGTAATAAATTTAAAATGTTAAAGTACAGTGGACCCTCGGATAATGGCATTAATCCGTTCCAGAGAGCTCCAGAGAGCTTGCCTTTAACCGATTTTGTCGTTAGCCGAATTAATTTTCCCCATAAGAAATGATGGAAATCCAATTAATCCGTTCCGTATACCCAAAAGTATTAAACAAAAATATTTTTTTTACATGAAATATACATTTCCCTACAAGAAAACAATGAGACATGCGCAATAAACAATACTGAAATGATACTTACTTTTATTGAGAACTTATTGATGAGTGATGAGATGGGAGAAGGGCAGAGGATGGAAGAGTTTACAATTGTTTGGAAGGGAAATCCCTTTCCATAATGACTTCAGGTAACAAGTCCTTTTCTGGGGTTACCTCCCTTCTTTGTTTTTTAATGGCA
The DNA here is from genome assembly GCF_026875155.1 of Cherax quadricarinatus. NCBI lineage: Eukaryota > Metazoa > Arthropoda > Malacostraca > Decapoda > Parastacidae > Cherax > Cherax quadricarinatus. The sequence goes on from NC_069432.1 coordinate 7,731,185, forward strand.
CTAGGATCAGTTTGAGAGTTACTGGACCCCTGTCACACCAAAAATCTGTCCAGAGAGCTCTGTTTCTGGCATCTCTTTAAGATTTCCCTAAAATGGGACACAATATTGTCATTGTACATGTTGCCAATACGGCCTGAACTTTAACCCACTTGGCACAGTCTTTAATCTTTGACGTAGGCAACTTCCTCCATCACCCTTCCTCCTCTGAAGGATATTCCTGAGCTGTGGTCTGTTGCTGTTGCACCTCAAGCTCTTGCAGCTCTGCAGTGGTTAGCTCTTCATCGTCATCCTCCACAAACTCTTCCACATCCTCGCCACTAACCTCCAATCCCATGGACTTCCCCAATGCCACAATAGATTCCACAACTGGCATAGGCTCCTCAGGGTTAGCCCCGAACCTTTCAAAATCCCTCTCTTGTACACATTCTGGCCATAATTTTCTCCAAGCAGAGTTCAAAGCCCTGGAAGTCACTCCCTCCCAAGCCTTACCTATAAGGTTTATGCAACTGAAGATACTGGAGTGATCTTTCCAGAACTCTCTTAGGGTCAATTCAATGTCTGAGGTCACTTCAAAGCACTTTTGAAACACTGCTTTGGTGTACAGTTTTTTGAAGTTAGAAATGATCTGCTGGTCCATGGGCTGGAGGAGAGGAGTGGTGTTAGGAGGCAAAAACTTGACTTTAATAAAACTAAAGTCCCCCACAATTTGCTCTTCCAAGTCTTGAGGATGAGCAGGAGCATTATCCATTAACAGGAGGCACTGGAGTGGCAATTTACTTTGCAGGAGGTATTTTTCCATACTGGGGCCAAACACTTCATAGAACCAATCAAGGAAAATGCCCCTAGTGACCCATGCCTTACTGTTTGCTCTCCACATCACACACAATTTAGTCTTGACGACACCGTTTTTCTTGAACACTCTGGGAGTTTCAGAGTGATACACGAATAAAAGCTTTACTTTGTAATCCCACTAACATTATACAAAAACATAGATTTTATCCTGTCTTTCATAGGCTTGGGTGTCCTGGGAGTGCTTTTCCCCCTGAGTAATGTAGGTCTTTTTGGCATTTTCTTCCAAAACGGGCCTGTTTTGTCACAACTGAACACTTGTTGGGGTTTTAATTTTTCAGCTCTATTTTCCCCTTAAGTCCGCACACTTTTCAGCCGCTTTTTTGTCAGAACTGGCAGCCTCCCCCATGTCTTACCACTCGGCAGACGATGCAACATACCCCCAATGAAAAGCAGGGGTGTCATTAGCATGATGAGAGAACACAATAAGTGTCAGGGGCCTGAGACTGTTCAACTGCCTCCCAGCATACATAAGGGGGATTACCAATAGACCCTCGCTGTCTTCAAGCAGGCACTGGACAAGCACCTAAAGTCGGTACCTGACCGATGGGCTGTGGCCTCGTACATTGGATTGCATGCAGCCAGCATTAAAAGCCTGGTTGATCAGGCTCTGATCCACCATGAGGCCTGATACGGACTGGGCCACGGGGGCGTTGACCCCCCGGGAAATCTCTCTAGGTAAACTACAGGTAAACAGTTGTGTATGCCACTATTTATTCTTAAACCTCAAACCAGCCTTTGCTGGCCTTAAATTCATCAATTTTGAGCACTATTTGGAGGGATTTTCTTAATGAGATCTGCATACAACGCCTTGTCTTTTCACATATTACTGGACTGAGAAACACTATCTCTCGATAATTGGTTTCTCGTTGATCCCCCACCCAAAAACGCCTCTCCACATCTTTAAGTATTTGCAATCTCTGTTTTGTAAGCATACTTGCACCTTTCACAACAACAGCTTCTTGATTGCCTTTTTGTTGGCCAAGATAGTAGTGATGGTGAATGGGGGTTTTTATATAACCTGGCCAACTTGGAGACATGCACTCCACTTTCATATTTTGCGATGATCTCTTTCTTCAATTCAATAGTATTTCTCACCCTCTTTACCATAAGGCTGGCACTAGAAGCTTTCTTTGGGCCCATGGTGGCTTATTTAGCAGTTACAAGCACTAAAAGCAATGGAATAATACAAAATATATCGCATGTATCCGTGGAATCATTCTCCTTGGCTTGTAAACAATGGCACACTAACTGTATATGGAGTCATGGAATGGCCGGGCAGCTCAGGCCACGCGGACACGTTCGGGATGACTGCCCTTAACCGAGTTCTTGGGCGTTAGCCGAGCCAATATTTTGATGCAAAAACATGGCAATATCCGATTTTGGTGTTACCTGAGGGTCCACTGTAATTAATTATTGGCCCAATGTGTGGCATAAAGAGTATCTTCTCACACAACATGAACACTTTTATGGTGCATCAGAGGCAGTACATTGACAGAACATTCAACCAGGTGACATTATGTTAACTGATACTGAGCAACATCAAACACTGTGGCCTCTGGGCCACAGTGTTGTCAGGAATGTCAGTGTTGTGTCATGATCAGGAAAGTTTGCATACCATTAATAAATTAATTCCCTTGGAATTAAATGGGGTTCAATCAAATGTGAATAATAATCTAAGGGAAAGTGACACAGTGAAACTGAAGATAGCACCAACCAAGTGATGCAAGATGAAATTATAATAAGGCCTACTAGGAGAACAGCCACTCAGGCTAGAGCTGGCTAGAATTGTCTCCTAGAGGAAGGAGCAATTTAAGTTGTTTAGCAACGAACTCCATCTGGCCACAGTGTGCAAAATTTTGTACCTAATTTTCCCAAATTATTGTGTATAATTTTTAATAATGTAAATAAGTATAAATATGACGCTGATTTGACCGAGAAAATTCAAGAGGAAAAGAAACGATCTGCGGCTGCGTCTGGCGAGGAGGAGGGATGCCATGTTAAATTGAATTGGTGTGGGCACTTTGCAATTTATGCCAGAAATTCGACATTTTCCAAGGTTTAATGGGGCAGGCCTCACTAAATTACAATGGGAAATTGTAAACCTGGTTCTGCTGAATGAGGAGAAAAAACTGACAGCACATTCAGGAATTTGGGTGAATGTGGGAAGATAAAGGATGCAGTTTTCATACCCACAGATAAGTATACTATCTTTTTTATGTAGAGCTAGCTGGCCAGCGATGGCTGCAGCCGCAGCAAGCAGCAACAAGGCTGCTCCTATATCCTGCCGTCCCCTGAGCCCATCCAAACTCCAATGATGGCCAAATTGTAAGTACTGCTGCAACAACATGCAAGGAACCTATAATGGCATGAAAACTGACGGCAACAACAATGAAATGGACTAAATATGACAAAAGAGGGACCGGCATTCAAGTACCAGACCTGCTGCCAGACGTGAACCAGACATGAGATGTTTTCCACTACAATGAAATAACTGACCTCCATATCAACTGCACAAGTATTCGATGGGAAGACAACATGGCAGAAAACCTAATCAACAAAAACTCCAAGAAATGGACAGGTTTTCAGGACTTTTTTACCTCAGTGCCAAATGAGGGAAAGAATTGATCTTTTTTAAACATGACTGACCGGCTCCAAACACCAGCTACTGCCAGACGTACAACTAGCGAAGTGAAATTCTCATCTTTACTGATGTTCATCTGTACTGACAGTTTACCTGGAGTTTACCTGGAGAGAGTTTCGGGGGTCAACGCCCCCGCGGCCCGTCTGCGTGACCAGGCCTCTGGTGGTTCAGCGCCTGATCAACCAGGGCTGTTGCTGCAGGCTGCACGCAAACAAACGTACGAGCACGCCCGGCTGAATAGGAACTGATTTAGGTGCTTGGCAGTGCAGCTTGAAGACTTGCAGGGGTCTGTTGGTAATCCCCCTTATGTGTGCTGGGGTGGCAGTTGGAACAGTCTCGGGCACCCTGAACTTATTGTATGGTTCTCTTAAACGGCTTGTGACACCTGCTTCACTTTCATTGGGGGGATGGTGCATCGTCTGCCAAGTCTTTTGACTTTCGTAGTGAGTGATTATCGTTTGTGCAAGTTCGTGGTTTAGTCCTCTAGGATTTCCAGGCTGTATATTATCATGTATCTTCCCTCCGCGTTTCCAGGGAATACAGGTTTAGAAAACCTCAAGCGCTCCAGTAATTGAGGTGTTTTATCTCGTTATGCGCGCCGTTGAAGTTCTCTGTACATTTTCTTAGGTCGGCCATTTCACCTGCCTTGAAAGGTGCTGTTAGAGTGCAGCAATATTCCAAGCCTAGTAGAACAAGGTGACCTGAAGGTGTCATCATTGGGCTTGGCCTCCACTAGTTTTGAAGATTCTCATTATCATCCTGTCAATTTTTCTAGCCAGATGCGATTGATACATGATATGGTCATTGAAGGTGAGATTCCTCCGACATAATCACCACAGGTCTTCGGACGTGGCGTTTTCGTCTATTTTTGTGGCCAGAATTGTTTTGTACTCTGATGAGATTTAATTTCCTCATGTTTACCATATTGTAGTAATTGAATTTCTCATCGTTTGAACTCATATTGTTTTCTGCAGCACCACTGAAGATTTGGTTGATGTCGCCTGGAGCCTTGCAGTATCTGCAATGGAAGACACTGTCATGCAGATTCGGGTTTGTCATCTGCAAAGGAAGACACGGTTGTGTGGCTGACATCCTTGTCTATGTCGGATATTGGAGGAGAGGAACAATGATCGGGAGCTAGTACTGTGCCTTGTGGAACAGTGCTTTTCACACGTAGCTGCCTCGGACTTTACTCTTGTTGACGACTACTCTCTTGTGTTTGTTAGTGAGGAAATTATAGTAGATCCATCGACCGACTTTTCCTGTTATTCTTTAGCGGGCATTTTGTGCGCTAATAACGCCATGGTCACACTTGTTCGAAGGCTTTTGCAAAAGTCTGTATATATTCATCTGCATCTTTTTGTTTCTAGTGATTTAGGACCTTGTCGTAGTGATCAGTAGTGAGTCAGGACAGAGCGACCTGTTTAAACCCATGTTGCCCTGGGTTGTGTAACTGATGGGTTTCTAGAATGGGTGGTGATCTTGCTTCTTAAGACCCTTTCAAAGATTTTTATGAATATGGGATGTAGTGCGATTGGTCTGTAGTCTTTGTGTTGCTTACTGCCCCTTTGTGGAGTGGGGCTATGTCTGTTGTTTTTAGTAACTGAGGACGACCCCCGTGTCCCATGCTCCCTCTCCATAGGATGGGAAAAGGCTCGTGTTAGGTGCTTCTTGCAGTTCTTGATGAACACAGAGTTCCATGAGTCTGGCCCTGGGGCCAGGTGCATGGGCATGTCATTTATCGCCTGTTCGAAGTCATTTGGCGTCAGGATAACATTACGGATAGGCTTGTGTTAATCAAAAATTTTGTGGCTTCTCATGAAAAATTTCATTTTGATCTTTCGACTCTCAGTCTGGTTAGCGGCTTGCTAAAAACTGAGTCATATTGGGACTCTTGAGTAGCTCACTCACTTTCTCTTGTTGTCATCTGTGTAGGACACATTTGTTTAAGTAGGGGCCCAATACTGGACGGTTGTTTCGATTTTGATTTGGGCATAGGAGAAGAAATACTTTGGGTTTTTTTCGATTTCATTTATGGCTTTTAGTTCTTCCGCGGATTCCTGACTCCTAAAGGTTCTTTTAGTTAAGTTCGAATGCTTGCTATTTCTATGATACAGTGTTCCCTGCGCATTTCAGATATATTGACCTCTTTTATGCCGCTCTGTTATTCTTTTCCGTCGCCTGTAAAGGGAAGCGCCTGTCTCTTTCTATTTTACATCTATCTCCTTTTTCTAGAGGAATAGCCTTGTGCATACATCGAGTGCCACCGAGTAGTTAATCTGATTCTCGGCATAAGTTTGGGTCGTGTTGCGTAGTATATCTTCCCAGCTTATATCGGTTTGGACTTGGTTTACTTGGTCCCACTTTATGTTTCTTGTTATTGAGTTGAATTTGGTGATCAGCTCCCTCGTGTAGTCTCATTATGTCGGTCTGGGGACTCCACCTCCATACATGTCTTGAACCTCATTTATGTTGTGATCTGAGTATATTGTTTTTGATATGGTAGTGACATTTTCTTATCAGATCATCATTGTTAGTGAAGATGAGTCTAGTGTATTCTCCATCTAGTAGGCTTCTATTATTTGCTGGTTTAAATTGAAATTTTGTGCTAGAGATTTAAAAGCTCGTGTTGGAGTGTGAGTTTTCATCAGAGCTGCCTCCTGGTGTTATTACTGCAACAATATTATTGCTGTATTCCTCCATTTTAGGTGCCTTAAGTTGAAATTTCCCCCAGGAGCAAGATGTTGGGTGCAGGAGCTGGAAGATTTTCCAGACAGTGGTCAATTTTTAACAGCTGTTCCTGGAATTGCTGGGATGTTGCATCCGGAGGCTTGTAGACTACCACAATGACTAGGTTTTGGTTCTCGACCTTTACTGCTAAAACTTCCACTACGTCATTTGAGGCATTAAGCAGTTCTGTGCAAACAAGTGACTCTGCAATGTACAGTAGCATCATATCTGTACCACCATCATATCACCTGTACCATTGCTAACGAGAGGGAAACACAAGAGACACTCTCAAATCAACAATACAAAACTCCAAGGTTATAGGTCGGTTATCCCTCTGTGCCAATCGTGGGAAATAAGTGAATAGTTAAACAGCCAAGGTTAATGTTTTAGTAGCTGACCTATATTCAGCTGACCAGTGTACAGTGAGAGAATCATAGCAGAAAATGCCAAATATATCTATAAACTCAAGGAAAGTCAGGTTGTAGGTGGCGGTTTACTTCCTCAGTGTTTAAAATTGGCTGAGTCAGCAGGACCAGAGGTCAGGCAGTCACCAACACGACACAACCCCCGATAAATGGAATTGAGGGGGACTTGGAAGGATAAAACCATTGATTAACCTTTCTGGTCTACCAAAATGTGAAAAGGAGTTAGAAAGTTAATTAGATAAAACCGGATTGCGAAGTGAGTTGGGAAGAGGATGTGTGTAATGGGGGTTAAACTGAAAGGGGTTTGTGAAGTTTAAGGGAAAAGCAAAAGAGTGAGCTCAGTGAAGAGGGTTAGAAGAAGTAAAATGTTACTAGTAATTCAGTGGTGATTGCTAAAGCAGATACTAGGGTTGTACAGGTGACTGGAAAAAGAAGAAATAATATTATAGTATATGAGTAAAAGAGACAAAAAGTGAAAATGGCGGCATTTGGGGATTACAGGCTGCCATAATTATATTTATCTTTCTTCTTCAAGTCCATGAAGAAAGAAATCATTCATGGGGGCTGGAAAAGGTGAATGGAGTAACTAGCACCCCTGGACAGTAAAAAGCCAACAGTTGCCCATCCTACCAGAAAAGTAAATGTCACTATCGCCGCCAAGGTATGGCAAACACCGCCATACCCAAACAAAACAGTAGCAACAGCTCTTATTGTAGCGCTCTTAAGTGGTGATATCCCAATTAATCCAGGACCTCAAACTATTGTGCAGAAAGCAAAACAGACAGATAAAGATGTTGATAATGACGGTTCTAGTAGCTAGGAATGATAACCTTAACTCCATATGTAACGCATACATAGGTTATGTGAGACAAAATTTCAGCCATTATTATCTCAATCCACTACCAAACCGGTGCTTACACTGCACTAAAGTAAGCTGGGAAAAAAGAAAAGGACCCTTATGTAAAATGTCGTAAGGGTGTGGGTGCTGATGGATGGTATATACAATTATAGTATCGGTGCCAGAATTCACTTTGTGTGTAAACAAATGCCCACTTTTGGCACAGTTTACCCTTTAGCAAAATGATGACATTTGATTTACCTAATTTTAATACATATGACCCATTGCCATAATTGATGATTATAATTGTTTATGAAAACAGGCCTTCACTTTATTTCATTTCAACGCGAGATCCACTTCTTCCTAAAATTGGCAGAGATTAGGATTCTAGCTAACAAAAATTAGGGCGGCAGTTATAACATCTCTGAACCCTGGTTGGATGATATGGTGGACTGGGGGGACGACGAGGTCAAAATAGAAGGTTACAATATAAGACGCGTAGGATAGGAACAGAAAGGGTGGTGAAGTATGTGCCCTACATTAGAAATGAACTTAGCTTACAACCCAAGACCTGAATTAAATAACAATAAACTGGAGATTTTATGTGTGGAATGCTGCTTCCCAAGAACCAAACCCTCTTAGTAGGAACTAGTTATCGCCCACCCACCAGGGACTAGTTTTAGAGACTTTTCCAGAGTTATTGTTTGGACTTGAAAACAATTGCGAGACAATACTGGGAGGACTTCAATATCTGTTTTCAGCAGCAAAATAATGGGCTATGCAAAAAGGATATATGTAAATTCTAGGTTTAAATAGTTACATCAACTAATTAATTACACCAACTGGATCACACAGTTCTCAACCACCTAAATTTACCACTTACTCTGTAACCACTCTGAGAGAACATTGTCAATTCAGGCGTCATTACACAGGTCTGAGTGATCATTTCATCATTTCACTGCACTAGGAAAATCCACTAGGGATAGATTAGGCCTACGCAGGACAATAAAAATGAGGGTCAACTAGAAACTACAGTAAAGAAACACTGGTAGATAGGCTACAAAATTGTGTGAATGGACAATGATAACAAGTTGCACGGACATAATGATTGCTTGGGGAAAATTCAAAACAATGTTCTCTACCATCCTTGATAATATTGCTCCAGTTAAAGAGGTTGGATTAACGGAGAACTGAAACCCTGGACGAATACTGAGATACATATTAGATAATATGAAATTCAGAGGACCAGCTGCTCTAAAAAAGATTTAAAGCAAACAGGACAGGATATTGCAGCACTAAATGAATTCAAAGGGGAGGAACAGAGTGCAGAGACTTAAAAAAAGGGGAGCAAAGGCAAGCACGATTGATCAAAAATTGAAAGAGTATAAGCATAACCCCAGAAAGCTTCTCGGCAACACTAAAACGCTAGGGTTTATAGCCATAAAGCCAGTAGATAGGTCTAACATAGTACTCACTATCGATACGAGGTATGCCACCGAAACATCTAAGGTGGTATATTGCTTTAATTCTTCTTACACATCTTGTTGCATCAACTTAGTAAGTAAACTACCAGCTGCATCAAAATACCTTTAACACCAGACTCTGATAGTTTCAAACATACTATAGCAATAAAGGATTAACCCCAAACAGTTGTCAACTAGTAAGTGGTATCTCATGACTTTATTCAAAAAGACACTAAGCAGGTTAAACCCAACTAAAGAGCACTGGCGGGATACATCCCGGTCCTAGTTTCTAAAAGATGGTGCGTCTGAACTGTCAATCCCTATTGCTCACAATAATAAATCTAATCAATCCCCACTAATTACATTACCGGATGGTTCAAGGAGGCCAGAGTTACTCCTATCTTCAAGAAAAAATAGTTAGGTCTGATGTAGGCAACTATGGGCTGTTAGTTATACTAGTATAATATCCAAAATTCTAAAGGGGGTGGTGTACTCTCAAGTAGGTTAAGTATCTTAATGCAACATTCTCCATAGCTATAATCGGGCTTAGAAGATTTTACCTCAACCGGACACTCTCTAATTAATCTGACGGATTTATCTAAGAACTGAAATGTCAAAGGGGAACTCACATAGGTTATGGTAACCTTACACCTGACAAAAGGCCTTCGATACTGTACAACCACCACTATATTATGGAAGACTGGTTTAAGTCCTATCCTTAGTAACAGGAGACAAATTGTCCAAAATCAACAAAATGGGAATCAGAACCCCTGCCGATAGCATGATGGAGTTCCCCAGGTAGTTATTCTGGGGTCCTATTATTCATTATGTTATGTCAATGACATGCCTTCAGTGTCAAGTGCAAAACTCCTACTGTAGGCAGAGACAGTGCTTGTTAGTGTCAGGTTAAAGGGAACCCAAGATATAGCTAATGTTTTAACATTGGAATGAGTCCTGCAGCAAATGTTTAGTTAGACAACAAACTATCATTACACCTCAAGGAAAACTAAAGCATTTTCTTTGGCACGAAACATAAACTGAGAGGGTAAATAATTTAATGTTCCAGTTGTAATGGGGAGCCATTCACTTTGGTTTCATCAGTAAAATATCTGGGGAATCCCCTTGACACATGGCATGTCAGGAGAATTGATAGGGAGACAGTGTAGTAAAAAGCGAATGCCAGAACTGAAGTTCCTGTATAGACAAGCACAGTGTCTACCTACTTGAGCTCGGCAGGGTCCCTATGTCTAGCCCTTTTACAATGCCATATGGATTACGCTTGCTCTTCATGGTAACTCTGCCTTGACAAAAAAAACTGAAAAATATACTGCAAATCACGCAGAACAAAATCGTAAGATTCATCTTAGGGCTGGGACCAAGAGAGCATGTAGGCCAGAATGAATTACAGCAGTTGGATATGCTGAATGTTGAAGACAGAGTAAAACAACTGAAGCTAAATCATGTTTATAAAATTGCTCACAAACAGTGTCCAGAATATCTTGCTGTCAATTTTGTCAAGGTTGGGAACCTGAGCAATCATAGTACAGTGGACCCCCGCATAACGATGGCATCACATAGCGATTATTTCGCATACCGCTTACTTTAATCGCAAAATTTTTGCCGCGCATACCGATTAAAAACCCGCTCACCGATTTTCGTCCGAGACGCGTCCAATGTGCGCCCTCAGCCAGCCTCACATGTGCCGCCTGTGCCATTGTTTACCAGCCAGCCTCCGCGCTAACATCCAAGCATACACTCGGAATATTTCGTATTATTACATGTGTTTTCGGTGCTGTTTCTGGAAAATAAGTGACCATGGGCCCAAGAAAAGCTTCTAAGTTGCCAACCGCACCAATAGGGTACGAAATACCATTGAAATGAAGAAAGAGATCATGATAAGTATGAAAGTGGAGTGCGTATCGCGACCTAGTCAAGCTGTACAATGTAACCCCAATCAACCATCGCTACTATTGTGGCACAAAAGACAATCAAGGAAGTGTTTTGCCAAAGGTTTAACTGTGTTTTCGAAACAAAGAATCAGCAGTGATGGGAGATGTTGAGAGACTCTTATGGTCCTGTGGATAAATGTAAAAAAGCTAGGCAGGATGATAGCAGTTCTCTCAAGCGTATTCATATGTGAAAGGCTGGGAAGTTGCATGACGATTTAATTAAAAAATGCCTGACAACTAGTGATGATGTGAGTGAATTTAAGGCCAGCAAAGGTTGGTTTTGAGAGTTTATGAAGCGTAGAAATGGGCATCCATAGTGTGATAAGGCATGGTGAGCTGCCAGTTCGGACCCACAAAGCGGCTGAAAAATATGTTGGCAGGAATTCAAGGTAGTTAAAAGAAACTGGAAGGACTGAACCTGAACAAGTGTTTAATTGTGATGAAACAGGCCTGTCTGGAAAGAAAATGCCAAGCAGGACCTTACATTACTCACCTGGAGGATAAAGGCAACTCCAGGGACATAAGCCTATATGAAAGACAGGCTTACTCTTCTCAGTTGTGCCAATGCTACTGGTGAATGTAAAGTGAAGCCTTTATTGTTGTATCACCTGAAACACCCAGAGCGTTCAGGCAAAGAAAGTCCTCAAGGATAATTGTGTGTGCTGTGGAGGCAAAACAGTAAAGTATGGTGGTAAATAGGGAAATTTTTCTATAACTGGTTACACCATGCATTTGCCCCCAACGTGAAAATTACCTAACTGAAAAAGAAATTAGAACTTAGTGCCTCTGGTGTTAGACAATGCCCCTGGTCATCCTACGACGGGCCAGAGCGACTTTATGGGGAATGAGCTTCATTAAGGTGAAGTTTTTGCCTCCTAATACACTCCTCTCCTGACAGCCCATGGACCAGCAGGTTAATTCAACTTCAAGAAACTGTACACAGAAAGCTCTGTTTGGAAAGGTGCTTTGTAAGAACTCAGAAACTCAATGACTCTAAGAGAGTTTTGGAGAGATCATTTAATTTCCTCAATTGTGTAAACCTTATAGGTATGGCTTGGGAGGAGGACTAAAGGGGACCTTGAACTCTGCTTGGACAGAAATGTGGCAGAATGTGTAGACAAAAGGGATTTTGAAAGGGTTTGAGGGATAACCCTGAGGAATCCTGTGCCAGTTGAGGAATCCATTGTGGCATGGGAAAGTCCTTGGGGTTGGAGTGGAGGTTAGTGGGAGGATGGGAAGAGGTTGGTGAGAGGAGGGACAATGAAGAACTAACCACTGATGAGCTGATTAGATTTCAACTTCAAGAGCAAGAGGCCAGACCTGGGGAGGAAGAAAAATGGTTCAAGAGGAGGGGAAGAGAAATTGAAGCAGTTGCCCAACACAAAGATTAAAAGGAAATCTGTGCAAAAGTTGGCTTAAAAGTGCAACTTCATGGATGAAATCACCCTCACACAGCTATTTGCAAGCCGTAGTTGGCAACCTGTACACTGACAATGTTGTGAAACACTTTAGGAAGTGATAAAGGAACGAGAGGTACAGGCCATATGGACAGATATCTTGTGCGAAAGAAAGTTCCATTGACTTGAAGCTGGCCCATAGTGGCATTAAAAGATAGAAGGGAAGTAACCCCAGAAAAGGACTTGTACCTCAAGTCTAATGGAAAGGGGATTCCCTTCTAAAACAGTAAGAGGATAATGCTCTCCCTCTCCCATCCATAATCATCACCTGTCTTCAATAAAAAGTAAGTTGTCACTGTAAGTGTGCATGCCTTTTTCAGTTTGTGTGTATTAAAATTAATATTTCTGTGGTTAATTTAAAAAATTTTTTTTTCATACTTTTGGGTGTCTTGCACGGATTAATTTTATTTCCATTATTTCTTATAAGGAAATTATTCACATAACGATTATTTAGTCATAACAATTACCCCTCATTCACGGAAATTTTAAAATCGTTTTAACCGGGAGGTCCACTGTACTAGGGGGGAGAGAGCACAACTTTGTAGTACCCACAGTCGAAATATAAACACATATGCAGTATAATGTGATCCTTTATTGACTACGTTTCGCCCACACAGTGGGCTTTTTTTTCAAGTCACAAACAGAACTACCTGGGGTGGAAGGAACGCGAGTATTTATGTCAAGTTCCGAATGCTGCGGTCAGGTGGGAGAAAGCTTGCCAATCTGATGATGTACCGAGTGCGGTTATAGAGTCTAAAAATCTTGGGTAGATTGGAAAGAGATTGGAAAGTTTGTGAGGCCCCCCCCAGACCTTCTACTGTTTTAAGTGGAGCGATGAGAAGTTTCTTGGCAAGTGGTTCAGCTATGTTATAGAAGCCACTATTCTGGTTGAAGTTGTCGGATATAGAAATAAGTGATGATTCCAGGATTCTTCGGTATTGAGTGTTGTCTTCTGTGGCGAAAAGTCTGAGTTTCTGTAGTTTATCAAGTGGTTGTGTGAATTACGGTGTTGTACGCAGGCATTCCTTGTGTCGTCAGACCTGCTTGCGTATTGGTGTTCTGAAATACGTGTTTGGAGGTCCCTTGATGTTTCGCCCACGTATAACTTGTTGCAGTCATTACAAGGGATTATGTATACCCCTGCAGAGGGTGGAAGCTTGTCCTGTCTATCACTGGTAATGTCCTTGATGGTCGTGGTTGTGGAGGTAGATACTTGAAATGAGGTATTGGAAAAGATGTTGGAAACGTGTTTGGCAATGGAGTTGGTGGGGAGGGACTATGTATCTCTTCTCGGCAGTGTCTTCTCTGGGTGTGTTGAAGATGTTTAATGCCCGTCGTCTGCAGTCTCTGATGAAGTGAAGAGGATAGTGGAGTTTAGAAAATACTTGTTCAATCATCGTGCATTCTTCTTCAAGAAACTCATTGCTGCAGATTCTGAGTGCATGCAGGAAGAAGCCTATAATTACACCACGTTTGGTTTTGGTGTCGTGGTGAGAGTAAAAGTGGAGAAGATCGTTTTGGTTGGTGGGTTTTCGATAGACTTTAAAACGAAGTTCGTGGTCAGCTTTGCAAAGCAGAACATCAAGGAAAGGAAGAGTGTTGTCGACTTCTTCTTAAAGTGTGAACTAGATTGAAGGCTCGACCTTGTTGAGCTTGTCTTGGAGAGCTTTAACATTGAAGCGTTTAGGAGTTATGAGGAGAATGTCGTCAACATAACGGAGCCAGGTGACAGACAAAGGAATAATGGTGGAGAAACGTTCGGCTTCTAGATGTTCCATGTATAGGTTCGCCAGGACCGCACTGAGTGGCGAACTCATGGGTAGTCCAAAAGTCTGCTGAAAGAGGTGATTTTCGAAAGAGAAACATGTAAAGCCAACACATAGTTCAACAAGGTCGATGAAATCGCTGGCTGGAATGGGAAGATCAAGTGAATCGTCAATTTTCCTGCGCAAGAGATCGATGGCTTGTGTAGTAGGTACTTTGGTGAATAGGGAAGTCACGTCAAGGCTGGAAAGTTTCTTGTTCCTGATGTTGATGTTGCGAATGCGATTGAGAAGATCACCCGAGTGTTTGAGATGTGCTGGACTGATAGTGCCCAAGAGTTTAGAGAGGTGTTTTGCGAGAATTCCTGAGAGCTAGTTGGGAGCGCTGCCTATTCCCGAGGATATGGGCCTCAGTGGGATACCTGGCTTGTGAGTTTTTGGCAGGCCGTACATCCTGGCAGGTCTGGGGTTGCTGGGTATGGTGTGCAGAAGTTTCTTTCCTTGTTCTGAGCCCCTCAGAATGCGGCGAGTCCTTTGAAGAAAAGTTTTAGTTTAGCTTAGGCCTCAAATTCGCAACAGGAATTACGAAACCAAAACAAGACCTCAATTTCATCGCCAAAAACTACAGACACAATGACTCCGACTTCCAAAAAGGCTATCTTCAAGGTATCATCTCAGCAGCCATCTCAACACGCAGCTCCCCAGTCATACCTCGACGTTACATCAATGCACTCAAAGGTTTAGCAGAAGACACGACCATCAGGGTCACCACCGCTGACAAAGGAGTTGGTGTTGTTATCATGAACACTGACGATTACAGGAACAAAATGCTCAATCTACTTAATGACCCAGATACCTACAAACCTCTCACAACTAACCAAGTGGACAAGCTTACTAAAACTTTTCTTCAAAGGACTCGCCGCATTCTGAGGGGCTCAGAACAAGGGAAGAAACTTCTGCACACCATACACAGCAACCCCAGACCTGCCAGGATGTACGGCCTGCCAAAAACTCAAGCCAGTCATCCCACTGAGGCCCATATCCTCGGGAATAGGCAGTGATCCCCACCAGCTCTCAGGAATTCTCGCAAAACACCTCTCTAAACTCTTGGGCACTATCAGTCCAGCACATCTCAAACACTCGGGTGATCTTCTCAATCGCATTCGCAACATCAACATCAGGAACAAGAAACTTTCCAGCCTTGACGTGACTTCCCTATTCACCAAAGTACCTACTACACAAGCCATCGATCTCTTGCGCAGGAAAATTGACGATTCACTTGATCTTCCCATTCCAGCCAGCGATTTCATTGACCTTGTTGAACTATGTGTTGGCTTTACGTGTTTCTCTTTCGAAAATCACCTCTTTCAGCAGACTTTTGGACTACCCATGGGTTCGCCACTCAGTGCGGTCCTGGCGAACCTATACATGGAACATCTAGAAGCCGAACGTTTCTCCACCATTATTCCTTCGTCTGTCACCTGGCTCCGTTATGTTGACGACATTCTCCTCATAACTCCTAAACTCTTCAATGTTAAAGCTCTCCAAGACAAGCTCAACCAGGTCGAGCCTTCAATCCAGTTCACACTTGAAGAAGAAGTCGACAACACTCTTCCTTTCCTTGATGTTCTGCTTTGCAAAGCTGACCACGAACTTCGTTTTAAAGGCTATCGAAAACCCACCAACCAAAACGATCTTCTCCACTTTTACTCTCACCACGACACCAAAACCAAACGTGGTGTAATTATAGGCTTCTTCCTGCGTGCACTCAGAATCTGCAGCAATGAGTTTCTTGAAGAAGAATGCACGATGATTGAACAAGTATTTTCTAAACTCCACTATCCTCGTCACTTCATCAGAGACTGCAGACGATGGGCATTAAACATCTTCAACACACCCAGAGAAGACACTGCCGAGGAGAGATACATAGCCCTCCCCACCAACTCCATTGCCAAACACGTTTCCAACATCTTTTCCAATACCTCATTTCAAGTATCTACCTCCACAACCACGACCATCAAGGACATTACCAGTGATAGACAGGACAAGCTTCCACCCTCTGCAGGGGTATACATAATCCCTTGTAATGACTACAACAAGTTATACGTGGGCGAAACATCAAGGGACCTCCAAACACGTACATTTCAGAACACCAATACGCAAGCAGGTCTGACGACACAAGGAATGCCTGCGTACAACACCGTAATTCACACAACCACTTGATAAACTACAGAAACTCAAGACTTATCGCCACAGAAGACAACACTCAATACCAAAGCCTGGAATCATCACTTATTTCTATATCCGACAACTTCAACCAGAATAGTGGCTTCTATAACATAGCTGAACCACTCGCCAAGAAACTTCTTCATCGCTATCCCACATAAGAACACTGTAGAAGGTCTGCTCACAAACTTATCCAATCTCCTTTCCAAGCTACCCAAGATTTTAGACTCTATAACCCCACTCGGTACATCATCAGATGCAGCATTCTCCACCTGACCTCAGCATTCTGAACCTGACTATAAATACTCGCGTTCCTTCCACCCCAGGTAGTTCTGTTTGTGACTTGAAAAAGCCCACTGTGTGGGCGAAACGTAGTCAATAAAGGATCACATTATACTGCATATGTGTTTATATTTCCATTGTGTCGGTATTTTATACCATTTATTTCCAGTACCCACAGTCATTGGCCAGGCTTCAAACACCTTTTATTTTACAGCAATAAAGGAATGGAACAGACTGCCCACACATGTCAAAGCCAGTCATAGCATGAACCAGTTCAAGAAGAGTGCCAAAAGGTGTCTGATGAATGTAGCTACAGAAAAGGAGGGAAATGATTTTCTATTTTTTAGCTAACATACATGTAAATTTTACCTTATTCCAAGTAATGACCCTCATATTGTAGATAGTCTTAATGACCCTTGTGTAGTAGATAGTCTTTTTAGTATGATAATAAGATGTTATCTTCATTATAGAATAATAAGAAAATATTATAACATTTATATTATAATAATAAGGTAAAAGGACCCCAATGGAAATAAGTCACTCTGTCTGAATTTTTTGGGTTATCCTAGGTTCTCTACACATATGCTGCTATGTACGATAATTCTATGTAACTGTATTTGTGTATACTTGAATAAACTTACTTACTTATTTACTTACAGTAAGGCAGGTGATCCAGCTGCATCAAGTGACCTCCAGAGAATATTTGGTAAGTGGTATCCCAAAGTTTTCTTAATAATTATACCAATTTGTGTTATATGCTTGACATTAACTTTATTAGACCTCTCCCCTCCCCTTTCTGAAAGCCAAATCCAATTTATACAATCCACAACTAAATTATATCAGAATCCCTGGTTGTGTTTAAGTTTAAATATAAAGTACAATTTTAGGCCCCGTTGATGTGAGTGAGGACTGTGGGTTGTGGGTATCATGGAGATACTCTCCTCGTGACCTAGAGTATCTAAAATTCCTACTTACCTCAGAGGTGCAACAAATGGTAAGTAATATTTAATAATAGTGAAGTTCATACTTGAAATTTCTCACACCTGGGTTATCTTGGGTGGATAACTCACTAACCTGGGTTATCCTGCTGGATAATTTACACATGTTACTATGTATAATAACTGTATTCATGTATACCTAAATAAACTTACTATGTATGACTGAGAAGCGTAAACCCGTAGGGGTGACACAGCTTGTGTCAATTTAGATGTAAAATAAGTCAGGATGTGCAGCTCCTAGGATCAAGACCCGTCTGGGTTGATGGATGATATGTATGACAAGCGGTGGTAAACCCTGAGGGGCGAGAGAGAGTCACAAATATGAGAGATAAAGAAGACTCGTCATTGTTTACAAGTTGTTGTTGGTGTTGTCCAGCTGAGTGTGTTCCAACATTTGCACTTAATTATACAAATATTATATGCAACTTCTCTCACATATTATATACATTACTTATAATATACTTCACTCTTGTATACACTAGTGCTATTCTTACCGCCTAGTCTGTCTTCAACACTACAAGGCGAAATTTAATTAATAAAAAGTTTAATTTAGGGAAGAGTTTCGGAGGAAGTGAATCCGGATTTCTCCTGACCCTTCAAGAACCCTCTTGTTATTGTTGTTGTTGTTGTTATTATTATTATTATTATTATTATTATTATTATTATTATTATTATTATTATTATTATTATTATTATTATATTATTATTATTATTATTATTATTATTATTATATTACCATTATTATCATTATTATTATTATTATTATTATTATTATTATTATTATTATTATTATTATTATTATTATTATTATTATTATTATTATTATTATTATTATTATTATTATTATTGTTATTATTGTCATTAATATCAATAATAATAATAATAATAATAATAATAATAATAATAATAATAATAATATTATTATTATTATTATTATTATTATTATTATTATTTATAATTATTATTATTATTATTAATTTTTAATATTATTATTATTGTTACTATTAATATTATTATTATTGTTGTGAAAATTTGTCTGGACTGCCTCCAAGTGAGTCGCCTACCCTGGCAAACTCGGTTGACACCTAGCTCTGAGGTCGGTACCTCAGCCTCACAAGTGGCTTATAGGACAGATTTTCACAAATGATTGATGTTGCAAGAAACTCGCCTGCATGCACGTATAAAGGACTAACTTACTTGGTGTTGCAGCATATATCCTGATCTTCAACTTCCCTAAGCTTAGCCTTAGCCCCTTTGGACTTCCCCTCAGAAACCACGTGCAACCTGGAGCCTTAATTCCTGCAATATTCAATTGATATTAGTGACCTGCCTGCACCTCAGAAATTCCTATATCCAAGAGGGTGTGTATCCCCTAGTACAACTATGCAGACACGGACACTAGCTTCTAGACTGACAAAGACGCTGGTATGTACTGGACATGCACTGCCAGCTGCATACAGGCCTACAGATCAACTCACTCACAAATTTCCCCAGACACTGGCCAGAAATCCTACGGAAAAGGTGGAGGTCTTGTCTTACTGTATGGGCCTGACGGAGGAGGTCATCTACAGTACATCGAGGTGCCTCTACCAGATTTCCCCAGGTCTCATATGTGAGGACACGTGGGGGGGGCACCGTCTGCTGATCACAGCACGTCTTGTCCAGGTGGTGTATGGTCATAGAAGAACAAGCTGATCCCTCCCAGACCCACGCCTCGTCATTCAAACTAGGGCTGCCCGTTCTCCCTAGCTAACTTAACCTAGTGTTTGTCTACATTATCGGCCTATTACTACCTATGTTAAGGTCTTAGGTCTACATTATTATTATCTACAGTTGCCTCAATAATCCTAATATTAGTGTACTAACAGTAAACTACCTACTCCTTCCCTGAAGGGTGAATCTATAAATTAATAAGTGCTTACCATCCACGCCAACTTGGGGGAGAACACTTTTGTTTGGGTGGGTTTAAGGGCCACCCAGCTCAGCCGTTCCATTACGGCCTTGCTGGGACCCCTTCATATGCTGTATCTGTCCTGTGGAACTTTAGGGACCAAATAAATTTCCACATCCTCCCGGCGAAGGTAGGTGCTAAGTCTAGATCAAGTCTGCCTCCCGCAGGCCCTCCCAGTGGGCCCTGGACTTTAGCGCCGTTCGACGGGTCGTCCGGCCACTCGGCTCAGTCAGCCTGTTGTCTAACTTCTCATGTCCCGGTCCCACCATGTGGACTTCAAGAGGTAAAAGGCTGTTGATGGGTCTTATAGTCTCGACACCATTCATTCTCACCTTCACCATTCTCAACCACCCAGCCTTGTCTGGGTGGGTCGACACTACCAGGCCAAGAGGCCAGTATGCCCTGGGCACCTCGGATTCTACTAGCACCAGGTCCCCTTCACTTAGCATCATCTTATTTGCCTCGGGGTCTGCACCATAGAAATGTTCCCGCAGGGCTGTCAAGTAATCCCTGCGCCACACCTGGTTCCAGGATGTTCACCAGTCTGTTGTGACTCCTGTGCAGTTCTTCATTGATGGGGGGACCATCTGGCCCATAATAATCCAGCTCCTTGGAAGACTGACTCAAAATTGCGGGGAAGGGCTCAATCCTCCTTCCAAACAGCATGTGATTGGGGGTGAGAGCTTCCTGCTCGTCAATCCCATTTTGCACGTAGGTCAGAGGCCTGTTATTGACTCTTGCCTCTATCTCAGCTAACACTGTCATCAGTTCATCAAAGCTCACTCTCCTGCCGTGCAAGACCTTTCGAATGCACCCTTTGACTGTGCCCACCATGCGTTCATAGAATCCCCCTTGCCAAGGCGCTCTGGGAGCTATGAACCTCCACTCACACTCTGTTCTCTTCAGGTATTCTCGTACTTCTCCGTTGTCCCTGAGATTCCTGAAAACTTTATCGGCCGCTCTGAAGCTCATGCCATTGTCCGAGATAATCAATCGCGGGCACGAGAATCTGGCTGTAAACCTCCTGAACAACTTCACGAAACTCCAAATGTACGGCTCGAGTAGTGGCACAAGTAAACAGACAGACATATATTTTCTGAGGGCCCACCCTATCGTCTCCTGGGTTCTTCAACGTGATAGCCCCAGTATAGTCTATTCCCACAGTCTCAAAGGGCCTGTCACTATGTACCCGCTCCTGAGGCAGCGGTGGTGGACCCGGGTATGGTAGGGTCCTCCCATCGTACCGCGGGCAGACCGTGCAACTCTTTAGCACCCTTTTGACGGCAGCTCGGCCCTTCAGTACCCAGTAATTCTGACGTAGGCAGGTGAGGGTATCTCCAAACCCCCCATGTAAGGTCCTCTGATGGGCATCTTGTATCAATAGCTCTGACGCCCATCCCTCCTTACTCACATTATTATTATTATTATTATTATTATTATTATTATTATTATTATTATTATTATTATTATTATTATTATTATTGTCATTATTAATGTTATTATTATTATTTTCATTATTGTTGTTGTTATTATTATTATTATTATTTGTACACAACACATTAAAATACGTGTACACAACACATTAAAATACGTGTACATAACACATTAAAATACGTGTAAATAACACATTAAAATGTGTACATGGCACATTGCAATGTGTACACAACACATTAAAATGTGTCAACGACACATTAAAATATGTGCACACAGCACATTAAAATATGCGTGCATAAGACATTAAAATATGTGTACATGTTGTTGAAGAGGCATATAATGTGTTTACAATTTAGGTCATAACTTATAAATTACAACTGATGTTTTTATTACATCACTGCGAGTCAAGTCTGGACTGACCTAATTTATTTTTTCGTTAAGACCGAGTCTCTTGACCTGAAGAAATGTAAAGTTGTAAAACTTACGTAGGTTTGTGTTGATAAGTTTATTCAGGTATACACAAGGTAAGTTTATTCAGGTATACACTGGGTTTATTCAGGTATACACAGATTATCATACATAGCAGCATATGTGTACAGAACCCAGGAAATTAAAAAAAAATCAGAGTGACTTGCATCGAGTTGGGTCCTTTGGTGCACATTTTTATGAATTCATTATAATCACGATGACAACTTATTAAGAGAATGGAGTGCTGTCTGGGGTGTTGTCTGGGGTGCTGTCTGGGGTGCTGTTTGGGGGTGCTGTCTGGGGTGCTGTCTGGGGGTGCTGCCTGGGGTGCTGTCTACGGGTGCTGTCTGGGGGTGTTGTCTGGGGTTGCTGTCTGGGGTGCTGTTTGGAGTGCTGTTTGGGGTGCTGTCTGGTGGTGCTGTCTGGGGTGCTGTCTGGGTTGCTGTCTATGGGTGCTGTCTGGGGGTGTTATCTGGGGTTGCTGTCTGGGGGTGCTGTTTGGGGTGCTGTCTGGGGGTGCTGTCTGGGGTGCTGTCTAGGGATGCTGTCTGGGGGTGCTGTCTGGGGGTGCTATCTGGGGTGCTGTCTATGGGTGCTATCTGGGATGTTGTCAGGGGTTGCTGTCTGTGGGGGCTGTCTGGGGTTTTGTCTGGGGTGCTGTTTATGGGTGCTGTCTGGGGTTGCTGTTTGAGGGTGCTGTCTGGGGTGCTGTCTGGGGTGGTGTCTGGGGTGCTGTCTGGGGTGCTGTGTGGGGTGCTGTATATTGGTGCTGTCTGGGGGCGCTGTCTGGGGGTGCTGTCTGAGGGTGCTTCCTGGGGTGCTGTCTAGGGTGCTGTCTGGGGTACTGCCTGGGGTTCTGTCTATGGGTGCTGTCTGGGGGTGTTGTCTGAGGTTGCTGTCTGAGGGTGCTGTCTGGGGGTGCTGTCTATGGGTGCTGTCTGGGGGTATTGTCTAGGGTTGCTGTCTGGGGTGCCTGCTTGGGGTGCTGTCTGGGGGTGCTATCTGGGGTTCTGTCTAGGGGTTCTGTCTGGGAGTGCTGTCTGGGGTGCTGTCTATGAGTGCTATCTGGGGGTGTTGTCAGGGGTTGCTGTCTGGGGTGTTGTTTGGGGTGCTGTCTGGGGTGCTATCTGTGGGGTGCTGTCTGGGGTGCTGTCTGGGGGTGCTGTCTGGGGTTTTGTCTGGGGTTCTGTCTATGGGTGCTGTCAGGGGTTGTTCTCTGGGGTTGCTGTTTGAGGGTGCTGTCTGGGGTGCTGTCTGGGGGTGCTGTCTGGGGTGCTGTCTGGGGGTGCTGTCTGGGGTGCTGTCTATTGGTGCTGTCTGGGGCGCTGTCTGGGGGTGCTGTCTGAGGGTGCTTTCTGGGGTGCTGTCTAGGGTGCTGTCTGGGGGTGCTGTCTGGGGTGCTGTCTATGAGTGCTGTCTGGGGGTGTTGTCTGGGGTTGCTGTCTGGGGATGCTGTTTGGGGTGCTGTCTGGGGGTGCTGCCTGGGGTGCTGTCTAGGTGTCAGCATAGTTGCTGATCCTCCTTTACATGTGTTGTATGCATAGATTAGTTGAGTATTATAGTACTACCCATGTGCTTTATATAGAAGATCCCTGTTAGGCCTGTGACTGTATGACGTCACTGGATACAGCATGAGTGAGTGAGAGGCGCTGCCTCGCTCTCACTCCACAGATAGACATCCAAGCAGGCAGAACAAGGCAGGCCTGGGCTCCCACCTCTCATCCAAAGTCTGACAATATATATCGTTACCATCCAACAAGTGAGTTTACCTTATCCATCATTCTCCTACCGAACCCCCACGACAAATTGGTGGCAATGGAGGGTCTGTAATTCTGACGATTACAGCGATTTCTGGAGATAAATTTCTACTGAGCTGGTCGCCATCTTGTGAGTAGGCCTGCCGAGAAGGTTAACGCTCGACCTAGCCAGCCAGCTACCTCCGCAAGCGTCTACCAGCCTCTACATTATTCACTGGTCAGTCTCGTTGTATTAGTGTTTGTCTGCTTATTTACATCACCTCCGAGGGGTTGACCCGAGTTTGCAAAGTAAGCCAAACCAGTAGACAGTGTGGTGAGGGAGTCAGCCAGCCTAGCCTACTCCATCCAGCCTTTGCCTGCCAAGCCAGCTTTCCACCCCAGCTGTGCTCATCGTTAGAAGTTATCGAGCCATTCTGTGTGAAGGGTTAAGCAAAGCAAGCCAGCAACTAACCCAAGTGTCATAACCCAGTACTCAAGTAAACCACATGGGTACAGTCTTCCTCATCGCTTTGTGCTTCAAGCTCCAAGCCATTCAGAGTGTTTTTTCATCCCTGTGGTGTTGTGATATTTCGTGGGTTTGTTTTAAGCCGGCCCGGCTTAGAATATTTTCGTGCCAGTGAGGGTGTCCCCAGTGAGGCTTGCGCCGTTCATCCCATAGGCCGAGTTACCATGCAGTCTCGCCACCCCTGCCTCATCCTGCCTCAGCTGCCTCACTCACTCACTCACTACCACTGTTGTACTCTTATTATGGGAGCTAGCACCATATTTTAAGGACCACATAGGGGGTCAAGAGCTAGAGTGTGTTCTTCCATCAGTGGAGCCATCGTTAAAAGCCTCCTGTGTGAGTCTATCGTCGATTTAAGCGCAATTCTACTATCACGTGTGCAGAGGAGCAGCGAATGCAGTCACCAGTCTCCTCTACCCTTCACCACCATCCTCCACCTCCATCTCCACCCCACTTCAGTCAACAACACCGCTACAGTGATAATATTTTTCATAGAGACTTTTGCGAGTGTTGAGACATTTCTTTTTGTGTTCCAGTGATTTTTTTTAGTGACATTCAGTGACTCAATTAGACTCGGTGTTTATTATATACTGTTTGCAATATTTCTTTTTTCTCTCTTATTAATTCAGTGTTAATTTTTGTGCATAATTTCATGTCTGTTGTGTTGTGTTCTTTTTTTATATACTTGAAGTAAGTACCTTCGTGTTTTTTCCTTGTTGTGTGCAACATGTAAGCAGTATAGAACTTGTGTTTACACTTCAGAATCACCTTGTGTTCTCAATATTCCAGTGAAGTAATTCAGTAATTTATTACCTTGTGTTCTGCATCACAACTCAGTGTTGTCTGTTATATTTTTTATCCCAGCATTTGTGTATTCCTGTTTTTGTTTTCATTCTTTTGCTATTTTATTTTCCTCTGTGTGTTGAACATTTTTGTGTTAATTCTTTTCATTTAGCCAGTGTCTAATTTGTCTTATTTCCACAGACAATAGTGCCACTATTTTGTGCAAGCAAGAAAATTATTTTTTTCCAAATTTTTCACACATCAAGTTTCATAACAAGAAAATTCTAGTATTGTGTTTATATTGATGTGTTGTGTTCTGCATCACTGTAAGTGTTCAAACCTTTTTTGTTCTGTGTTTTTGCATCTATTATTTTTATATTTCATTGAACAAATTCACTCTTAACGCAATTTTTAAGTTCTTCTTTTAAAGTAATTCATTCTTTGTTTGTTCAGTAAGTGTTGCTTAAGCTGCAATTAAGAGTTAAAGTGTTCACTCAGTTCATTCCTTGATATACTTTCTTTTCTTGTAAACGGTATTTTCTTGCGTGTGTAATTTTTTTATTATTGCACATTGACTCATTTTGCAATAATTCTTGTGCAAACATTGTGTTGTCATTAAAATTTTTCTTGCAGAAATTTTGTGTAGTGTTGTGCAGTACTTTTGATTAGCAATTGTTATTTGCAGTATTGCTACAGTTTATTTCAGTGCAGTTTCATATGCTCTGTTCTGTGCATAATATTTTATTCTTTGTGTGCTATTTTTTTTTTTTTTTAGTGAATTGCTTTCCCAGTTTGTTTTAATTGTGCACAAGATTTATTGAGTCCATTTTAACATTTTTGATTGATCCATCATTTTATTGTTGAATTTCCCTATTGCATTGAGAGTAAAGACAACTCACTGTGCCATTCATTCGATTTAAAGTAAAGTTGAGCAAATTAGATTTGAGTAAAGTACAAGTTCTCTTGATTTTCAAAGTGTTGTTTATTCAGTTGAGTATTTTCTTATATGAGTTTCTTTGCTTACAGTGTGACCTGTCAATTTTTATTTACTTATGCAGAATAGTTAAGCATTTTCTTTCCATTAAGCTTACTGTGTCATTCTCAGTCAAAGTCAATATGAATCAGTCCACAGTACCAATATTCCCTTACTGACTGAAAGACAATACCTAGCCCTTGAGCAATGTGTTTGTTCTCACAGCTTGTATTTGAGATTTGTTAAAGTGCTGCGAAATGTGAAGTTCAGATTAAGTTTCTATAGATTCGTTCATTACTTATTAACGTCGCCGAGCGGTCAGGCACTAGTAACACTGTCACTCCCATCTGTGTTCCACCTACACCTTCAGACATGCAAGATAGTGTTGCTTCAAGTGTACAAGGACACTCAGACTGCCTAGGGTGCTCAGCCTATCCCTGCAATGTCTGCTAGTCCAAGTAGTAGTTTCTCCACAGGAGATGCCTTGTCGGAAAACGATTACTTGAAACTAGTAATGCCATCTCTTGTTGATGTCACATGCCGTATGCAGAAAGACGTCTCTGTTGCGGCTAGTGCTCTCACTAGAGTGTCTGTTGTTGTCCCTAATGTTCCAGATGATGATCCCATCCTAGTTGACAGTAATCAGTGCAATGTAAGAAGTTATTTCTCGAGTAACTTTCACATGTTGTTAACGTTTGTAAGTGAAGTTTCTTTATAGTTGATACCTCGTGTCACTGTGTGTGACTCAGATTGAATATCAGTATTGTTGACCGTGTTCATTTCTTTTCCCCTGTGCTTGCAGTGAGAGATAGTAGATTCGTTCTCCCTTGCTCATATTGCGTGTTATAGCATTATTTTTTTCAACCGGGGAGAGTCATCCACTCCACCGAGCTTGTTCATTCCTCCAGTAAGAAAGAACCGATCCCTTGTGTTCTGGTGTGATTCGATTCCTGCTCCAGGAAGATCTTATTCTGACTGTGAAGCCACCAGCACCCATTAGTGACTTTGTAATGAGCCAAGAATTACTGTATCGAACAGCCGAGTTGGGTACTCCAAGTAGAAGAGTATACCAGTTAGTATTTCCAGTCACTAGTGATTGTAGCTCTACAGCTAGTTCATGATGCACCTGGTGCATCATGAACGATCCATACCAGGTGTTGCACGCCCTGGTATGGATCGTTCTGTGAAACAAGCCAGAATGAAGTACTTTTGGCCACATATGGCAACTGACATTTCAGAGTATGTTAAGAAATGTAGTGTTTGTATGCAACATAAAGGAAATGTCGATGGTCCTAATCCAATCCAGGTGTACCCAACCACTAGCGAACCGTGGGAAAGAGTTGCCCTTGATTTGTTAACTAATTTTAAATGTTCCCTCCAAGGCAACAAACATCTGTGTGTTATGGTAGACCATTTCACCAGATATTGTGAGTTAGTTCCTATTGCAGATAAGACTGCTGAGACAGTAGCTAAAGCGTTTAAAGAACGCATTATCTGCAGGCATACCACCCCTAAGTCCTTGGTAACAGATAATGGAGGTGAATTCTGTAATGAGATTCTTGAAAATTTGTGCACTTTGTACAAGATCTCTAAATCCACCATTGTTCCTCATCATCCTGCCAGCAATGGGTTAGCTGAACGAACCAATAAGAAAGTACTTGATGTCTTGAGAGCCACTATCAACCCCAATAGTGAAACTTGGGATGAAGTTATACCAGATGCTCAATGTGCCATAAATTCTGCTTACAATGCTTCCATAGGTGATACTCCACATTATGCATTGTATGGTGTAGACAAGCGTTTACCCTATGAGTTGTTATATTCCACTCTGAAACCCAATTACAACCCTGATTATTTCATAGCAACTCGTACCAGCATAGCTCAGAGTGTTTTTAGAAGAATCCGTGAAACACTTCATAAATCAACAGCAGAATTTAGTAGAGTAACTAATAGCCGTGCTAAGCCGTGAAAAGTTGAAGTAGGTTCGAAAGTTATGCTGACAAATTTCAACAAAATGTCCGCAATGCCTAAGCTCGATCAAGAGTTTGTTGGCCCTTATCGAGTTGTTGAACATATCACTGGCAATAAGTATAAGGTTAGAGAAATTAGTACTGGTAAGTACAAAGAATCGCATTTAGATCATATGAAATTAGTATGCGATGTTGATGATATTGCTACCCAGATTGATGTGACAGATGCTGAAAATCCTCTTGACTCTGTACCCTCTACCTCAAATGCTCAGTCAGATAATCAACCTGAATGTTGCTATGCTTTGCGTACTCGACAAGTAATGAGAAACCCACAAGTATCTTTTGTAGATACTCATTCAGATCTCCCTCAGTCAAGGCATGTGTTAGCCATTGCAGAGGAATTCGATCCTCCCAGAGATGATAACCATTCTGCATATCTAAACCTCACCCTCACAGAATTGGGTTTAAATGTACACAGTCTGTATAACTGATGACCGAGATGAAGGAAATTGTCAACTGTTTGTTATTAACTGATCGGTTTTTCTTTTCAGGAACTTTTTTTTTTCTTTCGTGTTCACGTTCCCTCCATATTCTGAGAATTTGACAGTAATGATCTGAGTGCACCAGATTGCCTTTGCTGTTAATTTCACCTTGTATATATATATTTATTCTTCCTCAGAATCCGTAGAGTGCATGAATACAGATCGATCGATCAATTCCATCCATATTGTACAATGATTTGTTCTTATAAGTCGTAATGCATTATGTTAAAACTCATTATGTTAACACTCATTACGTAAAACTCAGTATGTTAACATCCATTATGATACCATCCATTAGTTCTAAGTTATATATGAATTTGTTATTGTATAGAATCGGCCCAGAACCACCTGCCTGTTCAGCCTATAGCATAGTAGTGTATGTCGAGACGACATACGTAACATGACCGAGCTGTCAGCATAGTTGCTGATCCTCCTTTACATGTGTTGTATGCATAGATTAGTTGAGTATTATAGTACCATCCATGTGCTTTATACAGAAGGGCCCTATTAGGCCTGTGACTGTATGACGCCACGGGATACAGCATGAGTGAGTGAGAGGTGCTGGCTCACTCTCACCCCACGGATAGACTTCCAAGCAGGCAGAACAAGGCAGGCCTGGGCTCCCACCTCTCATCCACAGTCTGACATTATATATCGTTACCATCCAACAAGAGAGTTTACCTTATCCATCATTCTCCTACCGAACCCCCACGACATAGGGGTGCTGTCTGGGGGTGCTGTCTGGGGGTGCTGTCTATGGGTGCTGTCTGGGGTTGTTGTCTGGGGTTGCTGTCTGGGGGTGCTGTCTATTGGTGCTGTCTGGGGGTGCTGTCTGGGGTGCTGTCTGAGGGTGCTGTCTGGGGTGCTGTCTGGGGGTGCTGTCTGGGGGTGCTGTCTGGGGTGCTGTCTATGGGTGCTGTCTGGGGGTGTTGTCTGAGGTTGCTGTCTGGGAGTGCTGTCTGGGGTGCTGTCTAGGGGTGCTGTCTGGGGTGGTGTCAGGGGGTGCTGTCTGGGGTGCTGTCTAGGGGTGCTATCTGGGGGCTGTCTGGGGTTGCTGTCTGGGGGTGCTGTCTGGGGTGCTGTCTGGGGTGCTGTCTTGGGGTTCTGTCTGAGGTGCTGTCTAGGGGTGCAGTCTGGGGCGCTGTCTAGGGGTGCTGTCTGAAGGTGCTGTCTGAGGTGCTGTCTGAGGGTGCTGTCTGGGGGTGCTGTCTGGGGTGCTGTCTGAGGGTGCTGTCTGAGGGTACTGTCTGGGGTTGCTGCCTGGGGGTGCTATCTGGGAGTGCTGTCTGGGGGTACTGTCTGGGTTGCTATCTGGGGTTGCTGTCTGAGGCGCTGTCTGGGGGTGCTGTCCGAGGGTACTGTCTGGGGATGCTGTGTGGGTTGATGTCTAGGGGGTGCTGTCTGGGGGCGCTGTCTGGGGTTGCTGTCTGGGGGTGCTGTCTGGGGGTGCTGTCTGGGGGTGCTGTCTGAGGTGCTGTCTAGGGGTGCTGTATGGGGCGCTGTCTAGGGATGCTGTCTGGGGGTGCTGTCTGGAGTGCTGTCTGGGGGTGCTGTCTGGGGTGCTGTCTGGGGATGCTGTCTGGAGGTACTGTCTGGGGTGCTGTCTGAAGGTACTGTCTGGGGTTGCTGTCTGGGGATGCTATCTGGGGGTGCTGTCTGGGGGTGCTGTCTGAGGGTAATGTCTGGGGGAGCTGTGTGGGTTGATGTCTAGGGGTGCTGTCCGGGGGTGCTGTCTGGGGGTGCTGTCTGGGGGTGCTGTCTGGTGTGCTGTCTGGGGGTGTTGTCTGGGGGTATTGTCTGGGGGTGCTGTCTGGAGTGCTGTCTGGTGTGCTGTCTGGGGGTGTTGTCTGGGGGTGTTGTCTGGGGGTGCTGTCTGGGGTGCTGTCTGGGGGTGTTGTCTGGGGGTGTTGTCTGGGGGTGCTGTCTGGGGTGCTGTCTGGGGTGCTGTCTGGGGGTGTTGTCTGGGGGTGTTGTCTGGGGGTGCTGTCTGGGGATGCTGTCTGGTGGTGTTGTCTAGGGGTGTTGTCTGGGGGTGCTGTCTGGGGTGCTGTCTGGGGGTGTTGTCTGGGGGTGCTGTCTGGGGTGCTGTCTCGAAAACTATTTTGACTCTCCAGAATTTGATCCTGGTAAGGTTATATATTGTTCTGGTCTTACTGCAGCTTATATTTGACCACACACTTTACAGAGGATTCCTGTCTGAGTAGCCCAGAGCTAGTGTTCAACCTGTGTTGAAGTCTATGTTATTAAAACTACAGTTTTTACTGTTAGTGAGTGCTTTCTAAGATCTCTCAGTCAGTGTATATTCTATCTCAACTGTGTATACAAGTTGATCATCACCAGGTCTGGGGCTTGGAGATTAGTAAGTTTATTCAGGTATACACAAATACAGTTACAAAGATTATCATACATAGCAGCAAATGTGTAGAGAACCTAGGTTAACCTAAGAAAGTCACGCAGGGTGACTTATTTCCCATCGAGGGTCTCGACCCTCGGAACACACTCCAGGAAGCCACCAGGTCTTGCTTGGGCCTGGTGATGAGGGTCTCGACCCTCGAAACACACTCCAGGAAGCCACCAGGTCTTGCTTGGGCCTGGTGAAGAGGGTTTCCACCCTCGGGACACACTCCAGGAAGCCACCAGGTCTTGCTTGGGTCTGGTGATGAGGGTTTCCACCCTCGGAACACACTCCAATGGAAATAAGTCACTCTGTCTGATTTTTTTGGGTTATCCTAGGTTCTCTACACATATGCTGCTATGTATGATAATTCTATGTAACTGTATTTGTGTATACCTGAATAAACTTATTTACTTACTTACTTACTTACTTACTTATTCCAGGAAGCCACCAGGTCTTGCTTGGGTCGGGTGATGAGGATCTCGACCCTCGGTACACACTCCAGGAAGCCACCAGGTCTTGCTTGGGCCTTGTGAAGAGGGTTTTCACCCTCGGGACACACTCCAGGAAGCCACCAGGTCTTGCTTGGGCCTGGTTATGAGGGTATCGACCCTTGGAACACACTCCAAGATGCCATCAGCCTTCGCTCACTGTATATTCTATCCAAATATTATACAAGTTGATCACTTCATTAATATTACGACTCTGAACAAATTAGCTAAACACCTGGGAGTTATATACAACTGAAAGATAAGGTAACATATGATTACGTTCGCATTTTTAACCCCGGAGTATTAGCCACTCAGGATAACCCAGTTTAGGAAGTATTAGCCACTCAGGATAACCCAGTTTAGGGAGTGTTAGCCAATCTGGATAAACCAGTTCAGGGAGTGCTAGCCACTCAGGATAACCCAGGGTAGGGAATGTTAGCCACTCAGGATAACCCAGTTTAGGGAGAGTTAGCCAATCTGGATAAACCAGTTTAGGGAGTGTTGGCCACTCAGGATAACCCAGGGTAGGGAAAGTTAGCGACTCAGGATAACCCAGGGTAGGGAATGTTAGCCACTAAGGATAACCCAGGGTAGGGAATATTAGCGACTCAGGATAACCCAGGGTAGGGAATGTTAGCCACTCAGGATAACCCAGGGTAGGGAGTGTTAGCCACTCAGGATAACCCAGGGTAGGGAGTGTTAGCCACTCAAGATAATGCAGGGAAAGGAGTGTTAGCCACTCAGGATAACCCAAGGTAGTGGGAATTAGCCACTCAGGATAACCCAAGGTAGTGGGAATTAGCCACTCAGGATAACCCAGGAAAGGAGGTACACAAGCATTGACAGTGATCAAGTGTGTACAGGAAGAGAAGGTACACAAGCATTAACAGTGATCAAGTGTGTACAGGAAGAGAAGGTACACAAGCTTTAACAGTGATCAAGTGTGTACAAGAAGGGAAGGTACACAAGCATTAACAGTGATCAAGTGTGTACAGGAAGGGAAGGTACACAAGCTTTAACAGTGATCAAGTGTGTACAGGAAGGGAAGGTACACAAGCTTTAACAGTGATCAAGTGTGTACAGGAAGGGAAGGTACACAAGCATTAACAGTGATCAAGTGTGTACAGGAAGAGAAGGTACACAAGCATTAACAGTGATCAAGTGTGTACAGGAAGAGAAGGTACACAAGCATTAACAGTGATCAAGTGTGTACAGGAAGAGAAGGTACACAAGCTTTAACAGTGATCAAGTGTGTACAGGAAGGGAAGGTACACAAGCTTTAACAGTGATCAAGTGTGTACAGGAAGGGAAGGTACACAAGCATTAACAGTGATCAAGTGTGTACAGGAAGGGAAGGTACACAAGCATTAACAGTGATCAAGTAGTACGGGAAGGGAAGGTACACAAGCATTAACAGTGATCAAGTGTGTACAGGAAGGGAAGGTACACAAGCATTAACAGTGATCAAGTGTGTACAGGAAGGGAAGGTACACAAGCATTAACAGTGATCAAGTGTGTACAGGAAGGGAAGGTACACAAGCATTAACAGTGATCAAGTGTGTACAGGAAGGGAAGGTACACAAGCATTAACAGTGATCAAGTAGTACGGGAAGGGAAGGTACACAAGCATTAACAGTGATCAAGTGTGTACAGGAAGGGAAGGTACACAAGCATTAACAGTGATCAAGTGTGTACAGGAAGAGAAGGTACACAAGCATTAACAGTGATCAAGTGTGTACAGGAAGAGAAGGTACACAAGCATTAACAGTGATCAAGTGTGTACAGGAAGAGAAGGTACACAAGCTTTAACAGTGATCAAGTGTGTACAGGAAGGGAAGGTACACAAGCTTTAACAGTGATCAAGTGTGTACAGGAAGGGAAGGTACACAAGCATTAACAGTGATCAAGTGTGTACAGGAAGGGAAGGTACACAAGCATTAACAGTGATCAAGTAGTACGGGAAGGGAAGGTACACAAGCATTAACAGTGATCAAGTGTGTACAGGAAGGGAAGGTACACAAGCATTAACAGTGATCAAGTGTGTACAGGAAGGGAAGGTACACAAGCATTAACAGTGATCAAGTGTGTACAGGAAGGGAAGGTACACAAGCATTAACAGTGATCAAGTGTGTACAGGAAGGGAAGGTACACAAGCATTAACAGTGATCAAGTAGTACGGGAAGGGAAGGTACACAAGCATTAACAGTGATCAAGTAGTACGGGAAGGGAAGGTACACAAGCATTAACAGTGATCAAGTGTGTACAAGAAGGGAAGGTACACAAGCATTAACAGTGATCAAGTGTGTACAGGAAGGGAAGGTACACAAGCTTTAACAGTGATCAAGTGTGTACAGGAAGGGAAGGTACACAAGCATTAACAGTGATCAAGTGTGTACAAGAAGGGAAGGTACACAAGCATTAACAGTGATCAAGTGTGTACAGGAAGGGAAGGTACACAAGCATTAACAGTGATCAAGTAGTACAGGAAGGGAAGGTACACAAGCATTAACAGTGATCAAGTGTGTACAGGAAGGGAAGGTACACAAGCATTAACAGTGATCAAGTAGTACGGGAAGGGAAGGTACACAAGCATTAACAGTGATCAAGTGTGTACAGGAAGGGAAGGTACACAAGCATTAACAGTGATTAAGTAGTACGGGAAGGGAAGGTACACAAGCATTAACAGTGATCAAGTAGTACGGGAAGGGAAGGTACACAAGCATTAACAGTGATCAAGTGTGTACAGGAAGGGAAGGTACACAAGCATTAACAGTGATCAAGTGTGTACAGGAAGGGAAGGTACACAAGCATGAACAGTGATCAAGTGTGTACAGGAAGGGAAGGTACACAAGCATTAACAGTGATCGAGTGTACAGAAAGGGAAGGTACACGAGCATGAACAGTGATCAAGTAGTACGGGAAGGGAAGGTACACAAGCATTAAGAGTGATCAAGTGTGTACAGGAAGGGAAGGTACACAAGCATTAACAGTGATCAAGTAGTACGGGAAGGGAAGGTACACAAGCATTAAGAGTGATCAAGTGTGTACAGGAAGGGAAGGTACACAAGCATTAACAGTGATCAAGTAGTACGGAAGGGAAGGTACACAAGCATTAAGAGTGATCAAGTGTGTACAGGAAGGGAAGGTACACAAGCATTAACAGTGATCAAGTAGTACGGGAAGGGAAGGTACACAAGCATTAAGAGTGATCAAGTGTGTACAGGAAGGGAAGGTACACAAGCATTAACAGTGATCAAGTAGTACGGGAAGGGAAGGTACACAAGCATTAACATTGATCAAGTGTGTACAGGAAGGGAAGGTACACAAGCATTAACAGTGATCAAGTAGTACGGGAAGGGAAGGTACACAAGCATTAACAGTGATCAAGTGTGTACAGGAAGGGAAGGTACACAAGCATTAACAGTGATCAAGTAGTACAGGAAGGGAAGGTACACAAGCATTAACAGTGATCAAGTGTGTACAGGAAGGGAAGGTACACAAGCATTAACAGTGATCAAGTGTGTACAGGAAGGGAAGGTACACAAGCATTAACAGTGATCAAGTAGTACGGGAAGGGAAGGTACACAAGCATTAAGAGTGATCAAGTGTGTACAGGAAGGGAGGGTACACAAGCATTAAGAGTGATCAAGTGTGTACAGGAAGGGAAGGTACACAAGCATTAACATTGATCAAGTGTTTACAGGAAGGGAAGGTACACAAGCATTAACATTGATCAAGTGTGTACAGGAAGGGAAGGTACACAAGCTTTAACAGTGATCAAGTGTGTACAGGAAGGGAAGGTACACAAGCATTAACAGTGATCAAGTGTGTACAGGAAGGGAAGGTACACAAGCTTTAACAGTGATCAAGTGTTTACAGGAAGGGAAGGTACACAAGCTTTAACAGTGATCTAGTGTGTACAGGAAGGGAAGGTACACAAGCATTAACAGCGATCAAGTGTGTAGGGTCTTAGTGTCGGAATAATATGAATATTAAAATTCATTGTCCTCACTGCTCTCGGGCCTTGTGGACCTATTGTGCAAACGCTCCTCAGTTACCTGACTGCAGTGGTGTGAGGTGGTGCTTGTCGCACCTCTGCCGTCAAACCAGGAGAACATGGCGTTTAGTCATAGACGCAGGATCAACACTGTCGGCGTTAAGCTTCTCTGAGGGGCAATAACGCCAGTTTCAGCCCAAGTATTACTACCTAAAATCATCAGAGAGACGTATGGCATTCAGGATGGAGAGTTGTACGGGGTAGCCTTAAACGGAGCACATAGAATTTTTGTGAAACTGCTCTCAGCAATGGTCTATGAATCGTTGTTCAACCATTTTCATTACGTAAGTCTTGATGCAACACCAGCTGTTCGTGTGAGGATGGTCGATGTATCCAGGCATTATACATGGATCAAGCTGGGTAATGTCCCCTTTGAGGCTGATGAGACAGACATCAGAAGAGCTTTTGAGGAATATGGGACTGTTCATTTGGCCCAGCATGGTACGTGGGTGACGGGTGCCTATGCAGGTCTGCTGGAAGGCACTTTTAACCTAAAATGGCATTACGACACCCCATACTGTCCTATGTGTACCTACAGGAATTCAGGACACAGGTCATGGTTTCGTACACCGGGCAAAGATGTACATGCCGACTATGTGGGGAATATGATCACACAGCGGCGGCGTGTGGGAAGTAGCAACAAGCTCCTGGCCCAGAGGCAGAGGTATCCGCTTCTACAACGGAGGGAGCAGGTGAGGATCAACGACGTGAAGGAGGGCGTGGTCGTCTATGGAGCGAGATAGTGGATGAGGCGCATAAGGCTGGGGGAGAGGGTGAGGCCCTTGACCTGGCCCAGAGACACTTCCAGAGAATAGAGACGAGCAGAAAGTACAGGAGGAAGTGTTGGAAATTGAGGAGGAATTAGCTGAGGTGTTGAAGTCCTTGTCACCACCTGAGGAGGAGGCAGCACCTGGGAAGGTGGTAGATGACGAGTTGACGGCTGCGGGGCATCAACGACAGGAGAACTGCCCAAACGACAGGAGTGACAGCGTGACTGGGGTGTCGCCGGGATCATTGAAACAGTGTACAGTGGAGGTTGAGGTACATTGTGAGGCATCCCCAGACCAAGCTATGGAGGAGGCGATTGTCACTAGGAAGAGGGCCGCTGCGTTGGATTCGGATGATGTCCTAACGCCAGCGCAGTGGCCTGGGAAGCAAATATGGGCTGAAGGTGAAGGTAGTGGTGGCCACGACAGGAGGCACCGAAAGAAGGGGGGGAGAGAGGGAAGTGTGAAGGTGACAAGTGGACCCATAAGTTCTGGGGCCCACCGGAAAAGTGAAGAGAGGAGGCAGGGGAGGAAACTTTAATAGGCCTCCGGTGTATGACAGTAAATGTTAATGGTTTGTGTAATAATGTAGAGAGAATGGTTTAGAATGTTTCTGAATAAATCTAGAGTGGATGTTGTGTTCCTTCAGGAGCATAATTTTAAGGAGGGTAGGGTGTTGGAGGTGGCAGGGTTTCAGGTGGTAACCCTGCCATCTGCCCATTTGAAAGGAGGGATGGGTTTACTAATTAGGGAGGCGAGCCCGTTTGTTTTGCAGAGAAGTGAGGGGGGGGAGGGTGTTGCACGTGGATGGTTTGTGGATGGGCAAACGTGTGGCCTTTATAAGCGTGTACGCGCCTGCAGAGAATAACGTACAGGTGAAGCAGGAGTTTGTGTGTGAGGACTTTGTGTTTTTCTTCCGTGCATTACCGGAGGTGGTAATAGTAGGAGGTGATTGGAACTGCATTATTAGGAGGGCCGACGTGGAACCGAAAGAGGCAGGCAATGTGTCGGTGACCCTCAGAGATTTAATGAGGGATATTCGGTTACAGGATGCATTTAAGGGGGGGCGTGGGAGAAAGAGCATACGTTTGTTAGGAGTGGGTATGCAGCGAGGTTAGATAGGGTGTATCTTTCTCATGGGGTTGTAGTGCGATCTTTCAAAACTGTTGAAGTAGCATGGTCGGATCATAGAGCAGTGTTAGTGGAGGTTGGGTGGGAGGCACTTGCAGAAATATACAGGAGTTACTGGAAATTAAATATAAGTGTATTGAGTGATGAGGAGGGGTTAGAAGGATTTTCTGTCCTATGGAAGGAGCTTAGCGAGGATGCACAGAGGGTGGACGATGTCGTGAAATGTCGTGAAATGTGTAGCCAAGGAAAGGATTAGGAAATATTATGTGAGGGAGGGTAAATGCATAAATAATTTAAAATATGGACTTTCAAATTATTTAGAGGACAGGTTAAGGGGTTGTTATGGGCAGGGGGCTGTGGGGGGCAACTATCCTATGGATGAAATTGTCGAGGTCAAGGGGAGACTAAGGGAGTTACAAAATGAGAGGTTTCAAGCGGTAAGGGTGCAGGCAGGGGTTGAGGAGGTGCTTTGGGAAGACAAGCCATCGGTGTGTGTATTGCGACGTCAAAAACAAAGACAGCAGGTTACAGCTATTCCGAGGTTAGAGGTACATGAGATGGCGGGAGGTTATAGGGTAGGTCAGGAGATACGGGCTATGAAAGGAATGTGTGCATATGCGGATAAATGGTATGCGGATAAATGGACAAGTGGGAGGGTGGGGAATGTGGCTTTAGAGAAGGTGTGTATGTGACGTGCAATTTAGGGAATAGTGATAGGAAGGCTTTAGGAGGGGTAATAACGGAAGAGGAAATAGAGTTGGCTTTAAGGGGAATGAGGAAGGGCAAAGCACCGGGAATAGACGGTCTCCCAGCTGAATTTTATCTACAACATTGGGAGGTGATAAGGGGTTTTATGGTTAGGTTATTAAATCAGATGAAGGAGAAGGGTGTGATGGGGGACAAGCAAGCAACAGCAGTTGTAGTGTTGGTCCCGAAGGGTAAGGGGCAGCACACCCTCAAGGAGTACCATGCCATATTGCTGTTATGTGCAGATTATAAGCTGTTCGCTAAAGTATTGGGTAATTGGTTTAAATATGTGGTAGGGAGAGTGGTTTCGAAAACACAATATGGATTGCGTGGAAGGTCGATGATTGAAGGTCATGGAATATTGAGAAGTTTTGTGGAGTCAAAAGGGGGGGAGGGGGCGGCGTTGTTGGCTTTAGACTGGCAGGGGGCTTATGATAGAGTGGAAAGGGGAGCATTGGGAGCTATACTTGGGAGGCAGGGTTATGGGAAAGAAATAGTTAATTGGGTAACCACGTTGTACAAAGGAGCTAAGATGAGGGTACAGATTAATGGATGCTTGGGGGAGGAGATTTTAATGGGTAGGGGACTTAGGCAGGGGTGTCCCATGTCACAAATATTGTTTGCGTGCATTCAGGACCCCTTCTATAGAATGGTTGAACGTTGTGTATGTAACACGAGTGGGGGTGTGTGGGAGGTAGGGAAAGTGTGGCCTGGAATAATAAGATATGTAGATGATACAACAGTCCTGGTTCGGGAAGGGATGGCGTTGGGGGTTTTGGATGATGTGCAATTGTTTGGAAGTGCAACAGGGATGCAGGTAGGTAAATAGTGAGAAGTCAATGGTCATGGGATTGGGTGATTGGGTGGAGGTGGGGGGTAGATGTAACGTTGTGAGGAAACAAACGGTGTCTTTAAAAATTTGTGGTATCATCTATAAGGATGACTTGGATGCTGCTCGAGAGGAAAACTCAAATAGGTTGATGGAAAGGATCCTGAGGCGTCTGGGTGCATTGCGACCTCATCATCTGACTCTCGTGCAAAGAGTGATTTTAATAAATGTATTATTGTATAGTAAGGTTTGGCACATAGCAGCCGTGTTCCCAATAACAGGGACGGCGATTGTGGGAATTCTGAGACGGGTGTTTAAATTTGTGTGGGGTTCAAGGTGTGATTGGCTGAGGAGAGAGGTTGTAATGTTACCTGCATGCCAGGGTGGTTTGGGGTTGATGGATCTGAGAAGGAGGGTTAAATGTGTGTTTCTTAAATGGGAGGTTTTGCACGAAGGAGTGAGGGGGGGGGGCAGCTGAAAAAAATACATGATAGGTTGGGTAAGTTGTATGGTGGAATGGAGTTGAGGGAATGTGAAACTGTTTTGAGGGCTTTGATGTTGGTTAGAGAACCCAGGAAAGTTCGAATAGGGGTTTTGTGTAGATTGCTTGCAGGGAGGATTGTTGTACCAGTTGAAGGATTGTTCCCCATGTATGCGTGGAAGAGTATTTGGTATAGGTTTAGCAAGCTGAAGTTAAAGCCTAGGGTGAGGGAGGTAACGTATCGTTTTCTGCATGGCATACTACCGTCGGGGGAGGTACTAAGAACCAGAAGGGTAATTGTGGGCGGGAGGTGCGGAATCTGTGGTGGTGATGAGACGGCATTTCATGCAGTATACTTTTGTGAGGGACTGGAGGGTGTTAGGTATTGGTTAAGTAAGGTGGTACAGAGGGGGGGGGGGCGAGGGGTGTCGGTTTTGCGTGCACTAAGCCTAGATGTGGGAGGGTTCGACGAGGGTGTCACAAGAGCTTTGGATTATATAATGGTGGATTATATATATATATCGTGGGTGATGAGAGAGAGAGGGGTTTGTGAGGTGAGGAGGCGGGTACTAAGGGTAACGGCTTATCGTACGATGTGTCGTAACAGAGAACTGTATGGGAGGAGGTGGACGAAGGATTTTTCGGAAGGTTATAGAATGTTAACGTTAGGGTTTCTCATGAATCTGCGACTTGGGCTGAGTGAGTAAGGGGTGGGGGTTTGGGGATTACATATGAGAAGAGGGAAGTCAGGGGGACACAGCGGGGTCGCCTCCTGGGGGGGGGGGTGAGAGTGAGGTGTATGGGTATAGAAGGTGTAGATGTGTGGCGTAAGTGTATGTAGCATGCAAGTGGGTACAGAAAGCAAAGGTGATGAAATCAAGTAATTATGTAGTAATGTATGGAGAATTCTGTGATTGATGTGTCAGGGTCGTCATGACCTGATTAATATATTAAGTGTGAATGGTGTTAAGATTATAGGTGTAAGACCTTGCAGGAGCTTTTGGGTCTATGTAGATTGTACGCATATACCCTTTATTGGGCATGTTTCATGTGCGATATTCGTATCGCAATATAATGTGCTCCTCTTGATGAGGGCTGGGAGGCTAATGACTTCCATAAATTTGTAATGACTCATTAAAGTTTTGTAATGAGGAACATATGTATGTTTTAGATAAATGGTATGCGGATGGTTCTAATTAACGGATATATTTTATAGTGAACATTCTTTCATTTGAATTGAACCTTTGTCACAGTAATATTATGTAACCTATATATATATACGTGAAAGGCTTGGTTTCAATGGATGTTTATATACTTCATATTTTGACCCTGTAATGGAATAATTGAATGATATAACGGAATTTTTTGGGGGTTAAGAGTAAAATTCACATTAGATAATCGTGTTGTTGGAATATACGAGTGAAATTTTTACTGGAAAAGTGTGTTAATGAGTGAAATTCTTAACAGAGGATAAGAAAAGAATATATGCGAATTACATGGAAGCATTAGTGAAGAGGAGATTGTCGATAAGACGACGACGTTCGTTGGAAATCAAGAGAGGCGGTGCACATCGCGATGAGAGATTGTCTGAATTACAGAATGAGTGGGATCGCATGGATGCACTATGGAAGAAGGCTGTAGAAACAGGTATGTATCCAAATTGTGACCAGTGCCTTTTACTTTTGTTGTAATATGTAAAATTGTTGTTGAGAAAAATATTTATCGTAAAATTGTGTTAGTCACTCGAGAAAGATTTTGTTCCATTGTAAACGTGCCCAGTGAAAGATTTTGTTCTATTCATTGAAATCTTAATTCGTAATATATAAAAATATTTTTTGGGTTATGAATTGGGTATACTTTTCCTCCTCAGGAAATACACCTGGTATTTCTACTGATGTGAATGAAACTGAGAGTAATGACGGACAGCTTGGAGGTGCGACGGGGAATATGGTTACTTCTACCAGCGTTAATGAAGATGAGAGTGCAGGTAGTTCTGGTAGTGTTGGTACCTCACAGCGCGAAGGTGCAGCCAGGAAGGTGGATACTTCTGTCCTCGTTAATGAAGATGAGAGAGCAACTACCTCACATGACGTGCCCGGGAGTAATGTCACACACAACAGTGGAGGTGAAGATGAGAGAGCAACTACCTCACATGATGCAGATGGGAATCCAGAAATTATCACATACATCCAGAATTTTAGAGGTAGGCACACAGTGAGGAAATATAGTGTTCCTTCAACTTATAACAGAGAGTTAAGAATGTATTTACATGCTTATAGGGATTATTTTATAGATAAGATGCGAGATTTGTATGATAGATCACCTCTGGCAATGTCACTCAGAATCCACCCGATTATAGTTATAAGGACATTACGTCAAAACATATCGGTTGATGAGCAAAATGGACAATTTGTAATAAATTTAGCGTTTGAGTTAGTAAGTGAAAAGGAAATCTCTGAAGTATTTGATAGATGGGTGGGAACGATATTAGAAAGATATGAGACAGAGTTGCAAGATCAGGAAGGATATGGTTGGATCATAGATCAAATCGAATCTTTCAGTATCGAATACGTCAAAGTAGAATTCAGAGTACAAGTAGGATCATATGTGGCATATCCCAAGAAACTACGAGGGAGTCAATATATATTTAATCCAAAAATTAATGATGGGTTGTGTGTACTGCGTGCTTTTGCTGCCTATCAATGTCAAATGGAAAAATATATCCAGAGTTGTCGATACTAAGAGAGGATGTCTTAATCATGCAAAATCTTCTATAAATGATTTTCCCATTACACGTGATAAGTTAGGTATATTAGAAAAGTTGAAGTTAAGACACATGTGCAACATCTGAGTGTCTTTATTGAAGACGTTTCGCCATCCAGTGGCTTTATTAATACAAATTCCAGGACATAAGTTGAAGACAGTAGAACTATGTTCAGAAGATGAGGTAATCAGTCCCTCAACCTTGCAGTAGGTGCGAAGAACGCTGTAGTCGTGGAGATTCTGAAGCAGAAGCAAGGCGCCTGACGCTTATTACCTGGAGTTTACCTGGAGAGATCCGGGGGTCAACGCCCCCGCGGCCCGGTCTGTGACCAGGCCTCCTGGTGGATCAGAGCCTGATCAACCAGGCTGTTACTGCTGGCTGCACGCAAACCAACGTACGAGCCACAGCCCGGCTGTGGATTACAATGCTGAGTTTACAAAATTTGGTTATTGTGTGGTTTACATGTAGTAAAATAATAATTACAGAGTGTACCACTAGAACACCTAGCATGGCTAGGCATTTCGGGCAGACTTAGATTAATTCTTAAATTTAAAATATTGCAAATTATGAGGTAAGTTGGTATTATGGCTAAGTGACTAAATACTAGTTTGTGAGTTTAGCAATGTGAATGCTTTTGTTTTGGCACAATACATATTTTCAGTATTGGAGTATCACAGGCCAACTTATGACTAGTTAGGATTCATTATTTTAAGATTAAGATTAATATTTCTGTTTATGGTCAAATGGGTGAGTGAGTGTAAGTGTGAACCACCAGGTGGTATTCGTGTAATTAGTTGATGGGGCATATCAGGGAGATAAGAAGTTTTCTAATGGTAGTTTTGAAGGTGATGAATGTGTCTGCAGTTTTAGAATTTTCAGGTAGGGTGTTCCAGATTTTAGGGCCTTTGACATACATTGAATTTTTGTAAAGGTTTAGTCGGACACGGGGAATGTCATAGAGATGCTTGTGTCTGGTGTTATGCCTGTGGA
The DNA here is from genome assembly GCF_026875155.1 of Cherax quadricarinatus. NCBI lineage: Eukaryota > Metazoa > Arthropoda > Malacostraca > Decapoda > Parastacidae > Cherax > Cherax quadricarinatus. Next base: position 7,773,844 of record NC_069432.1, read on the forward strand.
TATTGTCACAACTATCAAGAAAGCGTTTTAGGTCAAGGTTAATATTGGAATTTAAGGTCCTGTAGATGTAGATTGCACAGTAGTAAGTGTGGATGTACTGAACAGGGAGTAAGTTTAGATTTATGAAGAGTGGGGGGGTGTTGCCAGGGATGGGATTTCGTGATTATTCTTACTGCGGCTTTTTGTTGGGTTATTATTGGCTTTAGGTGTGTTGCTGCAGTTGATCCCCAAGCACAAATAGCATAGGTGAGGTATGGATAAATAAGTGAGTGGTATAGTGTGAGAAGGACAGTTTGCAGCACGTGGTATCGTATCTTGGAGAGGATCCCAACCGTTTTGGATACTTTTTTGGTTATGTGTTGGATATGGGTGCTGGAATTCAGGTTGTTGTCGAGGTATAAGCCTAGGAATTTGCCCTCATTATGTCTGGCAATTAGAGTGCTGTCGATCTTAATGTTAACTTGGGCAACTCCTGCTCTGCTACCAAACATAATATAGTAGGTTTTGTCATTGTTAAGCGTAAGTTTACTGGCTGTCATCCAAGTCGATATTTTGATCAGCTCCTCGTTAACAATGGTGTCGAGGGTGGCAAGATTAGGGTGAGAGATGACATAAGTCGTGTCGTCAGCAAAGAGAATGGGGTTCAGGTGTTGGGATACGTTTGGAAGATCATTGATGTATATGAGGAAGAGAAGGGAACCAAGGTCACTTCTCTGCGGAACTCCAGTATCAAGTGGCCGTGTTGTTGATGCTTTGTCTTTAATGGTGACATACTGATACCTATTAGTAAAGTAAGATTTGAAATATGCAAGCTCATGGCCTCTTATACCATAATGGTCAAGTTTGTGGAGTAGGATGCCGTGGTCTACTGTGTCAAAAGCTTTTCTTAGGTCAATAAAAATTCCTAGTGGATATTCCTTATTTTCCAATGCTGTGTAAAGCAGATCTAGCATTTTTATGATTGCATCATTAGTGCTTTTATTTTTCCTGAATCCAAATTGGCAGGGTTGAGTATGTTTTGTGCCGTTATAAATGAATATAGTCTCCTGTGCACGAGTTTCTCGAAGATTTTGGATAGCAATGGTAAGTTTGATATTGGCCTATAGTTGTTTAAATCTGTAGGGTCACCACCTTTATGTATTGGTGTAACCCTTGCCGTCTTGAGTAGTTTTGGGGTAGTTTCAGGTGGAAATGGGACGGGTAGCAGACGAGGGCATAGTCACTGGTAGGCGGAATTCCCTAGTGGAAGTAGGTCCTACCCAAAGAGATGGGTTAGTTGTAGTAGTTGTCGTAGTCGCGAAGGTTGTGTACATGTCCTCAGAGTCAAGATTCCATGATGTTGCAGTGTCTGACAAATTGTACAAGAATGGTATACAATACCGAAAAGATGAAATTAAGACACATGTGCAACATCTACTAAAACTAACTCATCTGTTTGGGTAAGACCTATTTCCACTGGGGAATCCCGCCTACCAGTGACTATGCCCTCGTCTGCTACCCGTCCCATTTCCACCTGGCGTTACTATATAAGCGTCAGGCGCCTTGCTTCTGCTTCAGAATCTCCACGACTACGGTGCTCTTCGCACCTACTGCAAGGTTGAGGGACTGATTACCTCATCTTCTGTACATAGTTCTACTGTCTTCAACTTATGTCCTGGAATTTGTATTCATAAAGCCACTGGATGGCGAAACGTCTACAATAAAGATACCCAGATGTTGCACATGTGTCTTAATTTCATCTTGTCGGTATTATATACCATTCTTGTACATATTAGAAAAGGAAAATAAAGTGTCATTATATGTTTATCAATTAAGAAAGGATCAAGGTGGAACATTTGTGGCTATGTGTCGTAAGGGGAATAAGAAATATAAGGACATCATGTGTGCATTATTGATGAATGAAAGTCATTTGGTTTTAATCAAAGATTTTGACGGGTATGTTAGAACGATAATGCATGAACCTAACGTAAAGAGACATTGCCATATTTATTTGATGAAGTTGAATACACAGGAAGAGTTAGATATCCACGAAAATAGATGTAAAATCAATCAGATTCTCGTATTCCGCCTGGAAGGAACAACTGTACACTTTAGAAATTTTAGTCATACACATTCCAGCGAATACATCGGTGTATTTGATTTCGAATTTGCATTAGATACCACTCTCCCGGCAGGTAAAATTGAGTCTCACCATAAAGTCATTGCTTATTGTTATATTATATTTGATCGCACAGGTGAAATAGTGTGTATGAAGAGTTATAAGGGGGAGGATGTAGTTAATCATTTCATTTTATATGTTAGTGGTAAATGGACTAAGATAAAGTTTAGAAGACAGTATCATGTAATCCATATGACAGGAGGATAAGACGAGACATGATTCCCAGAGCACTTGTGAATTATGTGGTAACACCTTCAAAGATGCCCAATATAAACATAGACATAATAATCACACCTTAAAATTCAATAATTATATTGGTGCATATTGTGCTCGCTGCAATTTACAGTGTAAAGATAAGAGTGAGAAATTATTACTTTTTTGTCATAACATGTCCTATGATTTAGGAATAATTTTAAAGGAATTGCAGGTTGATAAATATGAAATTGAACTTCATTCGAAACAAGGACTCAAATTCTTGAAAGTAGACATAGGTAAGGTTAGGTTTCAATATTCTGTCTTTATTGAATGGATCTCTTTCCACTTTAGCAGATCAACATATCAAGGATGGTAAATCATTGAAATATAAAGAGGCCATTCTGAAAGATGTGCCTCAGGATGTGTTACCTTTATTATGTAAAGGAAAGCAAGTCCTGTGCTATGATTATATTGTAAAGAAACTCGATGAAACATAACTACCGAGTAAAGAACATTTTTTTAATTCTTTAAGAAATAGTGCTATTAATCAGGAAAATTATGACCATGATGCTATGAAAGTGTTTAACTTGGGAAAGGTAAAAGTTTAGGAGATTACTTGATGTTATATCTCAAGGCAGATGTTGGATTGTTAGCCGATGTCTTCATGTATGCCCATGATGACACTCCTCAGGTCACTTGTTCTATCTAGGCTGGAATATTGCTGCACACTAACAGCACCTTTCAAGGCAGGTGAAATTGCTGACCTAGAAAATGTACAGAGAACCTTCACGGCGCACATAACGGAGATAAAACACCATCAATTACTGGGAGCGCTTGAGGTTCCTGAACCTGTATTCCCTGGAACGCAGGCGGGAGAGATACATGATTATATACACCTGGAAAATCCTAGAGGGACTAGTACCGAACTTGCACACGAAAATCGCTCACTACGAAAGCAAAAGACTTGGCAGACGATGCAACATCCCCCCAATGAAAAGCAGGGGTGTCACTAGCACGTTAAGAGACCATACAGTAAGTGTCAGGGGCCCGAGACTGTTCAACTGCCTCCCAGCATACATAAGGGGGATTACCAATAGACCCCTGGCAGTCTTCAAGCTGGCACTGGACAAGCACCTAAAGTCGGTACCTGACCAGCCGGGCTGTGGCTCGTACGTTGGTTTGCGTGCAGCCAGCAGTAACAGCCTGGTTGATCAGGCTCTGATCCGCCAGGAGGCCTGGTCACAGACCGGGCCGCGGGGGCGTTGACCCCCGGAACTCTCTCCAGGTAAACTCCAGGTAATGGAATGGTGTAAAACACTCAAAGATATTTATAAGCTAGATGTTAGTAATTATATAAGTTTACCTTCATTCAGTTGGGATGCATTCCTCTTGAAAACTAAAGTAAAATTAGATATGATATATTCCCGTGAGTTATATGACTTGATTAAAAGGAATCTCAGAGGAGGGTTTACGTGTGAAATTAATCAATATACTAAAGCAGATAATCAATTAATTAATCCCAATTTTGATGTTGAGGCAGAATGGGCACCCATATTTTATATCTAGATTTTAATTCTTTGTATGCTAGTGCAATGGTTGAAGCTCTTCCACAGAATGGAATAAGACAATTAACGAATGAGAAGAAGAATGCTTTTCTCGATGTGGGATTAAGTAATGTTTCGTGTGAAGGTCAAAAGGGTTATTGGATAGAATGTGATACCAAGTATGTGACCCCTGAGGTAGCTAGACGTACTGATGAACTTCCTTTTATAATATCACACATGAATATATCAGAAGAGATGTTATCTCCTTATTGTGAATCTATATTGAAAAATGAGGGTAGAAAGATCCCCAAATCTAATGCGAAATTAGTGGCCAGTCATTTACCCCAGAAAAATTATTTGATCAGTCTAGATTTGTTACAATTATTAATGGAACTGGGGTTGGAGGTGGAAAAGGTGCATGCAATATATGAATATACTCAGTCAAAATTTTTAGAACCTTCATAACAACTAATATCGCACAGAGAACGGCCACACAATGCCCTATCAAGTCAAAAGCTTTCAAATTAAGTAATAATGCCATATATGGGAAATCATTGTTAAATATCACAAAGTATGCTGAGTCTTATAGATACATCAAGAATGAAAAAGCATTTGTTAGAGCGGCTAAAGATCCTTTCTTAAAAAAATATCACACATTTGAATCAAGATAGAGTGATTTGTACTTTCAACAAAGCGAAATTAGAAGTTAAACAACCACTTTATCTCGGTTTTCAAATTCTTGAGATTGTCAAAAAGAAATTGTATCATTTTTGGTATAAAGTTTTAAAACAACACTATGGTGATGATGTAAGACTTCTGTATACCGATACCGATTCGTATATTTTTAGCTTGAAATGCAAAGATTTGTATACTGAGTTAAAAAGAGAACCTCTGTTAGGATATATGGATTTTTCAAATTTCAGTCATGATCATCCCTTATATGATAATAGTAGAAGAGGAGAACTGGGGTTATTGAAATCAGAAATGTGTGATAATCATATTAGTGAGTTGGTAGCTCTGAAAGCTAAAATGTATTCTGTAAAGATTACTGGAAGCTCAGCTACTCTCGGCAGAGCCAAGGGTATCCCGTCACATTTCATGCCATTATTAACTCATGCAAGATATAAGAATGTTTTAACAAATATAGATAGGGAATTATTCATATGTTTACCTGGAGTTTACCTGGAGAGAGTTCCGGGGGTCAACGCCCCCGCGGCCCAGTCTGTGATCAGGCCTCCTGGTGAATCAGAGCCTGATCAAACAGGCTGTTACTGCTGGCTGCACGCAAACCAACGTACGAGCCACAGCCCGGCTGGTCAGGTACCGACTTTAGGTGCTTGTCCAGCGCCTGCTTGAAGACAGCCAGGGGTCTATTGGTAATCCCCCTTATGTATGCTGGGAGGCAGTTGAACAGTCTCAGGCCCCTGACACTTATTGTACTGTCTCTTAACGTGCTAGTGACACCCCTGCTTTTCATTGGGGGGATGTTGCATCGTCTGCCGAGTCTTTTGCTTTCGTTGTAAGTGATTTTCGTGTGCAAGTTCGGTACTAGTCCCTCTAGGATTTTCCAGGTGTATATAATCTCTCCCGCCTGCGTTCCAGGGAGTACAGGTTCAGGAACGTCAAGCGCTCCCAGTAATTGAGGTGTTTTATCTCCGTTATGCACGCCGTGAAGGTTCTCTGTACATTTTCTAGGTCAGCAATTTCACCTGCCTTGAAAGGTGCTGTTAGTGTGCAGCAATATTCCAGCCTAGATAGAACAAGCGACCTGAAGAGTGTCATCATGGGCTTGGCATCCCTAGTTTTGAAGGTTCTCATTATCCATTCTGTCATTTTTCTAGCAGATGCGATTGATACTGTTATGGTCCTTGAAGACGAGATCCTCCGACATGATCACTCCCAGGTCTTTGACGTTGGTTTCTCGCTCTACTTTGTGGAAGGAATTTGTTTTGTACTCTGATGAAGTTTTAATTTTCTCATGTTTACCATATCGTTGAACTTCATATTGTTTACTGCAGCCCACCGAAAGATTTGGTTGATGTCCGCCTGGAGCCTTGTAATGTCTGCAATGGAAGACACTGTCATGCAGATTCGGGTGTCATCTGCAAAGGAAGACACGGTGCTGTGGCTGACATCCTTGTCTATGTCAGATATGAGGATGAGAAACAAGATGGGAGCGAGTACTGTGCCTTGTGGAACAGAACTTTTTACCGTAGCCGCCTCAGACTTTACTCTGTTGACTACTACTCTTTGTGTTCTGTTTGTGAGGAAATTATAGATCCATCTACCAACTTTTCCTGTTATTCCTTTAGCACGCATTTTGTGCGCTATTACGCCCTGGTTACATTTGTCGAAGGCTTTTGCAAAGTTTTTATACATTACATCTGCATTCTTTTTGTCTTCTAGTGCATCTAGGACCTTGTGGTAGTGATCCAGTAGTTGAGACAGACAGGAGAGACCTGCTCGAAACCCATGTTGCCCTGGGTTGTGTAATTGATGGGTATCTAGATGGGTGGCGTTCTTGCTTCTTAGGACCCTTTCAAAGATTTTTATGATATGGGATGCTAGTGGTATCGGTCTGTAGTTCTTTGCTGTTGCTTTACTGCCCCCTTTGTGGAGTGGGGCTATGTCTGTTGTTTTTAGTAACTGTGGGACGACCCCTGTGTCCATGCTCCCTCTCCTTAGGATGGTAAAAGCTCGTGATACGGGCTTCTTGCAGTTCTTGATGAACAGGGAGTTCCATGAGTCTGGCCCTGAGGCAGAGTGCATGGACATGTCATTTATCGCCTGTTCGAAGTCATTTGGCGTCAGGATAACATCAGATAGGCTTGGTTCAACCAAATTCTGTGTCTCTCATAAAAAATTCATTTTGATCTTCGACTCTCAGTCTGGTTAGCGGCTTGCTAAAAACTGAGTCATATTGGGACTTGAGTAACTCACTCATTTCCTTGTTGTCATCTGTGTAGGACCCATCTTTTTTAAGTAGGGGCCCAATACTGGATGTTGTTCTCGACTTTGATTTGGCATAAGAAAAAAAATACTTTGGTTTTTTTTCGATTTCATTTATGGATTTTAGTTCTTCCCGCGATTCCTGACTCCTATAAGATTCCTTTAGCTTAAGTTCGATGCTTGCTATTTCTCTGACCAGTGTCTCCCTACGCATTTCAGATATATTGGCCTCTTTTAGCCGCTGTGTTATTCTTTTCCGTCGCCTGTAAAGGGAGTGCCTGTCCTTTTCTATTTTACATCTACTCCTTTTTCTTAAAGGAATAAGCCTTGAGCATTCATCGAGTGTCACCGAGTTAATCTGTTCTAGGCATAAGTTGGGGTCTGTGTTGCTTAGTCTATCTTCCCAGCTTATATCGGTTAGGACTTGGTTTACTTGGTCCCACTTTATGTTCTTGTTATTGAAGTTGAATTTGGTGAAGGCTCCCTCGTGACTACTCTCATTTTGTCGGTCTGGGGCTCCGCGCATACATGTCTGAACCTCGATTATGATGTGATCTGAGTATATTGTTTTTGATATGGTGACATTTCGTATCATATTATCATTGTTAGTAAAGATGAGGTCTAGTGTATTCTTCAGTCTAGTAGGCTCTATTATTTGCTGGTTTACCTGGAGTTTACCTGGTTTAAGTTGAATTTTGTGCAGAGATTTAAAAGCTCGTGTGTGTGTGAGTTCTCGTCACGCTGCCTCCTGGTGTTATCACTGCAACAACATTATTTGCTATGTTCCTCCCTTTTAGGCGCCTCAAGTTGAAATCCCCCAGGGGCAAGATGTTGGGGGCAGGAGCTGGCAGATTTTCCAGACAGTGGTCAATTTTTAACAGCTGTTCCTGGAATTGCTGGGACGTTGCATCCGGAGGCTTGTAGACTACCACAATGACTAGGTTTTGGTTCTCGATCTTTACTGCTAAAACTTCCACTACATCATTTGAGGCATTAAGCACATCATTGTTGATGGCTTTAGACTCTGTTTATTTACAAAGTATACATGTTCTCGTATTGATTGTATGAAGGGAGGCTTTATTTGTTGTCACTATTATCTGTTGTTCTGTAGAGGGGGGCATTGATTGTGCCTCCACTCCAGTAGTGATCCGAAGTGGTGTAGTATATTTATCATTTTTTCTGTTTTTTTTTTTTTTGTCCCTTCCATGCCGGCAAGCCAGCAATCCGCATCCACCGAGCCACTTAAGCGAACAAAAGAGAGGGTGGCTGGGATCCTGCCACAATGCATTTCTCATCGTAAGTCGCCCCTTGGAACTCCGATGAAGGGTCAGGACATCCCCAGATGATCCAGAATCCATGGTAAATTACAGGGCCACTGTGAGGGAAAAGTTCAATAGATAGGAGTAGCGAGGGAGTATATAGTAACAATAGTTTCATTGCCAGCTACTTGTTAAGGTAGGGTAAGTCCAGCTCCCGCTATTCCCCCCCCTTTTTCTCCCTCCCCGAAAGTGATAGTTTGATTGCCGGCTGCTTGTTAAGGTAGGGTCAGTCTAGCTCCCGCTATCCCATCCCCTCCCTCTTTACTCCCCCCCGAAAGGTGACGTGTGGGGCTCTGGTCAAACAGTAAATCACTCGACTCACAGCTCCCAACACTACTGTATGTACATGCCTGCTCATATTTTAGTGGACTTATTGGTTGAAAGCTTCACTTTTGACCAATAATTAACTTAGTCCTTTCAGTCTTGATAGGTTAAATGTTTTAATAATCACCACATCTTTTAGGTATTGTACTTATCATGGAGAGTGATTTCTTAAGCAGTGGGTAATCTGTCTCTCTTTACAGCTTGAAATGACAGAGAGGGTCACCTGCCAATCAACGAATAGAATTGAAGTAGACGGACTAACGTTCTGAGATGTCCCAATTTTTGATCCGCTTACCTGTTTGTGTATGCAAGTAGCAGGATATAACCCCTCATCATTGCAGTGGAAAAAAACCTGCTTCCCTGTCATTTGGACGGATTATTGAAGGCTATAAAATCTGTGAAGAACGAGCCGGTGGGTTGTCACCAACACCTGCAAACCCCCCCCCCATCAGCAACGGCTACGATTTCAACAACACGCAGTGTCACCAACACCAGACACCCAAGTTTTATATATATATATATATATTAGCGTTGAATTCAGATATCATTTATATTTTTCATTTTTCATTTTCTTTAAGGTAGGATCAATATTTCATATTTAAGTATTTTATATTTTAAATTTTCTAAATAATAAAGTGTTTATGTTTGTCAGTTTTTGTTCTTTTTCTATTCATTAATTTTCCTGAGGAGGAGCCAGCCTTGGTAATACTGTCTGAAGTTGTTACAGGGCTGAGTAAGCCTTCACAGCCACCAAGGACCTCAGTGGAATGGGACGGACAACAACACCCTTTCAAACCTAAGCTAGAACTTCAGAAGGAAAAACCCCAACAGCCAAAAGCAGAAGAGGATAGAAAGGGAAGGGATGAGGAAAGGAAGAATGGGAGAGAAGGGATGGGAAGGATGGGGCAGGGAAGTTTGGAATGAGGATTATAAAGTTCAGTCGGAGTAAAAAGACCAAAAAAGTACAATTTCTAAGACTAAAAGCCTCTTCACCGCTTCAAGAAGTCCCCCTTGAAGAAGTGTGCTTCGATCTAGTAGTGAAGGTATTGACCATCATTAATATAAATAACGGTGGAGGTAAACTAGTCATTCATTTGTTCTTCATTTATATTTATCATTTATTTCATGTAAACAATAATGCTGGAAATCCATGTCTCAAATTATTTTGTTGTAATAGGAACATTAATGTTACAATACATGAATACATCATTTATCGAACATTAAACCTTTAACTACAATTAATGCCTCGTTTATCCACCTTCATTGGTGACGGATTCTTGGAGCTTTTCAGATAATGAAGCTACATGATCATAAAGCAATTGTTGTTTCCTTCTTAAGATCTTCCAATCTTTCTTAGCTTGGTTTAGCAATTGTCCTAAGGTTCTTTCTTGACAGTGAAAGGAAGCTGGTGGTCGGAAGGATGAATTTGAAGAATGAAGGAAGTAGGTACTGTAGCAGGATGTGACCTGTTAATTTGTTGATGTGAAGCACATTACTTAAATCTTAATGAAAATAAAATCCCAAAACAAAGCTAGATTATACTGTTGCAGTGAGGGAGTTATTTAGGACCCATCAGATGCCTGAAGGTTCGTTGAGAGAGGAGGAACTGCCACCAACAATATAAAATGTCACACACTGGAACAGTCAAGAAGCATGAAGAGAAACATTTTACAAAAAAAATATAAGAAATATCTTCAGATTTGTTTTGAATACCTTGATGAAATGGTGCCAGGTCTGGCCTAATTTTTTTAAACTAAAAAATCTTGCACAGGCGGGTAAGTGTGAAGTTACCGGGAAGCTACCCATCACAACCCTGCCTTACAGGGTGTGTTGTAGCCTAGAAAACTCTTCTAACAGTGTAGTTTGGCTATGAAAAACAGCATTGCAACGTTAAAAAGACTACCATCCACTGGAAACTGGTCCAGGTTAAAATTATTAAGCACACGGTCTCAAACTGCTGAATCTACTGTACAATAATCTTGTCCGTTTCCACTGCGCAACAACGAAAGTTTGTGTAGCAGCTCACAAGTCCTCACACAGTCTTCTCCGGCACTGTAAGGAACAGCAGCTGACACAGGTATGCAACTTTGTCTGAAAACAATGGACATAAGTGTTAATATTAATTACAAATTTTAAAGTATGTTAAACAAAAATTGAAGCCCCAAGATAAAATGAATGTAACTTTATAAGAATCTTTACTCACAAACCTGACGAAGTCCTTTTAAATATTTTAAGTAATCTTAATAATAAGAGATGATAGATATTTCAGTTTATATTTAATCTTGGGCTTCCTGTCTGTACGTATCGGTTCTTAGTCCAACAACGTTTCTGGAACAAGGGATTGGTTACTCAATCTTTCGTATATTTATTATGAATAATAATAATAAGCTTTATTTCTATGAGTGCATTATACAACTTATACAGACCCAGTTGACATCAATGACATACTATATAGAACGCCCCTGGTTATGCAGGGCTATTCGGACAACTTGGTTAATCTTGCCCTCCAGAATGCAACCCGCACCAGTCGGCTAACCGTACCGGGGAAAAAACACGGACACTCAGTGTGTGAGATGAGTGCGCTACTAACCCAGCTACAAGACATTTTGAAGTTTGAGTGTTAGAAATTTTATTGTAATCCCTATCTTTCATATATTTATTATGAATAAAGGAAAATTGTGAAGTTTGATTGTTAAGAGTGTTGACCTAAATCGTTAAGGAAGCTGGACTCTCTGGAACTAAGTGAAATAACTGAACAAGCAGCGCTAGTTAACGTAGCAACGAGCTCCTCCACCACCATTAAAAAATCTATTACTAAGATTATGTAGAATAGTCAAATGGAGCCATTGAATACAGAATCCTTAGTGGGGACGGCGTGCAGTAAAGTACAGTCGTCCCATGGTATCCGCGGGGTATACGTTCCAGGATTCTCCAGGGATACCAAAATCCGTCGATGTTCAAATCCCCTGTATAAAATGGCGTTGTATTTGCACATAACCTACTCACATCCTCCCGTGTACTTTAAATTATCTCTGGATTACTTATAATAATGATATAGAAACATTCTTACAGGAAGCTGTTTCTTCGTTTTTCCTGCAGCATCAAACAAATCTTTCAGTGGTTGTAGACGTGTATCATGTTTAACTACTCGGCTGATGACTGTATGTCCGGTGTACTAGTTCGCCTCACTAGCAAAAGTAAATAAAGGAGCCAGGAGCTGTTGTTCCAAAACCACCTTCCCTATCAGAAACAGGATGTGTGGTTTGTTCAAAGGTGACTTAGTTCAAATTCATAACAATTGCATGATACTAATAGTCTACCTTACTTTTAACTTTCACAGTCGCCATCATGTTGAGTTCTCCTTTATTCATAATTTTCCTTGTATGAATCTTTGTCCTGGCTTTGTGTCTTCCTTTCCCAATACATTGTTAAATGCTCCAAACTTCAGAACACCCGTGACTTTACCTGATTTTTTTCTCTCCTTCTCTTTCTACCTTTTCCCATGTCTTTTTTTTACCTTTTTCTTCTTTTGGGTTTACTTTCTTCTGCCCTGGGTGTTTGGTCCTTTATCCCCCCCCCGTCCTTTTTTGTTTGTTTTATCTTACCTCTTGTGTTCTCCTGTAGTGCTCCTCTTTCTTGGTCTTTGACTGACCTCACTACCACTGCCTCTACTACTTCCTTTCCTACTACTTTTGGCTCTTACCTTCACTTGCCTCCTTTTCTTCTCTCTCCCTTTCTATTCTTGTCCCACCAACTACTCTCCCTACTTTACACTATCATTATTTGTCCTACTACTTACACTTACTGCCTTACATCTACCACTACCACTACTTACACTTCCTGCCTTACATCTACCACTACCACTACTTACACTTCCTGCCTTACATCTACCACTACCACTACTTACACTTACTGCCTTACATCTACCACTACCACTACTTACACTTACTGCCTTACATCTACCACTACCACTACTTACACTTCCTGCCTTACATCTACCACTACCACTACTTACACTTCCTGCCTTACATCTACCACTACCACTACTTACACTTCCTGCCTTACATCTACCACTACCACTACTTACACTTCCTGCCTTACATCTACCACTACCACTACTTACACTTCCTGCCTTGCATCTACCACTACCACTACTTACACTTCCTGCCTTACATCTACCACTACCACTACTTACACTTCCTGCCTTGCATCTACCACTACCACTACTTACACTTCCTGCCTTGCATCTACCACTACCACTACTTACACTTCCTGCCTTACATCTACCACTACCACTACTTACACTTACTGCCTTACATCTACCACTACCACTACTTACACTTACTGCCTTACATCTACCACTACCACTACTTACACTTCCTGCCTTACATCTACCACTACCACTACTTACACTTCCTGCCTTACCTTTACTACTTCCACTACTCTTGTCTCGTCCCTGCCAGCTGGTCTGTACATACTGCTTCCTCTCCTTTCTGTTAGTGTGACTTTGTAATTGGTCCAAGTCGGACCGAAACTCCGCCGTAAGCTCCTTTCTCCTATGTGTGAGTTATTTGTGTCTTGTTCCAGTCATGGTATTGTGCCTTTTTGTTCTTTAGTGGAATTCAGCCGCGAAGCATACTAGGTATATTTAACCCAGTAAAGTCAATGTGAATAATTTCCATGTTTTGGTGAGTATTATACGTTGATATAATTGTTATATTATAAGTATTCATTGTACATAGCCTTAGACGATCAAAAATTAAAAAAAAAATTAGAGTAAAAATCAATTTTATAGTAGTCTGGCTCACTGACCCATTGCCTGGAGCAACTTTTGCGGTTTCTTCTGTCTGTGGATGGTGAAGTAGTAGACTGGAAGACCCGTGACGATGATGACCACTGCCATCATCACCTCCAGTGGTTGAGAGACCACTGGAAGCACCGTCAGGAACACAGAGACTATGAAGTATATTATGGGAAAGCCGATCCACACCTTGATTGTGATGAAAAGAAAGGCAGGTTTCAGGTTTATCTTAATTTTAGGTTGTGTAAGTTTTAATGTGTAATTTTTATTAATCAAATTAGTTTCTGTGAAATAATTTGAGAATGTCTCTTCTGATAAGAAATAAGCCACAGCGTTTGACTTTATTTGATAATCCAAAGTTATATCTACATAATGTACTTTTATGTGCCTAAAACATCTGTTTACTTTAATACCATTGTAAAAAAAATGTATTTTATACAGTATACCGAGAGTTTAAAAAACGTCTTTAATATCTTTCTTATATATTTACCATACTAACTTACTTGCTTACTTACTTACAGTACAGAGTTAGTTAGTTAGTTTAATATGTTTATTATGCACCCCATACCCATCCTGTGGGCGGTAGTCAAAAGATTACAGAGGTACATAATGGGTCCAGGGACTGGGCCTCAAAGTTTTGATAGCTGAGCAAGTTACAGAGGTAATGAATTCACAATTTACAAAGGTAATGAACTCACAATTTACAAAGGTAATGAACTCCAGGTAGGTCTAGTCACAATCATGACAAGTTACAACGGTATTTACAGATTACAGAGGTACACAATGGGTCCAGGGACCGGGCTCCAAAGTTTTGATGGCTGAACTAGGTACAAGGTAATGAACTCACAATTTACAAAGGTAATGAACTCACAAGTTACAAAGGTAATGAATACGTAAGAAAGGGTTTTACTTACGTTTATACATGGCTGCAATCATGAACAAATTTTAGAGTAATGAGCAATTCACACTTCCACACCCGGTCCAACTGTAGTGAGTTATTGGTGAAAATGTTGTTTGCTGAGTCTCTCTCTCTCTCACACACACACATACAAATTCATACACACACACACATAAACACACACACACACACACACACACACACACACATACACAAACTCATACACACACACGCACACACACTCATACACAAACACACACTCAAAACCCCACATACACACTCATACTCACACACACACACACACACCACACACACACACACACACACACACCACACACACACACACACCACACACACTCATACACATACACACAAACACACACACACACACACACAACACACACACACACACACACACACACACACACACACACACCCCACACACACACACACACACATGCACAAAAGGGTATGCTTTATTTACAGCTAGCAAAGTCAGGGTATTTCTCCAGAATGGTCTTTAATATACCACTGTGGTAAAATACTTAGCCATTTCTTGAACACTTCTGAGTGAGTTGTTTCTAAATTCATTAATTTTATCACACTCCAGTACATAATGACGCAGGGTGTGACAATAATCCATCTGGCAAAGTTTACATTTCGTTTGGTCACATCTGGTGGTGTGATTTAACCTGCCAAAGAACTTGTAAACCCAGCCGGAGCCGGGCGGTAGTGACATCCAAGAGTCTGTTTATTTTGTTGGATCACCATAGACATGTGGCTCCTCCTGCATGATAGAATGATGATAGATGGACTCACTGGTGTCAATCTCCCTGAGCCTTAAGTCCTAAAATTCAGCTGAAGTTCTTTTCGTATTATTGTTCTCAACTACTACCTGACAAGCCAAGATTTTTAATCTACTCCCTCTTTGAAAGCATACAGCTTACCCAAATTTTAAATCAGTTCTATCATGCATCTGAAGACCAATGTGAGATGGAATCCACAGCATGTGCACTCTGACTCCACTGTCCACAATCCTCCCATACCTGTTTTCTGGCTTCTGACACAAGCATGCCAAAATTTTATGTTTAATGAGGAGTTGAGAGCATTTATGGATGACAGAGAATCAGTTACAATTAAACTGTCAATCTTTGATACATAGATGCATTTCATGCAAGGAGTATGGCAAAACAGTTCTGTCTAAAGGGTAGGGGCCCAATTATTTGATGCGTGCTCCAATTTCTTTAAGAGAGCCATCACTCTGAAACGAAAACAGCAGCACTACCAGCTGCACCAGGGGATTGGTGAATAGAACATCAACGTAAATAATTTGCGAGAGTGTGTGCTGTGTGACTAAGTTTACAATACAGCTAAGGCCTCATGTTTGGCTTCAAGGCGAAGTTTTGGTTGTGATTTAAAAGTAGTTTGGGGGGAAATGGGAGGAATGGTAGTTTGGAATGGGTAATTTTCCCTTTTGGAGGGGAGAAGTGCCGCTGTTGCCTTACTTGACATAGATCATGTATCTGATTCATGCGGAGTCGGTTCCAGTTTTTTTCGATCCATCTGGAGGAGTGTTCACCAGTGCTGAGGAAAGTTTGGAGGGCTTCTGTGCGGGGGTTTGAATGACTTGCCTGAGCATATTAACCCCAATTAGGATATTTCTTTCAGTAACACGATCTCTGATGCTTGGAATATCAAGTTCTTTGCATATTTAAAATTTTGGCAGTACGAGGCATCCTAGGATGATCCCATTGCTTCGTTCTGCAGTTTTTTTCCCGCCCTCCAAGCTTCCAGTCAGACACAAGAGCAAGTAGGGCGCAGCATAATCAACCAATGATCTAATATAAGCAAGATACATCATTTTCACAATTTTAACATTAGCATCATACCTGGGGTGAAGCCCTGCCACAACTCTAAGTGCTCTTAGTCTTCTTTGTATTGGCGACAAAGTCTTGTTACAACAGGGCCATAGTAGTGGAACCTCAAAGCCTAGATACCTGTATCTGCTTACATATTCTAGAAGAGACCCATCATGCAATTGGATCTGACGAACTGTGCCTCTCTGTCGAGGGGACGCCTATTGAGTATCTTGTTTTATCAGTAGAGATTATCAACCCCAGGTCCTGACACGAGCTAGTACATGATTAAGAATGTTTTTGGGGGTTTGGAGAATCCGGTGGTGTGAATCATTATATCATCACAAAACTAATCACATAATTATGGGGCTGACTAGGCATAGCATTAAGTAATGCATTAATTAGAATATGAACAGTGGGGACTGACACACCTCCCTGTGGGGTTTCCTAATTCAAAGTCTTTAGTTACACTTCTATGTCCCCCGAACAACACAGACGATTTTTTTGTTGGACAGGTAGCCTTTAATCCAGCGGAGAAGCCCTCCTCCAACATCCTTCGGCAAGTTCACTAATTATTACATGTCGGTTGGCTACATCGAAAGCGGATTTAAGGTCAAGGAAGGTAGTGTAGGAGCTGTCAGTGTGCAGGGTGAGAAAGGTGGCTATGCAATGATGCACGCTCCTTCCATGCATGAAACCATGTAACCGGGGAGACAAAAATTGTTTGATTCTGTACAATGAGACGATTAAGAAAACATTCTCTCAAATGTTTTACACAAGCAGCTAGTAAGAGATATTGGGCGAAATGCATTTTGTTGATTGGGCTTAGGAATTGGAATGATGAGGCTGTTGGTCCAAGATTGAGGGAGCTCCCCAGTTACATAGCTCATGTTATGTAATTCAAGTAATGGATTACCTGGTACTCGACACAGCAATCTGAGTATGTTGTAAGTAATACCATCCTCACCAGGCGACGTGGAGTTGCCCTTAGTTAGCGCTGCATCAAGTTCATAATTAGTGAGAGGAATGTTGCAATCATCTGCACAGGCCCTGATAACATCCCGTCTAAGTTCCTAAAAGATGGTGCTTCTGAACTGTCAATACCTATTGCTCACATAATAAATCTATCAATCACCACTAATACCGTACCGGAGGGGTTCAAGGAGGCCAGAGTTACTCCTATCTTCAAGAAAAATAGTAGGTCTGATGTAAGCAACTATAGGCCTGTTAGTATACTCAGTATAATATCTAAAATTCTAGAGAGGGCGGTGTATTCTCAAGTAGTTAAGTACCTTAATGACAACAACATTCTCCATAGCTATCAATCGGGCTTTAGAAGATCCTACTCAACCGACACCTCCCTTATTAATCTGATGGGGTTACCTGAGAACTGAAATGTCAAAGGGAACCTCATAGGCATGGTAACCTTAGACCTGCAAAAGGCCTTCGATACTGTCAACCACAATAATTATGTAATAAACTTCAAGCTATCGGTATAGGTTCTGTAGACTGGTTTAAGCCCCTACCTTAGCAACAGGAGACAAATAGTCAAAATCAACAAAACAAATCAGAACCCTGCCGATAACATGGGATTCCCCAAGGTAGTATTCTGGGTCCCTATTATTCTTATGTTATGTCAATGATATGCCTACAGTGTCAAGTGCAAACTCCTACTTTTAGCAGATGACAGTGCTCTGTTGTGTCAGGTAAAGACCACAAGATATTGCTAATGTTTTAACACTGGAACTGGAGTCCTGCAGCAAATGGTTAGTAGACAACAAACTATCATTACACCTAGGGAAAACTGAAGCCATTCTCTTTGGCACGAAACATAAACTGAGAAGGGTAAATAATTTTAATGTTAAATTTGTAATGGGGAGCCCATCACTTTGGTTTCATCAGTAAAATATTTGGGAATCCCCTTTGACCCATGCATGTCAGGAGAATTGATAGAAAAACAGTGTAGTAAAGAAAGCGAATGCCAGACTGAAGTCCTGTATAGACAGCACAGTGTCCCACCTACTGAGGCTCGCAGGACCCTATGTCTAGCCCTTATACAATGCCATATGGATTACGCTTCTCTTCTTGGTACTCTGCCTTGACAAAAAAACTGAAAGATAGACTGCAAACACCCAGAACAAAATCGTAAGATTCATCCTGGGGCTGGGACCAAGAGAACATGTAGGCCAGGATGAATTACAGCAGTTGGATATGCTGAATGTTTGAAGACAGAGTAAAACAACTGAACTAAATCATGTTTATAAAATTGCTCACAAACAATGTCCAGAATATCTTGCTGTCAATTTTGTCAAGTTGGGAACCAAAGCAATCATAGTACTAGGGGAGAGAGCACAACTTTGTAGTACCCACAGTCAGTGGCCTGGTTCAAACACCTTTTTTTGTACAGCAATAAAGGAATGGAACAGCTGCCCGCACATGTCAAAGCCAGTCATAGCATGAACCAGTTCAAGAAGAGTGCCAAAAGGTGTCTGTGAATGTAGCTACAAAAAGGGGGGGAATTTTCTATTTTTTAGCTAACATACGTGTAAATTTTACCTTATTCCTAGTAATGACCCTCGTATTGTAGATAGTCTTAATGGCCCTAGTGTAGTAGATAGTCTTTTTAGTATGATAATAAGATGTTATCTTCATTGTAGAATAATAAGAAAATATTATAACCTTTTTTATAATAATAAGGTAAAAGGACCCCAATGGAAATAAGCCACTCTGTCTGACTTTTTTGGGTTATCCTAGGTTCTCTACACATATGCTGCTATGTATGATAATTCTATGTAACTGTATTTGTGTATACCTGAATAAACTTACTTACTTACTTACTTACTTACTGAGCATAAAGCAAACAAGTCTCTCCCTTGCATCATATTTGTCATTTAATTTTGCCTGTGTGGTACTGGGAAGATTGTCATAGCTAGATGTAGCAGCCCAAGCACTGACTAACTCATTCGCCCTATGCAAGGGATGAGGGTGCGCGATCTGCCCAGTTCGGTTACCCTTAATTCTATTTATGTCCCTCCATGCCCGGCTAAGTGGGGTGTGAGCATTAAGACCGTTGACAAATTTTTCCCAGTCGGTTTGCCGCAGCTCTGTCATACGCTCTCTGGCAGCAGCAAGGGCAGTTTGGAAAGAGCCTCAGCATTCCAGGGTACGATGTTTTTCTATAGGCTGGGCCTAGTCTGCGAGCAGTACGTTTCATGTACGAAGTTTAGAATCATGTAATAAGTATGGTTTTTGAAGGAGGAAATGATTATTATGGAAGTTTGTTGGGTTTAGAGTACCAAGAGGTTGCAGGGGCGGCTCTAAGTAGTTCTGAATACTGCTCACAAGATCATTGTTAAAGGTCTCTACAGAGGAACACTCATAGGAATTATACCAGTCAGTCACATGTGCAACAAATTTCATCATGCTGATCGTGGGAACATTAAAACGTTTTCCGTTTGAATATCCCACCAGGAAGGATAGTATTACCAATATCTAAGAGGTTAGCCTGGGGAAAAAGATCAGACGCTATATCTGTTACAAGGGAAAAGACTCACAGCTGGCAGAAGTAATGTTTGAAGCCCAGGCACAGATCAAGGACGCCTCCATAGTTTATGTGTGGTTCAAGTCACCTACAATTTGGACATTATCATGACTGTTTAAGAGTGACAACAGTTGATTGCCATTACGATTACCAACTGTGATTTTCCCAAATGCTTTTGTGTCTCGCATTGTAATCGCCAATAATAAGAGTAGGCTCAGAATGAGCACAAGTTGGGAAGCTCAAGTAATTTAAATTTATAGCAGGAGCATACAAGTTAAATTGTTGAGAGCAGATTTTCCCTTATAATCCTAACACCGTGATATTGAAAGCCCCTTGTTTCTTGTGTGCAAGAATTTGATGGGGAAGTGATTTTTTAATATATAGAACACAAGAGTTAGTAGATTTGGGGTTATATGCAACAAATGATGGTAATTTAGGGGGCTGGGATTTTTCAGGGACTCTGCACTCTTGTAGACACACAACATCAATGGTTCGGTGGTTACTTTTGATGAAGTTCAGGAAGTCTTTTTCTAAGTGATCAATGTTCCAGCTTAATATAAAAGTTTATACGAGTTTGATCCATTATAGTAGTCCTGGGGTCTTGTCGAGGTTTCTCAGCATAATGAAAAAATTTTCATATAAATAGCAGACCTTATCAATGTCAACAGTGCTACCCTTGTCCATGAGTTTTGTAAGTGCACCTCCAGTTGTAAGGCCTCGTGGGGGTCTTCGTAAACCCAGAGCAAACGCTGTTTATGTGGATGTATGATAGGTGACACCACCACTCACATTCCCTCCTCCACTAACATTACAACGCAACACTACAACTGTCATCCCCCAGCGCCACTACAAAAATTGTGTTCATTACATTTGTCAACAGTATTGTATTCAACATTAATGTCTATTGACTAACCTCATCACACTCTGCACCACCACTTATATTATGCTCATCACTATTACTAACATTATAGACACCACCGCTCTCATCACACTCTTCACCACCACTTAAATTACGCTCATCACTATTACTAACATTATAGACACCACCGCTCTCATCACACCTTCATCACCACTTAAATTACGCTCATCATTATTACTAACATTATAGACACCATTGCCCTCATCACACTCTTCACCCCCACTTATATTACGGTCATCACTATTACTAACATCATTGACACCAAGCCTTCGTTATGATGCTCACTACAGTTATCAACACAAGTATTATATTCGTCATTTCTGTGATTAAGAACAGCACCACCACCTTGTTCACAGCCTTACACTTGCTTCACAAATTGTGACAATCTTGTTTTTTGGTACACTCTACACATCTTTCCTTGTGTTGTTCAAATTGTTGTTTCAGGAGAAATTGTTTGTGTTTTTCCCGTACTTTTATGCACGACATCAGTTGCATACCACAGGAGCAAGACTTGGAACATCTGGAGACTGAAGTCCCGGTCACTGAGCTATTTTGGGTGACTGTCAGCTGACTCACTAGGCCTGGTATTGACAGCCGACGTGATGGAGGTCTGTTGACGTGCTCCCCCGGGGAGGGCTCAACCCCATTGTCCCGAGGGCAGGCATGAGCCCGTATTCAGACCCGAGGTACCTGGTAGTCCTGGGGGGCCATTATGAGGGTACGGGTGAAGTGCGGTTGGCTGCGATGCGATCAGCCCTCATACTGCAGTCAGCATGAGCTGCTGTGACTCCTGAGGTCTTACAATTGATACATTGTTAGCAACAGTCTGTTGCTGTTTATCATAGCATAACACCGTTCAGAAGGATGAGCATTGGCACACACTGCACACCAGTGTGGGCTTAGATGGGCATTTCCTGGAGATGTGGCCCCAGGGGTTGACCTTTCACACTTTGGGAGGCTGTACTTTTGTAATACCCCTTTTTTGGGGGGGGGTGAATTAGGGGGGGGGTTTTTTAGTTTTTCAAGGTTAAACCCCAAAAAATGGTTTTAAAACCATTGAACATTGGGATTTTTATTGAATTTTTCCCTAGGCTTTATCTTAAAAAATTCAAAACTTAAACTACAAAACTCCCCAAAAACAAAACCCATCTTTTTGGGAAAGGGGACCTATTTCCCACGGGGAAAATCCCCCCTACCGGGGAAATATGCCCTAGTCTGCTACACCGACTTTACTTATAAGCCCCAGGACCCTTTTTTTCGTTTTCAAATCTCCACGACTATGGGCTCTTCCACCTATCCTATTGAGGGGCTGTTACCTCATTTCGTAAAAATAGTTCTACTGTCTTAAGTTATGTCCAGAAAATTTTTTATTGATAAAGCCACTGGATGGCGAAACGTCTACAATAAAGATACCCAGATGTTGCACACAGCGTGGCAGAGTCCCCTGGCCAGTCCACTCAGCTAATATCAGACCGTTGGAAAGTCGACGAGGGCTTGCAACTTGCTCTGACCCAGATATTGAGGATTCAAGTGCTTGTTGACGTTGTAGATGACAATAAGCACTTTAGGTGCCCTTGGTGGGGCAGCTCGGAGTTTGATGTTGGCATATTCGTGAGTGAGAAGTTTGTCTATAAATGCTGAATCATTAGGCACAAAGACGTAGTTATCCTCATCGCGGACAAACTTGATCGTTTTCTCATGATCGTTTACACTAACTTCGAAAAACCAGTTAAACTTGGTCTCTAGATCAGTGTTGTTAGGGAAATCTAACCTGACAGCTTTGGGAGGGTGTGCGCCCACTGTATTGCTTTCACCAAGCTTTACAGAGTCAGAGAAAGATGTAATGATCAGGTGTTTTCTGTGTGAATACAGGATCTGAAGCCTGTATTTCCTTGATGGGTGAGAAACCAAATATTTTAATAAATAACAAAAAAGGCACAATACCGTGACTGGAACGATACACAAATAACCCGCACATAGAAGAGAGGAACTTACGACGACGTTTCGGTCCGACTTGGACCATTTACAAAGTCACACTAATCAGAAGAGGAGCAGAATGGCTATATATAGGCAGGAAGAGGTAGTGGTGGTGGTAGTGGAAGAAGTAATAGTGGTGGTGGTGGTGGTGGTAGTAGTAGTAGTAGTAGTAGTAGTAGTAGTAGTAGTAGTAGTAGTAGTAGTAGTAGTAGTAGTAGTAGCAGTAGTAGTAGTAGTAGTAGGTAGTAGAAACATAAGAAAAAAGAAAGGAGGAACACTGCAGCAGGCCTGTTGGCCCATACTAGGCAGGTCCTTTACAATTCATCCCACTAACAAAACATTAGTGGGAAGAATTGTAGTGGTAGTGGTGGGGAACTAAGGAGGAGGAGCCAGTCAAATATAAAGAAAGGGGAGCACTGCAAGGGACAGGTGCCCACAGAGGGGGAGCAAGTGCACAGAGGTGGGGGAAGGGGAAGTGATGAAATAAATAATGAAGGAACAAAAACACGCGACAGAAGAAAGACAAAAAAGGAAAGAGGAAAGGGGAAGAGGGAGAAGAAAAAAAATGAGGAATCAGGTTAAGTCACGGTGTCATGTAGGGGGGTAATGATTGAATAGGATATAAGTGGGGAATATGGGAGTAAGGGATTATGTAGGCAGGGGAGAGGCAGGCGAGGTGGTAGGAGTGAGATGATTAGCGGAGGAGGTAGGTAATGACAGGTCAGTGGTGACCACCACGACACTCTCATTAACTCCACACTACTCACTAACATATGCCTCGCCCATTCTTCACTCATATAAACATAAAAAAATATAAGAAAAAAGAATAAATAACGGTGGGCAGTGAATATTACTATTCTACTCAAACACAGTTTATTATTAAGTCTTTGTACAATAATATATTTGGGAACAGAGCATTATTGTGGTTTAGATAAATGGGGTGGTACACATAAGCAGTGAGACAGGGAAATACAATCAACTTGACGAAAATGAATATAACTTACAATATAGCACAGAGGACATTTTCACTACAGGAACTAAGCCACGGGTCCCAAGACCTATACAGCACGAGTAATGTGCCAAGCCATACTCTGCCCAATGCCTCCAACAGCCTCCTCCAGAGACTTCAGCAGCCTTTTTCCCGAGCCCTGCCCCCCCAGCAGCAGCTCCGCTCGAAGTCTCTGCTCAGGAGCTCTGCACCCCAGCAGCAGCTCCGCTCGAATCTCCTGATCATGCTCTTCCTTGGGCTTTTATGGTGGTCCAAGCACCCTCCACAACCACGTGTACGACCTGACGCCTAGGTCTGAAGCCGTCAAGAACAAAAGACCTCAGACGTGGGCGTGGCTACAGACGTTTGCCAAGGCAAGGTGTGACCATATAATTGGTTAAATTAGGTCCCCCCAGAGACCTCACAAGCCCAGCTGAACTACATCACAACGGGTGTTGTGAAGTTTGGAGCATTTTACAATGTAGTGGGAGAGGAAGGCATCTACAGAGACGAAGCCAGGACTAAGATTCATACAAGGAAAGTTGTGTATTAGAGAGGATTCAACAAGACGGCGACTGTTAAAGTTGGAAGTAGGGAAGACAGTTTTAGCAGAAGACCAGTCTATAGGATGACTGTGATCTTCGCACTAATCTCGTTCATACCTCTCCTCCCTCTATAGATGTTCCTGGTGTCTACTCTATTTCTTGCTCCTCCTGTCCTCTTCAATACTTTGGAGAAACTGGCCGGTCTCTTTCTGACAGACTTAGGGAGAACAAAAATAGTGTTAGGCTTGCCGACACTAACAATGCTCTTTTCTGTCACGTCAGAGATCACAGTCATCCTATTGACTGGGCTTCTGCTAAAACTGTCTTCCCTACTTCCAACTTTAACAGTCGCCGTCTTGTTGAATCCTCTCTAATACACAACTTTCCTTGTATGAATCTTAGTCCTGGCTTCGTCTCTGTAGATGCCTTCCTCTCCCACTACATTGTAAAATGCTCCAAACTTCACAACACCCGTGACTTAACCTGATTCCTCATTTTTTTTTCTTCTTCTCCCTCTTCCCCTTTCCTCTTTCCTTTTTTGTCTTTCTTCTGTCGCGTGTTTTTGTTCCTTCATTATTTATTTCATCACTTCCCCTTCCCCCCACCTCTGTGCACTTGCTCTCCCTCTGTGGGCACCTAGCTCCCTTGCAGTGCTCCCCTTTCTTTATATCTCACTGGCTCCTCCTCCTTAGTTCCCCACCACTACCACTACAATTCTTCCCACTAATGTTTTGTTAGTGGGATGAATTGTAAAGGACCTGCCTAGTATGGGCCAACAGGTCTGCTGCAGTGTTCCTCCTTTCTTATGTTCTTATGTGCTACTACTACTACTACTACTACTACTACTACTACTACTACTACTACTACTACTACTACTACCACCACCACTACCACCACCACTACCACCACCACTACCACCACCGCTACCACCACCACTACCTCTTCCTGCCTATATATAGCCGTCCTGCTCCTCTTCTGATTAGTGTGACTCTGTAAATGGTCCAAGTCGGACCGAAACGTCGCCGTAAGTTCCTCTCTTCTATGTGCTGGTTGTTTGTGTAACCAAATATTTTATTTTAATAAACTGCATTATCCAACATCCTTCATCCTTAATTGTACAAAAACTTTTATACAAATTTTGAAAACACCTAAAACAAAAAAGAATGCAAACTATTACATAATTTTTCCCTACATATAACGCCGCCTACAATATCATAATAATTTTGAACCAAGGAGACAATAAAGTAGCTGGCATAACCTCCTCTACCACCTGTGACCTCCCTACTCAGACAAATATGCATAACACAGATGAAGAAGTTTGGGTCTATGAAATTTCATTGCAATGTATATGACAATATTTACTGGGAGAAATCACCAGAAGTTAAGTAAATGAATCAAAGTGGAGAGGTACACAGCGGTAATTGATAATAGAAACAATGTTTGTCCAACGTAGACATTCACATACTCTTCCACTATTGGGTTTTTCCACTGATGACACCGCCTACCATTGCTTCACCTCATCTATCACCAGTATATAAACTCCGTCTCCACGAATATGCTGTACTTTTATCAGAATTGATGGACTGAAGGCATCGACTCTAGGTTGAGGGACTGATTACATAAAACTCATCCTCACCCTTCACTTTTCTCTGTAATGGGCTGAAGAAGCCACTGGCTGGCGAAACGTTTCCAGAATAAAGATACCCAAATGTGGCAAAAGTGTGTCTAAACCATTTATTCAAATGTATAAAGCTCTAAAATAAATTTGGGACTCCTGTTACATAAGTAACAGGAGTCCCAAATTGATATAAATCCCACTAATCTGTTAGCTTTATTGCGCACACTTAAGCACTGTTGTCTTGTCTCTAGATTTCTGTTTACCATGACTCTCAAGTCTTTTTCACAATTTTATATGAGTAAACACTACATCACATAGTTTATAACTACGAGGTTATTTTCATTCCCATGGATTAGGACTTTACACTTGTCCACCATGAGCTGCATTTGCCACTTTTCAGACCATTATATAAATTGGTCCATATGCTCCTGAAATTCAGCTGGCCTAGTGGCTAACACGTTGGTCTGGAGTTTATGACTCTCTGATCGCTGGTTCTATCCCCGCCCCTGGTATGGTTTGCTTACAATTGTGTCCTTACAATTTCGTGAGTCAGTTTGGTAATCTCCTCACAGTCTATTAATGATCAGAGTCTATTGTGTGATCAGCGAATTTACTCACATCACTTGCAATTCCTTCAGAAAGATCATTAATGTAAATTACGAACAACAATGTGCCTAAAACTGATACTTGCAGAACGCCACTTGCCACCCCATTAATGCAAACTGCTTTCTATTAGTCATGCCTCGACCCATGTTAATAGTTTACCTCCTATGCAATGAGCTGTCACTTTCTTAACAATCTTTTATGAGATACAAACAGTCTATTGTAAGGTACAAATGTTTTATTACTGATTCCCAAGAGTGGTTTCTTTATTAAAGAGACTCAACAGTAAGTGGCTACTTTATTAAAGAGACTCAACAGTAAGTGGCTACTTTATTAAAGAGACTCAACAGTAAGTGGCTACTTTATTAAAGAGACTCAACATAAGTGGCTACTTTTTATTAAGAAATACAACAGTAAGTGGCTACTTTATTAAAGAGACTCAACAGTAAGTGGCTACTTTATTAAAGAGACTCAACACTGGTTTATCAGCGTTGTTTAATTACTGAGTTATCACCTGGTGAAGACTCATGTCAGACGACATAGCTGATCACCTCAACATAACCATCATCGTTAACCTTATTCTGAGACCCCGTCAACGAGGAGGTAACGGTGAATCGCTATTGATCCAAGGAATTGGAGTTACCCTCCCTTTGCTTGGATCAAGCCCGAAGACATCCCAGCTCTAAAGTGAGTTATGATAATTTTCAGTTTAGCACCTCCCAATAAGATTAACAACAACAACAACAATAACAAAAACAACAACAGTAATAATAACAAAAATAAATTATCGTGAGGCAAACGTGTGTTCCACTGACCTTGATTGGTCTGTGACGGTCTGGCTGCTTGATGCGGAACCAGAAGAATGCTCCAATGGTCCCCAGTTCTAGCAAATTAGTGGCGAAGGAGAGGTAGTTAATGAGGACTATCATGTCTGAAGTCACGAACATCACCATGGTGATGGTAGCCTGAAGGATACATGAATACAGGGGTATATGAATACGTGAAATAAATTCACACACACATGCTGCATACGTACATACATGCATAAAACTATGCTAAAGTGTATATACATGTAAACTTATGCAAATTCATATAGACTCGTGCATAAATAAAAAAGTACTTACAAACATGTATACATTCTCACATTCGGGTAGCTCCGAGGCACAGAAATGCAAGTTAGTGCTGCCTTTGCACTTTTTCTTAAATGGCGTGCTGTACCCTCGATGCCCTGAGAATTTTTGAAAAACCCTTTTTTTTTTTATATATTTTTTTAGAGCAAAATCTTGTACAGAACCAGACAAAAAAAAGTATATGTAAAAAAACTGTTGAAACCCAATAAGTACAAAACTTTAAATTTTTCCACACACACACCCTTTTTTGGACACAGGAAAAAGGAAACCCGTCACAGACAAAACAAAAAAGAAAGACCATCACGCACACTATACACACCCCAAGCCCCCTATCAGTATATATAAAAAAAAACACTTGAAATTAATCACATCCCCTTCTACATGGGTGGACGTAAAGCTGCCCAAAAAAACAAACAATAAAGTAGGTGTACGTAAAAAAAAACATCACACATAAAAAAATTATTGTAAAAAAAACGCAAAATTCCTAATAAATCCCCCTTTTCCTTGGGAGAAAATTTCATACAGAATATTTTTTATCCATTTGGGGGTACACACCCTCCCCCGAGGTACACACACCTCTCCCAAAATACACTTGCCACAATTACTAAATTAAAAAAAATTTTTACACATGCCCAATTTTGGGGAAACCCCCCCACTTTTTTCCCCGTTTTTCCAATTTACACATTCCCTGTCACACTTCTTTTTAGCCGTACATGAGCGTATAACCTGTCACAGTGCACAGTACACAAAACACAAAAAACCTCACCCAACATCCTTACAGCATACATCGTAAAATTACCTTCTAAAAGAAAAATATACCCCACCTTCTAACCCTAGGTGTTTATTAAGGACCAAAACATATGCAAGGCTTTAAAAATTTTTATAGGAGTAATTTCGTCAACATCCCGTGGGGGCACGTAAGCCAAAAATATAACCCGAAAACCCCCACAGGCCTCCTGTCTTTCCCCCAAATATTGGTCACCCACACAAGGGCCAAAAGCACTAAAGACAAAAAGAATGCAGATGGAATATATAAAAGACTTTTGCAAAAGCCTTTGACAAGTGGAAACCCTGGCGTAATAGCGCACAAAATTCGTGCTAAAGGAATAACAGGAAAAGTTCCGGGCGATGGACTATAATTTCCTCACTAACAAACACAGAGATAGTCGCAACAAGGGAAAGTCCGAGGGAGCTACGGTGAAAAAACCCCCTGTTCCACCCCAAAGGGACATTTCTCCCCCTCCCACCCTTTTTCCCCACCTCATATCCCAATAGAAAAAGTGTCAGCCACACACCTTAAACTTCCTTTGCAGATACACCCGAATCTGCCCTGACAGTGTCCCTTTCCCTTTCAGACACCTTTCAAAGCCCCAGGCAAGAAAATCAACCCAAAACTTTTCAGTGGCTGCGAAAACAATATGAAAATTCAACATTGGGGAAATTTTCATTTTTCAAAATGGTTTAAAATGAGGGAAATTTAAAACCCTTCCCTCAGAGTACAAAACAAATTCTGGCCACAAAAAAGAGCAAACAACCCAAAGTCAAAGACCTTTGGGGGTTTATCAAGTCGGAGGTCCCACCCCTTTAAAGACCATAAAAATTGTATTTAATCGCCCTCTGGGTTTAAAAAATTGGGCAGGGTGGATAATGAGAACCTTTAAAACAAGGGGGGCCAAGCCCATAAAACACTCTTTAGGGCACTTGTTTTATTTTAGGGGGAATTTGCAGCACTCCCAACAGCACCCTTTTAAGGCAGGTGAAAAAGCCCCCCCCTAAAAAAATGTACAGATAAACTTTTAATTTTCGGCCCCCATAAACCCGGGGATAAAACACCCCAAATTAATTTGGGGGGCGCTTGAGGGGTTTCCCAAACCTTTTCCCTGGGAAAGCAGGAGGGGGAGATACATGAATTTTATACACCGGAAAATCCAAAAGGACAAATACCGAAAAATTTCACACAAAAAACCTCACAACAAAGCAAAAGACTTGGCCCGACGATGCAACATCCCCCCAAAAAACAGGGGTGTTTACTACACGTTTAAAAAGACCATACAGGGAAGTGTCAGGGGCCCCCCCAGATTTCAACTGGGCCCCCAGCACACATAAGGGGGATTAAACCCAAAAAACCCCCCCGGGAATCCCTTCAAGCTGGCACTGGACAAAAACCAAAAATCCCGTTTTCCGAAACACCGGGCCCGTGGCTCGTACTTTTGGTTTTTCGTGCCGCCAGCAAACAACAGCCTTTTTTGAACCCGGCTCCGATCCACCAAAGGGGGCCCCCGGTCACAAACCGGGGCCCCGGGGGGGTTACCCCCGGAACTCTCTCCAGGTAAACTCCAGGTAAAAAAAAACAGGATTTGCACTTTTTTAAACCCCCTGTCCTCACACTTCATCCAAACAAACCCACCCAAACCCCACTGAACCACCCCCCGTTTTCGGCAAAGCCCAAAACCCCCTACCACACCCCACCACACACAAACACACACACACACACACACACACACACCCCACACAAACACAGGGGGAAAATGATAAAAGACATAAAATCTAATGGGGAGGGGAAAAGACAAGGGGAAAAGAGACAAGAAAGTTCCAGAGAGGGGGCAAAAGAAACAAGGGGGCGCAATTGGGAAACTGAGTCACAGGGGCGTTAGGAATTTTTTCTTCGTCTTTGAGTCGTCAGGTTTTAATACCCAGAAAGGAAGAGGGAAAGGGAAAACCAACAAATTTTTTAAAAAGAAAAACAAATTTTAGAACAAAGGGGGAAACAAATAAAAAAGGCAAAAATTTAAAGGCCGGGCCAAACTAGGTTTAAAAATTTGGGGAGTTACCCAAACAAACAAAATGGGGGGAACCCATTGGGGGGGATTTCTTCCCCCCGGAGCCTGAACCCCACCCCCCCCCCCCACAAATTTGGGGAAAAATTAAAAGTCCGGGGGGTCCCCTCCCACACCACAATTTTCCCATTTGGGGAAACCCCCCAAGGGAACCCCAATTTTCCCCAATTCCCCCCAACCTTCCCCGCCATACCCCCCCCCCCCCCCCCCACTACAAAGCTAGTAAGATCCCAAAAGTTAAACCACGATAACCTGCAGGGAAGTCCCCCTCCCACTGTGATCCACATATTTCCCTATTCCTGCAAACCGTCCTAGAGAAAGTAGCTGCCATTACCCATTTCCTCCCAACCCAATCCCCATTCCCACGCATACCCCACACCCGCGACACGTACACAAAATCCACCATTAAATATGCCAATGCTCGTTGTGTACTCTCTGGCACCCCTCCCACATCCAAAACGAGCGCTCTCAACACCGGTATGCCCCCCCTCCCACTTGCCTCACTATCCTACCCATCCAATCCCGAACATTCCCCAAACATTTGCAAAAATACACCGCATGATATGTCATATCCTCTCCACCACACACCCACTCTCCTCAGCTACTCGTCTCGCCCATAGAACCACTCCTGATGTCAAAATGCCATGCAGGAAACAGAACATAACCTCCCACATCCGAAGCCTGAGCTTCAACTTACGAAAACGATACTGTCTCCCCATCCATACATGGGGTATATTCCCTCCACCGGCACCACCACCTGGCTCCCAGTCACTCTCGCCAACACCCCCACGTGGATCTTGCCAGGTTCCCCTAGAACCATGAGGGTATGCAGCACCATCTCACATTCCCTCAACTCTGCACCCACATACCACCTCTTCACTCCCTCATACAGAAGCTTTAACCCCCCACACCCCCGACTCGTACATACTCCCTTCGTAAGTAAACACATTTTATCCAATGCTGCAGATCCAATAACCCTAACCCCCCTGATGTTCCGGCAGCATTACCACCTCCCTCCTCAGCCAATCACACCTGGAACCCCATGTAAACTTAAACACCCTCTTTAAGATTCTCGTAATTCCTTGCCCTGTTATGGGGTAAACTGCCGCCATGTGCCAAACCTTACTGTATAGTAACATGTTTACCACGATAGCACTCTGCAACAATGTCAAATCATATGGTCGCAAACTCCCCAATCTATGCTGCACCCATTCCACAATACACTCGGAGTTCACCTCTCTCGACCGCACTTGGTCCTCCATATACACTATTCCACATATCTTTAAGCTATCCACCACCCTCCACTCCACACCAGCATCCCAGTCTCCCTGCCAGTTCCAATTTCCCAGCCCTAATAAGCACGATTTCTCCACATTAACCCTCATCCCCAAACGTACGAATGACCTCTCCCACCTCTCTCAAACTCTTTCCCTCCCACACGAGTACCATCGTGTTGTCGACATATCCTACGATCCCCGGCCCACACCCCACCTCCCCTGTCCCCACCCCCCCACAGATACGGGCCTCAATGAGTCTATAAAATGGGTCCTGAACACAGGCAAACAGGATTTGGGAAAGTGAACATCCTTGCCTGAGGCCCCACCCCATACATACCGCTTTCCCTATGTGACCATTGATTTGCACATGCACCCGCGCCCCTCGATACAATGTCTCCACCCTCTCCGCAACTTCTTCCCCAAATCCCTGCTTTAGAAGGATCTGCCGCAATGTCTCCAGTTCCACACAGTCATATGCTCCCTGCCAATCTAAAGCAAGTAAGCCCCCCTTTTCCCCCTAAACCCTCCACAAACCCCTTAAGACGTCTGTGGCCCTCGACACTAGATCTGCCAGGCAACCCATATTGCCCTCCCAATACGACATGCCCCACGACGCATTTCAGGCAATTTCCCAGAATTTTTGCAAACAATTTATAATCTACACATAGTAAAGATATCACCCGATAATTCTTTAGGGTATTCTGGACCTCTCCCTTCAGGACCAGAACAACCACTGCTGTGGCTTGTAACTCCCCCAACACCCCGGTGGAAATTTATTTGGTCCCTAAAGTTCCACAGGACAGATCCAGCATGGCCGTAATAGAACGGCTGAGCTGGGTGGCCCTTATACCCCACCCAAAACAAAGCATTCTCTAGTTGGCGTGGATTGTTGGTGAGCTTATTTAATTTATAGATTTACCCTTCAGGGAAGGAGTAGGTAGTTTTACTGTTAGTATATTAATATTAGGTTTACTGAGGCAACTGTAGATAATAATAATAATGTAGACCTAAGACCTTAGCATAGGTAGTAATAGGCCGATAATGTAGGCAAACACTAGGAAAAGTTAGCTTATGGGAGAACTGGCAGCCCAGTTTTGAACGAAGAGACGGGGTTATGAAGAGAGACCAGCTCGTTCTTCTTAAAACAGACACCACTGGAGCAAGACAAAGCCGTGATCAGCAGGCCGGCACCCCTCCACGTGTCTTCACAATTGAGACATGGGAAATCTGGTAATGCACCTCGATGAGACCCGTAGATGACCTCGCGTCAGGCCCATAGCATAAAGACGAGACTCACACTTTATCTCGTTAGATTTCTGGCCAGTGTCTGGAGAGAATGTGAGTGAGTTTGATCTGTGGTTGCCCGGTGTGCAACAGGCAGTGCATGCCCAGTAAGTACCCCCAGTTTTTGGGGCTCATGGCAGTCTGGAAGCTAGTGTCCTGTGGTCTGCATATTTTTACTAGGGGATTCATTACCCTATTGGATATAGGAATTTCCTGAGGTGCAGGCAGAGACACTAATAACCGATTGAATATTGCAGGAATTTAAAGGCTTACCCGTTGCAACGTGGTTTTCTGAGGAGTAAGTCCGAGGTCTAAGGCTAAGCTTAGGAAGTTGAAGATCAGGATATATCTGCAACACCAATTGAAGTTAGTCTTTATACAGGCATACAGGCGATTTTCCTTGAAAAATCAATCGTATTGTGAAAATCTTCCTATAAGCACACACACACTGAGGCTGAGGTACCCACCTCAGAAGCTCGGTGTCAACAGAGAGTGTTGCCAGTGTAGGCGACTCACTTGGGGGAGCAGCATCAGCAAATTTATCACAAGTTGTCCTTCGAAAACCGTGATGTGGAATGCTAGGTTAAGCTATCATAGCTAGGCCACAGTTAGGAAACCCCAGTTTAACAGATTTTAGGTTAAGTTAGCACACCTAGGCCCAGAGTTACACAGAGCTAGGCCAAGCTGACTATACACAAAAGTTGTTATTTGAAAGTAATTTACAGGCAGGCCAGGGAGGTTTAGAGAAGCTTGTAAATTTTTAATTATTTACAGTGATTACAAGTAATCCAGAGTAGGAGACTTGTGTTGATTACTTACAGTGGATTTGCAAGGTAGCCATAGTTAGGCTAGGCTTGTGCAATATTTACACAGTTATAAGTAGCTAGGACGGGTTTTAAAACCTAGTTATTATTTATAGGGAGTTCTAAAAGCCAGGTTTAAAGTTATAGCACACTAGTTAGGTTGGGAAATTTTACCTTATCCAACCATCCACACTAGACAGAGTAAACTGGGCAGTTAGGCCAAGCTGTTTACATACATTATTCATTTACTGTTTCACAAGTTGATTTGTTGAATTTATTTGGGCTAAACAAGATTTTTTAATTTGTATACTGCACTTTTTATTGTGTGATTTTCATTGTCTTGATTCATGTTAATGTGGGATTTGTGAATTGTATCTGAGACTAGGTTAAGTCCTTTTAATTATTTGCTGGCATTGTACGGGAAGTGCTAGTTAAGCTTTCACATCGATACACATTTGATTGGGATTTGAGAGCTAACAGTGTACATTTAAGTCAGAGTAGAGCCCAATATAACAAAGGGAATTTTTTAGCTTGTTGAGAAGCCTTGAGACTCGTTCATTCTTTACCTAACACCGTAAACGTGCTGTGGGTTTTAGGACTGGGTAAAGTACAATTAGTGTCACACTCCTCAATTTAAAAATTCGACAATGGTAGATGGGGAGTTCAGGAGAGTCTGGGTTCAGTGTTAACAAAATTAAAACGATCCAGTAGCGGCATACAAAGGGCATCTGAACAGAACGCGTAACAGGTGCAAGGCTTTCTTGCCAAAGCAGTAACGTAGACTGCGATGATTTGCAAGACTGCTTGAAGAGTTTGGGAAAAAAAAAAAAGGGAAGCCCAATAACAAGCATTCTCAGCATATGAGTTACAGGCTATTGAGGATAATGAATTCCAGGGTAGTCTTCAGCAAGCTCTGGACGAATTCACTAAGGATGATGTAGATTGTCATCAGGAGATGAATATGTACAAAGGTAAGTTAAGTACATTAAAGGCTAGTATTCCAAGGGTGGTGTCGAACACCGCAGGTACCCCAAACAGCCACACACCTGTCAATATGTTGCCCAGGTTGCCCCAGTTAAAATTTCCCCGACATTTGACGGAACCCTAACTGAGTACATTCCCTTTCTGGGATCAGTTTAAAGCCCAGATAGATGATAGGAACGATTTGTCAGATGCCATCAAGTTGCAGTATTTGCGGTCGCAGCACTACCAGATTACTGACACTAATTATCAACATGCCAAAGACCAATTAGAAGACATGTTTGGCAACACTGAAGAGATAAAGGTAGCTATATTTTTTATGGGTTGTTGGATCTAGAGGCTTGCCGCCCAGGGACCGTCAAAGCCTAGAGAAGTTCCATATTGAAATTATGAGCTTGACAAATAGTTTCAGAGATTTGCATGATGAGGATGATTCAGAATGGGTCCTTAGCCAGGTGATTCAGAGGAAACTGGCTAGCACTACAGTGCATGAGTTGCACTTAAAATATCAGACGAATAGGTTCACGATACAACAAATCGTTGAGGGGTTGGGAGATCTCGTTTCTCATTTGAGAATAGGTGTGAGAGAAGAGTTTACCTGGAGTTTACCTGGAGAGAGTTTCGGGGGTCAACGCCCCCGCGGCCACACAAAAACCCAGAAAGTTGCTCAAAGATCTCGAGAGATCAGTCTAATGCCCGTACGACTAATGTTGGAGCATACTATGGTAAAGAGGTGTCTAAGGTAAGAACGTCTAAGCAGAACTTCAGAGGCACTCATGCCAGAATATGCGTGTTCTGCAAAGGCGAACACGCTAGCACGAGTTGCTCGGAGTATACAACACTGTGCAGTAGGCAACAGAGACTAAGGGAGTTGAGACTCTGCTTCAAGGTTGTGGGGAACACTTTTCAGAACTTGGCACCCCACTCAGTGATGTGAGTCTGTTGCAAAGGGGAACACCCTATCACTATGTCCCAATAAATTAAGGGGAACCCCCAAACTAGTAGGGGTATCTCTCAGGTAAGATAGAAAGTGAGTCCGAGCCGAAATGGTAGCCACTGATTATGGGAGTGAAATCTCTAATCCGAGTGAGAATCACGGAGGGGCGCCCCACCTACAGTCTGGGAAAGGTTGAATGGGCACAGGGCCGAACACCCATTTTTCTTGACCCAGGGGCACAAGTATCCTTGATAAAAAGAATTGTACAAATAAATTTTAAAACCCACAAAAAGTTAGTATGATTTTGGGGGGGGGGGCTATAGTCGGGGTCCCACCCAAATCTTATGATGTGGTGGATGTCCAGAAAATTAGGGGGCATCGCAGAGACATTACAGCCTTGGTGGTGAGACATTACCCCGGGCAATTACAGGAGGGGTCTTTCGGCAGCAGTAAGCGATTAAAAAACCCTTGAGTGAAGCTGGCGCCCGGGGGAAATTTACCACTCCCCCAGTCAAAATGGGGTACCCCTGGTGGAGCCAATCAATAGATACCCCCTGTCCTACACGATGGACGTTTAAGGGGGAATTGTTTATACAGACCCCCTTTAGGATACAAACAAAGGCGGCGGGATTCCACCAAAAATTCCCGCCAGCCAGATAGAGGAGAAGCTCCCCCCCAGATAGCTGGGGAGTATGATAATGAATACCAAATCACGATGAACCGCCGGGGAAGCTGAACCAGGTAGGGAGTGACGAACCCCGGGCCACCTTGGGAAAAACACTTTACAGGGTACATAAAGAGGGAGAAAATTTGCCTTTAAATCCGGGAACCTTGTAACAGTGGGAGGAAAGCTACCAAGGCGTTTGGGCCCTGGGTGGGAAAGTCGGACTGCCATTCAAGGCTAACATATGAAAGACTTAAAGTTAAAGAAAAGGGTTTCAAGACCCCCGGGGAACCCAAAAATTTTTTACACCCCTAGGGTCCACAAGGGGAAACTGGACGGTTAAAATTTAGCCCAAGTCACTCGCGAGAGGGCCGACAGCCTCTGTCCGGGGGTCCTCTGGGGGGGCTCGGGAAGGTGAATTTGATTTAGACTAGTGCCACCTCCCGCCGGGGGGGTTTGGGGAAAATTTTATTTGGTCCCTAAAGTCCAAGGACAGATCCACATGGCTGTAATAAAAAGGGGGCGAGCTGGATGGCCCTTTTTTACCCCACCCAAAACAAAGCATTCTCTAGTTGGCGGGTTTTTGGTAAGCTTTTTTTAAATTTAAAATTTACCCTTTCAGGGAAGGGGAGTAGGTAGTTTTAACTGTTTTTAAAAAATTTTTGGTTTTTACTGAGGCAACGTAGATAATAAAATTTAGCCAAAGACCTTAACAAGGTAGAAATAAAGGCCGTAATGTAGGCAAACACTGGGAAATTAGCTGGGGGAGAATCCCCAGCCCATTTGAACGAAGAGACGAGGAAAAGGAAAAAGGAGACCAGCTTGTTCTTCTTAAACGACACCAACGGGACAAGACTGCCGTGACAGCGACGGCCCCCCCCCCCCACGGGTCTTCACATTTGAGCCCGGGGGGAAAAATCTGGTAAAAAAGGCACCTCGAGTACCGAGTGACCTCTGTCAGGCCCATACATAAACAAACCCCCCCCTTTATCTTGTGATTTCTGCCAGTGTCTGGGGAGAATTAGAGGATTTGATCTTTGGGGGCCCCCGGTGGCAAAGGCAGGGGCATGCCCAGAAGAACCAAAAGGTCTCAGGGGGTCGGGGAAGCGGGGGAACATACCCTCTTGGATATGGGAAATTTTTGGGGTGGGGGCAGGCGGGAAAACACAAATAAGGGTTGTATTGTAGGAATTTAAGGGCCCCCCTTTTTGCACAGGTTTCGGGGGGGAAGTCCGGGGGCTAAGTTTAAATTTGGGAAAAGTTGAAAACGGGATATATCTGCAACCCCAAAAATTAGCCTTTATACTGCTGCAGGCAGTTTTTTGCAACATCAATCATTTGAAAATTTTCCCTAAACCCACTTGTGAGGCTGAAGTCCCCACCTCGACCCTGGGTTTTCAACAGAGTTTGCCGGGTAGGCGACTCACTTGGAGGCATCCACACAAAATTTTTTACAACCCCCTTCCGTTCATGATTTATTAACTCCACCCGAAATCCCCATTTTTCCAATTCTAGGGGAAAAATTTTACAGGGCAAAACCACTATCCCCGGAGCTTTTCCCCGGTACCAATAACCAATGTCCACCAAACCTTTTCCCCCATCTATTCCCCCCCCCACAACTTCGATCACTCACCCCAAAAGCAGGCACTTTCTTGCAGACGCTATCGAGCCTCACCCCCCCCACGACTCCCCCCAAATACGCTCATACCATGCATCCACAGGATGAGCATACCCCTGCTTTTTGCATCCCCTCGTCATCCCAAAAACTTCCCTTCACGAAACCCCCCCCCCCCTTCAGAGTGGGCGACTAACCACCAAACCCATTTTGGGCCTTTCGGGGCGGTGCCCCGACCCGTAAAAAACACCCATGGTCGATCGCCCCACCCCTCCCCAACCCCCCCCTTTCACAGACCACATTTAAACATTCATTTTGCAGCTCACAATCCTTCCCCTTTAACATTTCAACACTTCCACAGGGAAAACCCCCCCGTGCCACCTCTTCTGTCAAAAACCCCCAACCTACCCCCTAAAAGGGACTGAAGTACCCATATGATTTTTTTTGCATTATCGTTTTCCCCCCTCCCCACTAAAAGACGTTTTTTCGTCCCTTACCACCCTGTCCCACCACCCCCGCCTTTCCCCCACTGAGCTCTGCCCCCCCAATGTCTCGAAACCCCCTCCCCCTCCTCATCACCCAGGATCCTCGTATTTAGTTTTTTCCCAAAAGCTCTTACACCTCCTGGCCCGCCCCTTTTTACCCCCGGTGACCACAGCTGCCCCATGCAAAAAATTCCACCTTTCCCCTGAGCAAGGAACCCCCCCCCTTACCTGCTTTTTATTTTACACCCCGATCTAGCCTCCCGCAAATCCATTCTAACAAAAGTGGTCCCCGCCCCAAAACCCCACCCCCCAAAACGTCACGTAGACACACATCCCCCAGAAGATCACTTAAAGAGATTAAAAGTTTCCCACCCCCTGTGGCTCAAAGTCCCCTCTGCAAAACACAAATTTCCAAACCCCTCCCATGATAGCAAAAAGTGGTAAAGAATGGAATAATAAATGACTCATCCCCACAAAATCTGCTTTTAATGTGCCACGCCCACGGGTGCATACCACACATAAAGCCCTCGCTTTCCCCCTCCACCATCCCTCCACTTTATAATCGCCCTCCCCCCCATCACTTTACGAACACAAATGGACTCTCCCCCGGAGTAGGACTCACAAATTCACACAAAAACCCCTTTCCATCCACCTCAATACAACTCCACCTGATATTGTGCTCTTGCACAAATAAAAATTCACTTTTGCCGGCACAAAAAATTTCAACCACGCACGCTTTACATCCTGAACAAAAAATTAATGTTTAAACCCTCATACACCTAGGCCAGCGGGTTTTTTTCCCTGTGCTTTGACATCTTTTTCACAACACCCCATGTCCCTTTTTGGGCCTCCTTTACGCATGTTCTACTGGAAGCCCTAACCCCCCCCCGGTCTAGTTCTTGGGTCCCACAAGTCCCCCAGGACCCCCACCATCTTCTTCCACCCCCACTCCCCTTTCGGGCCTCTGGCTGGGGGGCAGGGCATCATCCGAATCTGATTCACACCTCACCCCCCTTTGGGGTTTACTCCCACCCCCCCCTCCCCCCCCCGGTACCTCACGGTGAACCTCCACCTCTACCACATGTCC
This sequence comes from Cherax quadricarinatus, assembly GCF_026875155.1. Classification (NCBI taxonomy): domain Eukaryota; kingdom Metazoa; phylum Arthropoda; class Malacostraca; order Decapoda; family Parastacidae; genus Cherax; species Cherax quadricarinatus. The sequence goes on from NC_069432.1 coordinate 7,813,179, forward strand.
AACCTTCCTGCCATTTGGGCACATTGCCTCGTGAGACACCAATTCAATGGGCTCATCTCGCTGCCCACACAGGTCTGCAGCATTCCTCACACCAGCCCTCGTTGCCAAATCGCCCTCCCCATCTGACTGGGGAAACAGCGAGGTGAGCACCGTCTCTAGGACCTCATCGATGGCTTCCTCCGCCAAACCATGCCGTCCCCCACCATCAGGAAAAATGGGTCACACAGGGCCCCCAGCCACAGGGGCTGTCAGGCTCGCACCCACCACCGCCTCTGCTCGCTCCACCTTCTCACTCCATAGACGACCAGGCCCACATCCTTCTTGTAACTCCAGAGCACATCCAACTTGCCCAGATTCCCCTGTGGCAATACTTTCTAGACCATGAAGTCGAGTCTGTCACTCACAATATGCAGCAATGTGATCAAAACCACCACAACGCCTGCAAGTCCTGCATTGCCCAGCATAGGACACCATGAGCTCAGTCCTGAAGGCCTCCAACATAACATACGATGGTATGGGGTGCCGTATCGTCATTTTTAGCGAAAACGTGCCCTCCGGGAATCCAGCATATGCACCTTCTACCCACTTTCCGGGCTGTGCCAAGTGAACGGTCCCATAGTACATGAAAACATTGCGTATGTCCATTTAATTTGCCTCAAATGGTACATTTCGCACTCTAACCCAGGTATAGTGCCTGGAAACATCATGAAGGCGGACACTCATCATAGAATTGACATCCACTCGCACATCCTGGTATTTCTCTACCAGCCTCTCATAGATGCCGGTGTTCAACAACTTGACAAACACCCTGTATGCGCCATTAAGTGCTACGCCATATAATTCTGCATCCTCTATACCATACATATCCTGGATGATTAATGGCAACAGCATGGGAGCAGCTTGCGGCAAAATCGCCCCGCGAACCAGCTCGATGCCCACAGTATTTACCCTCCTCCTCACACCCTGTGCCATATTGGAAAAAACAGGAAGTCTTCCAATCGCCGAGAGAGGGCAGCAGGCGCACGTCTGCTCACACCAACAGACGAGCAGAGGGCTGTTGTGAGAACTAGTCACAGACCGGGCCGCGGGGGCGTTGACCCACGGAACTCTCTCCAGGTAAACTCCAGGTAATAGCCTTTTTGTGGAAACTATACCTAGTGCTCACACGGTACTGGACACACTGAGTTGTGCTACAGGCAGGCCCTCTTTTAACAGCACTTCGTTTTACGGTGCTATGCTATTATAGACAAATCATACCTAAGAATTCATTTATACGGCCCTTGATTCGCTATTACGGTGTACACACATCACCCTGTATGTTCATGAGCTTGGCGTCTCTCTCGATTGCCTGGAAACTTTCCAGAGATTCAAGTGTTTTAAAGTTACTGAATATTTTACATATACTCTTTTATGTTACGATGACATCTGTGGGCAGTTGTGATAAAAAAGAAAAGTTGTACGGCACTTTAAGAGCAAAGTTAGAAATGATTAAACTAAGTGAGCAAGGTATGTCTATGACTGAGAGAGTATTGAAATATTACTGATAAGTAAACAACCTAACAAACAACCAACCTAAACAAACTTACACGCTGTGCTGGTGTGCATCTACATTAAATGTCACTATCTGAAGACTCAATAACATAAGAAGCATAATAATAATAATAATTATTGCTGAGGCACTTTACATGTTGTATGTTAGGTTATTATAGACATTTTCATTAATCCATCTATGACATTTTGTTCAAAATTATGTAAGAAACACACTACATATCCTGTAACCATGATACAGACAACCAAAATAGAACAATTTAACAAAATTGCGAGTAACTACCGCCGGAGCCGGGCGGTAGTTACATCCAAGAGTCTGCTTATTTTGTTGGATGCACCATAAACATGTGGCTCCTCCTACATGATAGAATGATGATAGATGGACTGACTGGTATCAATCTCCCTGAGTCTTAAGTCAATAAAATTCAGTTTAAGTTCTTTTCGTATTATTGTTCTCAAACTATTACCTGACAAGCCAAGATTGTAATCTACTCCATCTTTGAAAGCATACAGCTTAGCCAATTTATCAGTTCTAATTTATGCATCGGAAAAGACCAATGTGAGATTGGCATTCAACAGCATGTGCACTTGACTCCCCTGTCCACAATCTTAACCATACCTATGTCTGGTTATGACCAAGCATGCCACAATATTACTTAATGAGTTGAAGAGCATTTAATGCGATGACAGAGAATCAGTTACAATTAAAACTGTCAATCTTAGATACATAGATGGATTGCAGTGCAGGGTACGGCAAAAGTTCTGTCTGAAGGGTAGAGGGCCCACTTATTGATTGCGTGCTCCAATTTCTTTACGAGAGCCATCATCTGTACGTCACAGCAGCACTACCAGCTGCACCAGTGGTTGTCGTGAACAGAACCATCCAACGTAAATAATTTGCGAGAGTGTTGTGCTGTGTTGACTAAGTTATCAATACCGTTAAACCTGGAGTACCTGGAGGTTTACCAGGAGAGAGTGTCGGGGGGTCAACGCCCAGGGCCCGGTCTGTGACCAGGCCTCCTGGGTGGAAATCAGCGCCTGATCAAACCAGGCTGTTGTGCTGGGGCTGCACGCAAACAAAGTACGAGCCACAGCACGGTGATCAGGAACTGACTTTAGGTGCTCGTCCCAGTGCCAGCCTTGAAGGCTGCCAGGGGTCTGTTGGTAATCCCCTTATGTGTGCTGGGAGGCAGAGTTGAACAGGTCTGCGGGCCACTGACAATTTATTTGTATGGTTCTTAACGTGACTAGAGAGTGACACCCCTGCTTTCATTTGGGGGATGGTATGCATCGTCTGCCAAGGTCTTTTGCTTTCGTAGTGAGTGATTTTGTTTTGTGTTGTGCTGCAAGTTCGGGTACTAAGTCCCGTGGCTAGTGATTTTCCCAGGTAGGTGTATAGAATCATGTATTTCTCCCTCCTGCGTTCCAGGGAATACAGGTTTAGAAACCTCAAGCGCCCCCAGTAATTGAGGTGTTTTATCTCCGTTATGCGCCCCGGTGAAAGTTCTCTGTACATTTTTCTAGGTCGGCAATTTCACCTCCCTTTGAAAGGTGCTGTTAGAGTGCAGCAATATTCCAGCCTAGATAGAACAAGTGACCTGAAGAGTGTCATCATGGGCTTGGCCCCCCTAGTTTTGAAGGTTTCATTATCCACCCCTCTCTTTTTTCTAGCAGATGCGATTGATACAATGTTATGGTCCTTGAAGGCGAGATCCTCCGACATAATCACTCCCAGGTCTTTGACGTTGGTGTTTCGCTCTATTTTGTGGCCAGATTTGTTTTTTGTACTCTGATGAAGATTTAATTTCCTCATGTTTACCATATCTGAGTAATTGGGAAATTTCTCATCGTTGAACTTCATATTGTTTTCTGCAGCCCACTGAAAGTTTTGGGTTGATGTCCCCCTTGGAGCCTTGCAGTGTCTGCAATGGAAGACACTTTTCATGCAGATTCGGGTGTCATCTGCAAAGGAAGACACGGTGCTGTGGCTGACATCCTTGTCTATGTCGGATATGAGGATGAGGAACAAGATGGGAGCTAGTACTGTGCCTTGTGGAACAAAGAGCTTTTCACCGTAGCTGCCTCGGACTTTACTCTGTTGACGACTACTCTCTGTTTCTGTTAGTGAGGAAATTATAGATCCAACGACCGACTTTTCCTGTTATTCCTTTAGCGCGCATTTTGTGCGCTATTACGCCATGGTCATGATTATATACACCTGGAAAATCCTAGAGGGACTAGTACCGAACTTGCACACGAAAATCACTCACTACGAAAGCAAAAGACTTGGCAGACGATGCACCATCCCCCCAATGAAAAGCAGGGGTGTCACTAGCACGTTAAGAGACCATACAATAAGTGTCAGGGGCCCGAGACTGTTCAACTGCCTCCCAGCACACATAAGGGGGATTACCAACAGACCCCTGGCAGTCTTCAAGCTGGCACTGGACAAGCACCTAAAGTCAGTTCCTGATCAGCCGGGCTGTGGCTCGTACGTTGGTTTGCGTGCAGCCAGCAGCAACAGCCTGGTTGATCAGGCGCTGATCCACCAGGAGGCCTGGTCACAGACCGGGCCGCGGGGGCCTTGACCCCCGAAACTCTCTCCAGGTAAACTCCCAGGTAAACTCCAGGTCACACTTGTCGAAGGCTTTTGCAAAGTCTGTATATATTACATCTGCATTCTTTTTGTCTTCTAGTGTATTTAGGACCTTGTCGTAGTGATCCAGTAGTTGAGACAGACAGGAGCGACCTGTTCTAAACCATGTTGCCCTGGGTTGTGTAACTGATGGGTTTCTAAAATGGGTGGTGATCTTGCTTCTTAGGACCCTTTCAAAAAATTTTATGATATGGGATGTTAGTGCTATTGGTCGTAGTTCTTTGCTGTTGCTTTACTGCCCCCTTTGTGGAGTGGGGCTATGTCTGTTGTTTTTAGTAACTGAGGGACGACCCCCCGTGTCCATGCTCCCTCTCCATAGGGTGGAAAAGGCTCGTGATAGGGGCCTTCTTGCAGTTCTTGATGAACCCCAGAGTTCCATGAGTCTGGCCCGGGGTGGGGCCAGAGTGCATGGGCATGTCCCTTTATCGCCTGTTTTGAAGTCATTTGGCGTCAGGATAACATCGGATAGGCTTGTGTTAATCAAATTTTGTGGCTCTCTTTATAAAAATTCATTTTGATCTTCGACTCTCAGTCTGGTTAGCGGCTTGCTAAAAACTGAGTCATATTGGGGACTTGAGTAGCTCACTCATTTCCTTGCTGTCATCTGTGTAGGACCCATCTTGTTTAAGTAGGGGCCCAATACTGGGGCGTTGTTCTCGATTTTGATTTGGGCATAGGAAAGAAATACTTTGGGTTTCCCTTTTGATTTCCCTTTTGGCTTTTAGTTTTTTCCCGCGATTCCTGACTCCTAAAGGATTTTTTTAGCTTAAGTTCGATGCTTGCTATTTTCTCTGACCAGTGTCTCCCTGCGCATTTCAGATATATTGACCCCTTTTAGCCCCTCTGTTATTCTTTTCCGTCGCCTGTAAAGGGGAGCGCCTGTCCCCTTTCTATTTACATCTACTCCTCCTTTTTCTTAGAGGAATAAGCCTTGTGCAATACATCGAGTGCCACCGAGTTAATCTGTTCTAGGCATAAGTTTGGGTTCTGTGTTGCTTGTATATCTTCCCAGCTTATATCGGTTAGGACTTGGTTTACTTGGTCCCACTTTATGTTTTTTTATTGAAGTTGAAATTTGGTGAATGCTCCCTCGTGACCCAGTCTCATTTTGTCGGGCTGGGGCTCCCCGCATTTCATGTCTGAACCTCAATTATTTGTGATCTGAGTATATTGTTTTTGATATGGTGACATTTCTTATCAGATCATCATTGTTAGTGAAGATGAGGTCTAGTGTATTCTCCAGTCTAGTAGGCTCTATTATTTGCTGGTTTAAATTGAATTTGTGCAGAGATTTAAAAACTCGTGTGAGTGTGAGTTTTCATCAAGCTGCCCCCTGGTGTTATTACTGCAACAAAATTATTTGCTATATTCCTCCATTTTAGGTTGCCTTAAGTTGAAGCCCCCCCAGGAGCAAGATGTTGGGTGCAGGAGCTGGAAGATTTTCCAGACAGTGGTCAATTTTTAACAGCTGTTCCTGGATTGCTGGGATTTTTGCATCCGGAGGCTTGTAGACTACCACAATGACTAGGTTTTGGTTCTCGACCTTTACTGCTAAAACTTCCACTACATCATTTGAGGCATTAAGCAGTTCTGTGAAAACAAGTGACTCTGAAAATGTAAGGCCCCAACCCCCCCCTTTTGCCTGTTCACTCTGTCCCATCTGTATAGGTTGTAACCTGAGATCCATATTTCGTTGTCCAAGTGATCCTTTATGTGGGTCCAGTTGAAAGCCGCGAACATTGCCTTTGCCTCTGCAAGCAGTCCACGGATGAAAGGTTTTTTTGTTGTTTGTTGTGGCTTTAGACCCTGTATATTTGCAAAGAAGAATGTTATCGGACTGGTGGTATTGTTGGTACTGGGGGGGGATTTTTTTTTTTCCCGCATTAGTATTTTATATCTGTTGGTTTGGGTGGAGGCCATCGACTGTGGTTCCACTCCAGGAATGACTGGGTTTGGTGCACGATTTCTGCCATTTTCCCGCCCCGTTTTTTTTTCCTTCCTGGCACTAAAAACCTCTCCCTCTTGATGGCTGTGGCTACCCAGGTTTTCCCATGGCCTGGATGTTTTGTATCTTTTTGTCCCCTTTTGATTGGTATGCCTGGCAATTTAAGTTATAGCACAGTCTTTCCTGTACTGAAGAGGTACACATTTTGGGTGAAAAATCTTACAGGAAGGGAGTTTGCTTTTCCTGTTGTCATATGGGCATGGCATTTTTTTTAGGGTGGTCATAGTTGCATGTCCATCTGTTTTTCCAGATTTCCCATGCCAGCAGATACCAAGTGCATAGTAATGTGCACAGGCTTGGGTTTTCCCCTTGCCTTTGGGGTTTTTGTGACTGTATTCCCCGTTGGTGCATGTTTCCCTGTTTATTCTATCCCCCCTAGCACCCAAGGAGCCCCCACCAGTTTTTTGGAAAATTTATCCCACTAGCTATTGGAGCCCTCTTGTTTCTATTTTGGGGTATTTCTAGTTTGCTTTTGGTTTTATCTTATCTTTGATACATTTTTTCCCCTACTAGGTCTGCCCCCTATGGGGTCTTTTAATTTTTCCTTCCTGGTATAATTCCCGACTCGGAAAAAATTTCCCAGCCCCCATTACTGTCCCCGGGAAAGACCACTCACCATTTTTTTTTTTTCCCCCAGGCAGCACCTCCGCTTCACCATTAGTCTCCCAGGACAGCACTACACCCACTTTTATGACTACCGGGGCATCACCCCCACCCTTTACAGTTTGTGACTCATGGCCCGTACAAGGGGGTACCATTCAGCCCAGATTTTTATTTCCCACTGTTGTAGAAAGTTCCAGGTTTTCTATGAAAGCGCTTTGATGTTGTCCTCTTTTAATACCCTTTTGATTTTAGTCCCCAGATTTTCCTCATTTGGCATACCCAAAAACACTTCTCTGTTTTAATACTGCTTGTAGCTAGTTCTGGGATATCTGCACAAGGGGCGTGACACCAATTTCCACAAAAATGACAATTTATCCATGTGGAAGCCCGTTTGTTTGACTGACCACAGACTACACACAGCTTCATAATGATTTGAATGGTTGATTTACTGCAATTCTACTAGCAACCTCTTGAATATTATATTAATAACCTTAAATGAAGCTCTAGCTATTTGTATTTCTGTTTCTAACTCTTTTTGTATATTGGACAGCTTACCGTCACGTTCCTGATTTTTAATGTTTGTGTTTATAAGGTCGCCTACAACCCATCCGTTTACAGTCTGCTTTATTGTCCAACGAAACTGTTTGAAAACCAGTCCCGGGTTCGGACCATCAAGGGTTCGGACCAGTCAAGGGGTTCGGACTAGTCGATCTGCTCTGATCAGTGGGTCACTTATTTAAAACATACTGGTCGGTGATTTGAGCTAACACATGAAGGATCTACTGGAAATTATCTACCCGAGTAATATGTGATTTGACTGATACAAAAGTATAACTTGCGTGTTGAAGAGCCGGTGATATCTGGCAGCTCCTACAATGACGAACGGTCGACCTCCACCCTTGTTTATCAATCGCTGTATCTTGCTTTTCTATTTTTTTTTCCGTCTCCACCACAATAAATGCTATATTATCACTATAGTTGACTGGTGCAAATTTTGGAGGAAGGACGCTTTTTCTGTAGTAATAATTGCTTCTCGTTGTGTATATTGCGACCGCTGGTAACTACAGGTTATATGAAATTCACAGTAACGTCTCGTATTTCAAGAAAAAGAAACTACTGAAAGTCACTCCACTCCACTAAGTACCATTATAATACTGGTTAGTTGCTACTACAACACTGTATTCTGCTATTCACTGGTATCACTAGATTATATGCGAGTACACTAGCAAACCAGGAAGATTATTAAAAACAGCTGACCTGTGGTAAGTTTCTGGCGACTTCTGGCACCTGCCTCTATAGGCTTATCACTTCATTTACAAATTCACCTGTTTTCAAATGACACTTTAGCCTTTATCATCAATATACTAGGGAGCCACTGTAGTATACACTATACACTATGTATACTCAATGTTATCAGGGAGACTTTCTTTCCTCTGACACGAAAAGTTCAATTATTATTATTTTTTTCCACACGGGACACAGGCATCATGTTTGGCTTCAAGGCAAAGTTTTGGTTGTGATTTAAGAAGTAGTTTGGGGGGAAATGGAGGAATGGTAGTTTGGAATGGGGTAATACCCCATGGAGTGGAGAAGTGCCGCTGTTGCCTTACTTGACATAGATTATGTTTCTGATTCATGCGGAGGTCGGTTCCAGTTTTTTCGATCCATCTGGAAGAGTGTTCACCAGTGCTGCAGAAAGTTTGGAGGGCTTCTGTGCAGTTTTTCCAGCCCTCGAAGCTTCCAGTCAGACACAAGAGCAAGTAGTGGCGCAGCATAATCAACCAATGATCTAATATAAGCAAGATACATCATTTTCACAATTTTAACATTAGCACCATACCTGGGGTGAAACTCAGCCAAAACTCTAAGTGCTCTCAGTCTTTGTATTGGCGACAAAGTCTTGTTACAACAGGTCCAAGTAGTGGAACCTCAAAGCCTAGATACCTGTATCTGCTTACATATCCAATTGCATGTGGGTCATCATGCAATTAGATCTGACGAACTGTGCCTCTCTCTCGAGGAGGACGCCTATTGAGTATCTTTGTTTTATCAGTAGAAATTATCAACCCCAGGTCCTGACACGAGGCTAGTGTTGCGAATAAGAAATTTTTTAAAGAACTTCAGAATGTGACCTGTTACCATTTATTTCTTATGCAACAAGATTTTTGGATCCGAGTTATTTAAAGGTATTTTAGAGTCTAAGGGAAATAATTTCAACTGGGAAACTCCATAGAATAATATTCAAATTTATTAAAGTATTTAAATACAATACTTTATCTTCTCTTTGTAGTTAATGTAACTTAATACTTTGTACAATAAATTTACCATATACATTTAGTTCAAAATCATGGAAATGTCACATTAATAAGGAAGTTTAATTATTCTTCCTGTAATTAAGTCTTCTATAACATTTACGTCTTTGTCTTAACAAGACTGTAAACTCAAAATGCAAAAAGGTACAAGATTTAACAAGACCTTTGAATCTGGCCGTAAAGTATCTCTATGGATTACTGAACTGACCAAGAATATAAATATCAAAAGAATCTTTCAGAGCAATGAGGAACAAACTGAGTCAGCTGTAGAGTCCAATTCTCAAAACCATTCAAACTGTACACCGTAAGAGCCAATACACGATCAGTTGTCAGGGCTAGAGCAGGGAGCAGACTGACTACTTGCCAGTCTGTTGAAGTGTCGTCAGGTTGGATCAGCTGACCCAAACGTCAGCCAGCCGGACATAAACAATTGAACAATTCACCGGATGGTTCCGAGACTTAAACTCTATATACACAAGAAATCCTACCTAACAATAATAGTAAAATAATAGTGATAATAATAACAAAATAGCGATAATAACAAAATAGTGATAATAACAAAATAGCGACAATAACAAAATAGTGATAATACCATGGTATTTTTCATATATTAACAGATAATAATATAACGCCAAAAGTCTCTATTTTAGCTATAAACGGGGACTTTCGCTCTATAATATTAAGTGATGAACATGTTCTCTTACAATAGTTAAATGACACAGGATGACCAATTTCGAAGATATAATAGCTAGTACATGATTAAGAATGTTTTGGGTGTTGGAGAATCCGGTGGTGTGAATCATTATATCATCAGCAAAACTAATCATATAATGATGGGGCTGACTAGGCATAGCAGTAAGTAATGCATTAATTAGAATATTGAACAGTGTGGGACTGAGCACACCTCCCTGTGGTGTTCCTAATTCAAAGTCTTTACTTACACTTCTATGTCCCGGGAACAACACAGACGACTTTCTGTTGGACGGAGAAGCCATCCTCCAACATCCATTCTGACAAGTTCACTAATGATTACATGTCGGTTGGCTACATCGAAAGCAGATTTCAGGTCAAGGAAGGTAGTGTATGAGCTGTCAGTGTGCAGGGTGAGAAAGGTGGCTATGCAATGATGCATGCTCCTTCCATGCATGAAACCATGCAACTGGGGAGACAAAAATTGTTTGATTCTGTAAATGAGACGATTAAGAATCATTCTCTCAAATGTTTTACACAAGCAGCTAGTAAGAGATATTGGGCGAAATGCATTTTGTTGATTGGGCTTAGGAATTGGAATGATGAGGCTGTTGGTCCAAGATTGATGGAGCTCCCCAGTTACGTAGCTCATGCTACATAATTCAAGTAATGGATTACTTGGTACTCGACACAGCAATCTGAGTATGTTGTAAGTAATACCATCCTCACCAGGCGATGTGGAGTTGCCCTTGGTTAGTGCTGCATCAAGTTCATAATTAGTGAAAGGAATGTTGCAGTCATGTTTCTTGCTGAGCATAAAGCAAACAAGTCTCTTCCTTTCGTCATATTTGTCATTTAATTTTGCCTGTGTGGTACTGGGAAGATTGTCATAGCTAGATGTAGCAGCCCAAGCAGTGACTAACTCATCCGCCCTATGTAAGGGTTGAGGGTGCGCGATCTGCCCAGTTCTGTTACCCTTAATTCTATTAATCCATTTCGCCGCTTGACCTGAGCAGAGTGCGGACATGTGACTACTGCCCTCTGCTGACCATTGGAGGAGACTTATATTTTCACAACATGGCGCAGTCTGTGAGAAGGCGTATGCACATGGTGTGCCTTGAATTGTTGCGTGGTGCAATAACACCTCAGTCTGCACAAGTGCTTTTACCGCAAATTATCCGTGACACCTATGGTGTTGCGGATCAAGAACTGTATGGTGTGGCACTAAATGGTGCCTATCGTATTTTCGTCAAGTTGAGATCAGCTGGAGTGTATGAACGGCTGGTTGACAAGTACCAGGACAGGAGCGTGGACGTTAATTCAGCGATACGTGTTCGACTTATCGACGTGTCTAGGCATTACACATGGGTGAAAGTCCGAAATGTGCCATTTGAGGCGGACGAGACTGATCTGCGGTATGTATTTGAGCAGTATGGACCTGTACACTTGGCTATTTATTTATTTCCAATTTGTGCACACATACAGAGGTACAAAAAAAATACAGATAAGAGCAGTATGCCAAAGCTATGGCTGGTAAATGGACGGATGGGGCGTATGCCGGCTTGCCGGATGGTACGTTCACGATCAAGATGACGTTGAGGCATTCCATCCCATCTTACGTCATACTGGACGCATTTAGGACGCAGGTAATGGTGTACTATGCTGGGCAGCAGAAGACGTGTAGGTTATGTGGTGCATATGACCATATGGCGGCCCAGTGTGGGAGATGGCAGCGGAGACAGGACCTAGGTAGTGAGATGGTGAAAGAGCCAGAACCAGAGGTGGGTCATGCTGATGAGTCACCTGTACATAAAGGGGGCACTTCCGGGAGTGAGGAAGTGGAGCGTGAGCTGCCACGGGTGGGTACCAGCCCATCACTGTCCAGTTAGGGGGAAGTGAGGCATCTGCCTTGGAGAACGGAAGACTATGCAGATTGGTGACGTGCGGGTAGAGGGAGGCCTACTGGTGAACGTGCAGGAAAAATCCTTTGAGAAGAAGGTTTCTGAGGATAACTTGAGTATGGTGAGGAGTACTGTTCAGATTGAAGATGAGCAACTTGGAAGATTGGCGAACATGGCAGATGACTAGCCAGGAGTGGTGGAAGTGATTGAGGTGAATGCTGAGATTCACAGGGAGGCATCCAGTGAGTTAGAAATGGATGCAGAGAGTGTCAACCGTAAGAGGGCGGTGACATATTCCGACTCGGATGATGTTTTTGACCCCGGCACAGAGACCGGGGAAAAAGCCGTGGGTTGATGTGGTGCGTGGGAGCTCTAAAGGTACGCCTGGTCTGGTGTTGGATCAGGGAAAGCCACCAGTGGGCAGTGGAGAGAAAAGTGGACGAAGCAGACACACTGGAAGCGTGTCAGTGAAAGGTGAAAAGGGGCAGAGGGTAAATCACATAAGTAGGTTTCCGGTGCATGACAGTGAATATTAAGGGAATTGTGTGCGAGGAGAAGCATCTGTGGGTAAAGGGATTTTTAAGACGTTATGCTATAGACATTGTTTTTGTGCAGGAACATAATTTCAAGCTGGGAAGGGAATTGGAGGTGGATGGGTACAGAGTGTTTGTGATGTATTCGGAGCGAAATAAAGGGGAGGGGTGGGAATCCTGATCCGAGAGAGAGCCCGTTTGTTGCTCTTAGGAGTGAGGGGGGGGGGGGTCGTGTGTTAAGAATAGATGGGTGGTGGAGAGGTGAGAGGATGGTAGTAGTTTGTGTGTATGTGCCGCTGAGAATGATGTAAGGGTAAAAATGAATTTGTGAAAAACGATTGGTATATATTTTGCGGTCATTACCTCAGTGACAATAGTTGGTGGCGACTGGAACTGTTGGGTGCGAAGGAAGGATGTGGAACCGAGAGGGGCAGGGTGTTTTTTGGCAGTTTAGGGGATCTATTGAGGGTTGGGATTGAGGGATATAGTTGATGGAGGGGATTGCGAGATAGAGCACAATTTCATAGAAAGGGATATGCTGCACGATTAATAGGTTTTATGTGACAAAGGGAGTGAGGGTGACGCGGTGCAGACGGTGAATGTCGTTTTATTCAGATCATAGGGTGGTTTATGCTGATTTAAATTGGGATGGTTTTTCCTAAGAGATATTTGGGGTACTGGAAGCTGAATGTACGACTACTGGGTGAGGGGTGGAGGGAGGGATTTTGAAAGTTTGTGGGAGGACTATGGGGTGGGGGTAAGAGTGCAAGCGATTTATTGGGGTGGTGGGATGGGGTTGCAAAGAGGAGGATCAGGCAATATTATGTGCGAAGGGAAAGAATGAGGCATGATGACATATGGGCTTCAACAGTATTTAGAGGGGCGGTTGCAGGGTTGTTTTCAGAGGGGTGCTGTGACAGGTGTGTATCCAATGGAGGAAGTTGAAGCATTAAAGTGGCAGATAAGAGATATGCACAATGAGAGATTTGATGAGGCGAGGGTGCAAGGTGGGTTAGAGGAGGCGATTTGGGGTGACAGGGCCCTCAGCCTGTGTGTTATTTGGGGGCAGCGGAGATGCAGGTTGGCAATGGAAATTGATAAGCTGGTAGTACACGAGAACTTAGGTGGGTATATGAAGGGTCAGGAGTTGTGAACTACTGAGGGTATGAGTGGTTTTATGGATAGTTGGTTTGGAAAATATTTGCGGAGTGTAGGAGTGAACGGTGAGGATTTAGAGAGATTGGGAGAGAATGTATCTTGTGTGCTGAGTGGAAGTGATCGTATGGCATTGGGAGGGGATATTGAAGAGGGGGAGGTATGGAGAGCTTTGGAGAATATGGCGAGAGGTAAAGTGCCAGGTATAGATGGGTTACATTGTGAATTCTATGTGAAGCATTGGAGTGTGTTGAAGGATTTTTTAGTGAACCTGATGAATGTGATGAAAAGTGAGGGGAGGATGGGTGAGTTGCAGCATACTGAAGTAGTAGTATTGATTCCAAAAGGGGAAGGCCCTACTACAGTGCAGAACTACAGGGCGTTGTCGTTATGTGCTGATTATAAGATATTCGCAAAAATCTTGGGGAACAGGCTGAAGTGCGTGATAAATAGTTGTTGCGAGAGGTCAGTATGGGGTGCCTGGGAGGACGATGTATGAGGGACATGGAATAATAAAAGATTTTGTGGAAAGTATGGAGGGGGAGAATAAAAGGGGGGGAGGTGTCTTAGCATTGGATTGGCAGGCTGCGTATGATTGCGTAGAACGAGAGGCACTGTGGCGTATCTTACGGAGGCAGGGTTTTGGGGAAGAGATGGTCCGTTGGATTGAGACTTTGTATAATAGGGTAGGTGTACGTGTGCAGGTGAATGGGAAATTGGGTGAGTGGGTTTCAATGGGTAGAGGCATAAGGCAGGGTTGTCCTCTGTCTCAACTGTTGTTTGCTTGTATACAGGACCCTTTTTATAGGGCAGTGGGGCAATGTTTAGGGGTGGTTCGTGGTGTGGAGAATGGAGGGATGGGAATAATAGGGTATGTGGATGATACAACAATTCTAATGAGCAGGGAGGAAAGTTTACATGAGGTGGAGGATGTAATTGGTGGTTTTGAAGGAGTTACAGGTTTAAAAGTGAATGTGGAGAAATCGAAATTATTGGTCTTAGGGAATTGGGTAGGGAGGGTGCGATGGGAAACAGCTGTGCGTTGGTGTGTGGTGGATGGACTAAAGGTGTGTGGGATAATTTATATGGGGAATGCCGGGGAGGCACGGATGGTTAATTCTGGGAGGGCAGTGGATAGGTTGGTGGGTAGGTTAAATGTTTTGAGATCCTTGCATTTGACGATACATCGTGTAATAGTGGTGAATGTGATGTTATATAGTATGGTCTGGCATGTGGCAGCAGTATATCCGTTGGCAGGACCGGACATAACTAGAATGCTAAAAAAGGTTTTTCGTTATATATGGGGTTCTGGGTGTGACTGGTTGGGTAGAAGTGTTGTTATGCTACCGGTCGACAAAGGTGGATTGGGTTTAATAGATATAAGATTAAGGGTTAAGTGTATATATTTGAAGAGGGGGTTTCTCCGAGTGGAAGGTCGTGTGGGGAAGGGTGTGCAAGCATTATATGAGGAGGCACGAAGGTGGTGGGTAGGATCAGAGGTGAAAGAGTGTGAGGATGTGCTGAGAGCTTTATTGTATGTTAGAGATCCGTCTAGGATACGGGCAGGTGTTCTGGAGCATGCTGTAGGGGTGAGGGTGATTGCAAATGTTGAGGTCATATACCCAATGTATGCATGGGGAGACATTTGGGTAAGGTTGCGGTTGGTGCGCATAAGACCAAGAGTGAGAGAGGTAATGTTTCGTTTCCTTCATGGAATATTGCCGTCTGGTGTGGTGCTTCGGGAGAGAGGGTTGATGGTGGAGGACGTATGTAGGGTGTGTGGGGATAGGGAGACAGCTTTTCATGTAGTATATTTTTGTAAAAATTTTGGGGAGTGTATAGGGGAGTGGATGGGGGGGATTTTAGGAGGGTGGGTGGGGGGGGATATCGGTTTTAAAAGGGCATTGATTTAGATGGGGGGGTGTGGAAGAGTTTTTTGGGGCAGCTGCTTTGGTGTAATCAAAAAGGATTTTGTTTTCGTATCAGGGCCATGAGGGGTAAGGGGGTTTGGGGTTTTGGGCGAAAGAAGGTATTTGGCTGCAACAATTTTACAAAAACACTTAGTCGTAAAGGGGGGGATTACGGAAGTGGGGAAAGGGTTTTTCCCTGGGATATCAAAGTAGGGAATGTCAAGGTTTGTTGGCGGGGGGGGGAGGAAAAAAAAAAAAAAAGGGGGGGGGGGATGTTTTTTGGTTTTCAGGGGTTGCACCGGGCTGTCCCCGGGGAATTTGGGAATGTAGGGATTTTCCTTAAGGGTGTGAGATGGCAGCGAGTTGGGGGGAGTGTGTTTTAAGGGTTTGTGGGGGGTTTCGAAAGGGGGAAAATTTGGTTAAGATTTTTATGGACAGGGAAATGACAATATTTGGGGAATGTGAAAATTTATACATTTCCATATCGGGATGGTTAAAACTGATGTATGTTATGGATAAGTTTAAAAAAGGAATAAAGTTGTTTGTATTATCATGATTGGTGGGGTTTTTTTTAAAGCAAAGGACATGCGGGGGGTGAAAATAAGTCTGTGAACCCAAAGTTTTGCTCATAATAGGGTAAAGAAATGTGGTTTTTTTTTATCATACATCAAGTGTATATAGAGTATGTAAAGAGAATTTCATGTACTCATAAGGGGTTTTATATTAGTTTCGGGAATTTTAAAGAATAATTTTTGACGAGTGATGGGTTATAAGGACGTGTTTTAAATTTTCAATTGTTAATGGGGTTAGGATGGTGAGGCAAGAAATGCTTTCGGGCTGTAGAAAAGAATAAGTCATTACTAAAAAAACAGGGAAAAGCCCCCCTCCACAAAGGGGGGAGTAAAACAAAAACCAAAAAACACAGACCAATAGCCCCAAACATCCCATACATAAAAAACTTTTAAAGGGTCCCAAGGGAAACAAAAATCACCACCCCTCTAGAAACCCATCAGTTACACAAACCCCCGGGGAAAAATGGGTTTTGAACAGGGCCCTCCTGTCCCGTCTCAACTATTGGGTCACTTTCGACAAGGGCCCCAAATCACTAGAAGACCCAAAAGAATGCGATGTAATATATACAGACCCTTTTCAAAAGCCTTTGACAATTGGGGGACCATGGGGTTAAAAGCGCCAAAAATGCGTGAAAAAAATAACCCGGAAAAAATCGGTCGATGGATCTATAATTCCCACTAACAAAACAGAGAGGGAGACGTCAACAGAGTAAAGTCCGAGGGAGCTAAAGGTGAAAAGCTTTTGGTTTCCCCAAAGGGACAGTACTACTCCCCCTCCTTTTTTCCTCAAACCTCATATCCACATAACAAGGTGTTTACCACCCCAAAGTTCTTCCTTTGCAGATGGAAAACCCGAAAACCCGCATGACCCGGGTTTTTTTTCCATTGCAGACACTGCAAGGCTCCAGGCGGGAATCAACCAAATCTTTCAGTGGGGTGCCGGGAAAAAAATTATGAAGTTCAACAGAAAATTTCAATTTCTCAGATATGGTAAAAAAAGAGAAATTAAAATCTTCATCAGAGTACAAAACAAAAATTTTGGCCACAAAATAGAGCAAACACCAAAGAAAAAAAAGACCTGGGAGTTATTATTTTCGGGGGATCTCACCTTCAAGGGCCATAAAATTGTACAATTTGCTCTGCTAGAAAAAAAGACGGATGGATAAGAAAACCCTTTAAAATAGGGGGGGCCAACCAAAAAAAGAACTCTTCAGGTCACTTGTTTCTATCTAGGTGGAAAAATTTCTGCACCTAAAAAACCTTTTTAACAGGTGAAAAAATTTCCGACCTAGAAAAAAGTACGAGAACTTTTACGGGGCGCATAAAAGGAGATAAAACACCTCAATTACTGGGGGGGGCTTGAGGGTTTTAAACCTTTTAAACCCTGGAAAAAGCAGGGGGGAGAGATACAAGATTTTATTTCACCGGAAAAACCTAGGGGGGGATAGTACCGAACCCTTTCCACGAAAATCACTCACTACGAAAACAAAAGGCCCTTTGGGAGACGATGCACCATCCCCCCAATGAAAAGCAGGGGGTCACTAAACACGTTAAGAGACCAACAATAAGTGTCAGGGGGGCCCCAACCCGTTCAAATGCCCCCCAAACCCACATAAGGGGATTACCAAAAGACCACTGGGAGTCTTCAAGCTGGCACTGGACAAGCACCTAAAGTCAGTTCCTGATCAGCCGGGCTGTGGCTCGTACGTTGGTTTGCGTGCAGCCAGCAGCAACAGCCTGGTTGATCAGGGGCTGATCCACCAGGAGGCCTGGTCACAGACCGGGCCGCGGGGGCGTTGACCCCCGAAACTCTCTCCAGGTAAACTCCAGGTAAACTCCAGTCTTGTTTAAGTTAATGTTTAATAGTAATGGCTATGTATATTTCATTATATGGTAGAAGAAGTTTGTTACTTAAAACTGGAAATTATATTTGAAAAATATTACTAAATATCCGTGATTGTGTAAGTTCGCTTGTAGGATGATGTAGTGTTTGTTCGCTTGTGGGATGAATGTAGTGTATGGAAGTGAGGTGGGACGAATCATTTGTTATATTGTACTGTTTAGTTTTTCTGTGGTGAGGTGTGGAGATTGTTATTTTCTAACCTTTATTTGTTTCGTAATTATTGAGGTGTTATGTATTATGTATTTGATATGAAGTTTAATATACAACAATAATAAGTGTGTAAAGAATTTTTGGATAATTGAGAATGTCTTCGCACATACAGTTTTATGTAAAATGTCAATACCTGTGACATTCTTTGGGTTATATTGCATATTGTGTTTATGGCTGCAATTTTGGATGTAATAAACCCACCTGTATTTGAAGCTGTGGGCTGTCTTTAGTTTAGTTCTTATGTATAAGTTTAGTGCTAAGGTAGGGAATGTGGAGTTTTCTTTTGTTATATATTATAATGGATACGTTTCCTTGCTTACATTGTCTACATGTATAATTATGTATTGCGTTTTTCAATAAAATATAAAAAAAAATTCTATTAATGTCCCTCCATGCCCGGCTAAGTGGGGTGTGAGCATTAAGACCGTTGAAAATTTTTTCCCAGTCTGCCGCAGCTCTGTCATACGCTCTCTGGCAGCAGCAAGGGCAGTTTGAAAGAGCCTCAGCATTCCAGGGGTACGATGTTTTCTATAGGCTAGGCCTAGTCTGCGAGCAGTACGTTTCAGTGTACGAAGTTTAGAATCATTGTAATAAGTATGGTTTTTAATGAGGTATGATTATTATGGAAGTTTGTTGGGTTTAGAGTACCAAAAGGTTTCAGTGGCGGCTCTAAGTAGTTCTGAATACTGCTCACAAGGTCATTGTTAAAGGTCTCTACAGAGGAACACTCATAGGAATTATACCAGTCAGTCACATGTGCAACAAAGTCATCATGATGATCAGTGGGAACATTAAAACGTTTCCGTTTGAATATCCCACCAAGAAGGATAGTATTACCAATATCTAGTGAGGTTAGCCTAGGGAAATGATCAGACGCTATATCTGTTACAATGGAAGACTCACAGCTGGCAGAAGTAAAGTTGAAGCCCAGACACAGGTCAAGGACACCTCCATAGATATGTGTGGGTTCAAGGTCACCTACAATTTGTACACTATCGTGACTGTTTAAGAGTGATAACAGTTGATTGCCATTACGATTACTAAACTGTGAGTTTCCAATGCTTTAGTGTCTCGCATTGTAATCGCCAATAATAAGAGTAGGTTCAGAATGAGCACAAGTTGGGAGCTCCAAGTAATTAAACTTATCAGCAGGAGCATGCAAGTTAAATATGATGAGAGCAGAGTTCCCTATATAAATCCAAACACCGTGATACTGTAGCCCCTCTGTTTTCTTATGTGCAAGAAGTTGATGGGGAAGTGATTTTTTAATATACAGAACACAAGAGTTAGTAGATTTGAGGTTATATGCAACAAATGATGGTAATTTAGGGGGTTGGGATTTTTCAGGGACTCTGCACTCTTGTAGATACACAACATCAATGGGTTCAGTGGTTACTTTATGATGAAGGTCAGGAAGTCTTTTTCTAAGTGATGCAATATTCCAACTTAATATAGAAAGTTTATACGAGATTTGATCCATTATAGTAGTCCTGGGATCTTGTTGAGTTTCTCAGCATAATGAAAAAATTGATCATATAAATAGCAGACCTTATCAATGTCAACAGTGTTACCCTGGTCCATGAGTTTTTTAAGTGCACTTCCTGTTGTAAGGCCTCGTGGGAGTCTTTGTTTACTCAGAGCATGATGCTGTTCATGTGTGAATGTATGATACCTGGAGTTTACCTGGAGAGAGTTCCGGGGGTCAACGCCCCCGCGGCCCGGTCTGAGACCAGGCCTCCTGGTGGATCAGAGCCTGATCAACCAGGCTGTTGCTGCTGGCTGCACGCAAACCAACATACGAGCCACAGCCCGGCTGATCCGGAACTGACTTTAGGTGCTTGTCCAGTGCCAGCTTGAAGACTGCCAGGGGTCTGTTGGTAATCCCCCTTATGTGTGCTGGGAGGCAGTTGAACAGTCTCGGGCCCCTGACACTTATTGTATGGTCTCTTAACGTGCTAGTGACACCCCTGCTTTTCATTGGGGGGATGGTTCATCGTCTGCCAAGTCTTTTGCTTTCGTAATGAGTGATTTTCGTGTGCAAGTTCGGTACTAGTCCCTCTAGATTTTCCAGGTGTATATAATCATGTATCTCTCCCTACCTGCGTTCCAGGGAATACAGGTTTAGGAACCTCAAGCGCTCCCAATAATTGAGGTGTTTTTCTCCGTTATGCGCGCCGTGAAAGTTCTCTGTACATTTTCTAGGTCGGCAATTTCACCTGCCTTGAAAGGTGCTGTTAGTGTGCAGCATATATTCCAGCCTAGATAGAACAAGTGACCTGAAGAGTGTCATCATGGGCTTGGCCTCCCTAGTTTTGAAGGTTCTCATTATCCATCCTGTCATTTTTCTAGCAGATGCGATTGATACAATGTTATGGTCCTTGAAGGTGAGATCCTCCGACATGATCACTGCCAGGTCTTTGACATTGGTGTTTCGCTCTATTTTGTGGCCAGAATTTGTTTGTACTCTGATGAAGATTTAATTTCCTCATGTTTACCATATCTGAGTAATTGAAATTTCTCATCGTTGAACTTCATATTGTTTTCTGCAGCCCACTGAAAGATTTGGTTGATGTCTGCCTGGAGCTTTGCGGTGTCTGCAATGGAAGACACTGTCATGCAGATTCGGGTTGTCATCTGCAAAGGAAGACACGGTGCTGTGGCTGACATCCTTGTCTATGTCGGATATAAGGATGAGGAACAAGATGGGAGCGAGTACTGTGCCTTGTGGAACAGAGCTTTTCACCGTAGCTGCCTCGGACTTTACTCTGTTGACGACTACTCTCTGTGTTCTGTTAGTGAGGAAATTATAGATCCATCGACCGACTTTTCCTGTTATTCCTTTAGCACGCATTTTGTGCGCTATTACGCCATGGTCACACTTGTCGAAGGCTTTTGCAAAGTCTGTATATATTACATCTGCATTCTTTTTGTCTTCTAGTGCATTTAGGACCTTGTCGTAGTGTCCAATAGTTGAGACAGACAGGAGCGACCTGTTCTAAACCCATGTTGCCCTGGGTTGTGTAACTGATGGGTTTCTAGATGCGTGGTGATCTTGCTTCTTAGGACCCTTTCAAAGATTTTTATGATATGGGATGTTAGTGCTATTGGTCTGTAGTTCTTTGCTGTTGCTTTACTGCCCCCTTTGTGGAGTGGGGCTAGTCTGTTGTTTTTAGTAACTGTGGGACGACCCCCGTGTCCATGCTCCTTCCATAGGATGGTAAAAGCTCGTGATAGTAGGGGCTTCTTGCAGTTCTTGATGAACACAGAGTTCCACGAGTCTGGCCCTGGGGCAGAGTGCATGGGCATGTCATTTATCGCCTGTTCGAAGTCATTTGGCGTCAGGATAACATCGGATAGGCTTGTGTTAATCAAATTTTGTGGCTCTCTCATAAAAATTCATTTTGATCTTCGACTCTCAGTCTGGTTAGCGGCTTGCTAAAAACTGAGTCATATTGGGACTTGAGTAGCTCACTCATTTCCTTGCTGTCATCTGTGTAGGACCCATCTTGTTTAAGTAGGGGCCCAATACTGGACGTTGTTCTCGACTTTGATTTGGCATAGAAGAAATACTTTGGGTTTCTTTCGATTTCATTTATGGCTTTTAGTTCTTCCCGCGATTCCTGACTCCTAAAGGATTCTTTTAGCTTAAGTTCGATGCTTGCTATTTCTCTGACCAGTGTCTCCCTACGCATTTCAGATATATTGCCCTCTTTTAGCCGCTCTGTTATTCTTTTCCGTCGCCTGTAAAGGGAGCGCCTGTCTCTTTCTGTTTTACATCTACTCCTCCTTTTTCTTAGAGGAATAAGCCTTGTGCATTACATCGAGTGCCACCGAGTTAATCTGTTCTAGGCATAAGTTGGGGTCTGTGTTGCTTAGTATATCTTCCCAGCTTATATCGGTTAGGACTTGGTTTACTTGGTCCCACTTTATGTTTTTGTTATTGAAGTTGAATTTGGTGAATGCTCCCTCGTGACTAATCTCATTATGTCGGTCTGGGGCTCCGCGCATACATGACTGAACCTCAATTATGTTGTGATCTGAGTATATTGTTTTTGATATGGTGATATTTCTTATCAGATCATCATTGTTAGTGAAGATGAGGTCTAGTGTATTCTCCAGTCTAGTAGGCTCTATTATTTGCTGGTTTAAATTGAATTTTGTGCAGAGATTTAAAAGCTCGCGTGAGTGTGAGTTTTCATCAGAGCTGCCTCCTGGTGTTATTACTGCAACAATATTATTTGCTATATTCCTCCATTTTAGGTGCCTTAAGTTGAAGTCCCCCAGGAGCAAGATGTTGGGTGCAGGAGCTGGAAGGTTTTCCAGACAGTGGTCAATTTTTAACAGCTGTTCCTGGAATTGCTGGGATGTTGCATCCGGGGCTTGTAGACTATCACAATGACTAGGTTTTGGTTCTCGACCTTTACTGCTAAAACTTCCACTACATCATTTGAGGCATTTTAGCAGTTCTGTGCAAACAAGTGACTCTGCAATGTACAGGCCAACCCCCCCTTTTGCCTGTTCACTCTGTCACATCTGTATAGGTTGTAACCTGGGATCCATATTTCGTTGTCCAAGTGATCCTTTATGTGGGTCTCAGTGAAAAGCCGCGAACATTGCCTTTGCCTCTGCAAGCAGTCCACGGATGAAAGGTATTTTATTTTTTGTTGCTGGCTTTAGACCCTGTATATTTGCAAAGAAGAATGTTATCGGACTGGTGGTATTGTTGGTAATGGGGGGGGGGGGAATTTTTTCCCGGCATTAGTATCTGTATCTGTTGGTTTGGAGTGGAGGCCATCGACTGTGGTTCCACTCCAGGAATGACTGGATTTGGTGTACGATTTCTGCCATTTCCTGCCAGTTTTTTTCCTTCCTGGCACTAAAAACCTCTCCCTCTTGAGTGGCTGTGGCTACCCAGGTTTTCCCATGGCCTGGATGTTTTGTATCTTTTTGTCCCCTTTAGATGGTATGCCTGGCAATTTAAGTTATAGCACAGTCTTTCCTGTACTGAAGAGGTACACAGTTCAGGGTGAAAAAGCTTACAGGAAGGGAGTTTGCATTTTCCCCGTTTTTCCCTAAGGCATGGGATTTTCCCAGGGTGGTCAAGTTCACCCTCCCCTCTGTTTTTTCCAGATTTTCCCCTCCAGCGAAACCGAATTTCCCTATATGTGCCCAGGGTTTTGGGTTTTTCCCTTTGCCTTGGGTTTTTTTGTGACTGTATTTTCCCGTTGGGCATGTTTTTCCCCGTCTTACTTCATCCTCCCTAGCACCAACCAAAAAAGGAGCTCCCACCATTTGGGGGGGGTTTTAATCCTCACTATTGCTAGTGGGGGTCCCTTCCTTTTTTGCTATTTCCCCCGGGATTTTTTATTTGCAAATTTGGGGTTTTTCTTTTCTTTGAAATACACTTGTTTCCCTACTATGGCCCCCCGGGCCCCCATGGGGTCCAAATTTTTAAAGTATTCCCTTCCCCGCGGGAAAATTCCCGACTTTCCTTTTCCCAAAAACTCCAGCTTTCACCATTACTGTCTCCCGGACAGCAAACCCAGTTCCCCCTTACTTTCCCAGGACAAACTCTCCACTTCACCATTACTGTCCCCAGGGCAGCACCTCCAGCTTCACCATTACTGTCTCCCAGGAAAACAACCCCCCAGCCTCCCCCTTTTCTGTTCCCCCCAGGAAAAGCACCAAACCAACCCCCCCTTTTTCTGACTACCAGGGCATCATCCCAGCCTTACCCGTTTGGAATAATGGCCATATCAAGGGCAGTTCATTTAGCCCCCGGGCTTTTTTTTTTCCCAAACTGTTTTAGAAAGCTTTCCAAAGGGTTTTTTATTTAAAGCAGTTTGGGGGTTAAACCCCTTTTAATACCCTTTTGATTTTTTTCCACAATTTTTTCTCCCTTTGGGCATACCCAAAAAAAACTTTCCCGTTTTAATTTCTTCTTGTAGCTATTTTTTGGAAAACTCACAAGGGCGTAAAACCCAATTTCCCACAGAAATGACAATTTTATTCAAGTGGAAGCCTTTGTTTTTAAAATGACCCCCAGACTACAAACAAGCTTTTATAATTAATTTTAAAGGTTGATTTACTGCAATCAACTAAAACAACCTCTTGAATATTTATTTAAAAACCCCGCTTGGGGGTGCACAACGAAACCCTTTGAAACCATTTCCCGGGTTTTGGGCCAAATCAAGGGTTTTGGAACCCCGTCAAAGGGGTTTGGACCATCCCGGGTTTTGGACCAGTCAAGGGTTTGGGCCAGTCCCCTCTGCTTATTTTGTGGGGCCTTTTTAAACCATACCCGGCGGGGATTTGACTAACACATAAGGGTCTACTGGAAATTTTTCTTCCGATTTTAATGGGAATTTTTTGATACAAAAGGAAAAACTTGCGTGTTTTTTTTAAAAGCCCGGGGACTGCTGGGAATTTTCCCACAATTGGGCGAAAAGGGTCGAGAGCCTCCAAACCCTTTTTTATTTAATCGCTGTATCTAACTTCTCTCTTTTTTTTTTTTTTTTCCCTCTCCACCACAAAAAATGCTATATTATCACTATAGTTGACTGGTGCAAATTTTGGAGGAAGGGCGCTTTTTCTGTAGTAATAATTGCTTCTCGTTGTGTATATTGCGACCGCTGGTAACTACAGGTTATATGAAATTCACAGTAACGTCTCGTATTTCAAGAAAAAGAAACTAATGAAAGTCACTCCACTCCACTAAGTACCATTATAATACTGGTTAGTTGCTACTACAACACTGTATTCTGCTATTCACTGGTATCACTAGATTATATGCGAGTACACTAGCAGGCCAGGAAGATTATTAAAAACAGCTGACCTGTGGTAAGTTTCTGGCGACTTCTGGCACCTGCCTCTATAGGCTTATCACTTCATTTACAAATTCACCTGTTTTCAAATGACACTTTAGCCTTTATCATCAATATACTAGGGAGCCACTGTAGTATACACTATACACTATGTATACTCAATGCTTTCAGGGAGACTTTCTTTCCTCTGACACAAGGTTCAATTATTATTATTTTTCCACACGGGACAGGCCTATGATTCCCCTCTGGCAGTAAACTCTGTTAGGTAGTGCACACAATTCTCCTTTTTTTACTCAGTATATAATGTTTTCCGCCCAAGATTGGTTCCAGGCGCTAGAGGGATGTATCGTATAGGATTGATGACACAAATTAAAGTTCTAGCACGTAAGAGCGACCGTGAAAACACCAGAAAACCGGGAGCACAACGAGGCACGCTGACACTGTGTGTACATACATAGAGACATAGGTGACACCACCACTCACATTCCCTCCCCCACTAACATTACAAGCATCACTATAACTGTCGTCATCACCAACACCACTACCAACATTGCGTTCATTACATTTATCAACAGTATTGTATTCAACATTAATGTCAATGTGGTTAACCTCATCACACTCGGCACCACCACTTATATTACATTCATCACTATTACTAACATTATAGACACCACTGCTCTCATCACACTCTGCACCACCATTTATGTTACACTCATCACTATTACTAACATTAAGGACACCACTGCCCTCATCACACTCTGCACCACCATTTATATTACGCTCATCACTATTACTAACATTATAGACACCATTGCCTTCATTATGATGCTCACTATAGTTATCAACACAAGTATTGTATTCGTCATTACTGTAATTAAGGACACCACTACTACCACCACCACCTTGTTCAACAGCCTTACACTCGCTTTCACAAATTGTGACACTTGTTATTGGTACACTCTACACATCTTTCCTTGTGTTGTTCAAGTTGTTGTTTCAGGAGAAATTGTTGTGTTTCCAGTACCTTTATGCGCGACATCAGGTTGTATACCACAGGAGCAAGACTTGGAACATCTGGAGACGTGAAGCCCCGGTCAGCTAACCTCGTAGGCTGACTGTCAGCTGACTCAGCTAGGCTGGTATTGACAGCCGACGTGATGGAGGTCTGTTGACGTTCTCCCTAGGTGAGGTGCTCAACCCCATTGTCTGAGGGCAGGCATGAGCCAGTATTCAGATTCGAGGCAACTGGGGCATCACAAATGGGAGTACAGGGTGAGGTGCGGGTGGCTGCGATGTGGGCAGCCCTCACACTGAAGTCAGCATGAGCTGCTGTAACTCCTGAGGTCTTACAATTGATACATTGTTTAGCAACAGTCTGTTGCTGTTTGATCATATCATAAAACCGTTCAGAAGGATGAGCGTTGGCACGCACTGCACACCAGTGTGACTTAGCTGGGCATTTCCTGGCAATATGGCCCCAGCGTTGACACTTATAACATCGACGTTGAGGAGGTCTGTACAATGCAATGTTAAAGCGTCTATTGAGGGCTGCACGGGAGTGAATATAGCATGGCAGAGTCCCCTGGCCAGTCCACTCAGCTAATATCAGACCGTTGGAAAGTCGACGAGGGCTTGCAACTTGCTCTGACGCCAGATATTGAGGATTCAAATGGTTGGTTGAGTGTAGATGAAAATTTAGCCCCTTAGGTGCTCTTGGTGGGCAGCTCGGATTTGATGTTGGCTTTATTCATGAGTGAGAAGTAAGTTTATAAATGCTGATCTTAGCACAAAGTCATAGTTATCCTCATCGTGGAGAAATGATCGTTTATCATGATTGTCACACTAGCTTCGAGAAAACCGTTACACTTGGTCTCAAGTGCAGTGTGTTGGGAAAATCAACCTGACAGCTTTGGAGGGTGACGCCCACTGTGTTGCTTTCAGCAAGCTTTTTGGAAGCCCCCGTTCTTTTTCGAGTCTGTTTACTAAATTATGTTTCAATCTGCTAAAAAGCTAGATACCAGTAAACGATAAACAAAAAAGGGTTGAGGCTCGACGGTTCGTCATTGTAGGAGCTGCCAGCAATCACCGGTTCTTCAATACGCAAGTTATACTTTTGTATCAATCAAATCACATATTACTCGGGTAGATAATTTCCAGTAGATCCTTCATGTGTTAGCCCAAATCACCTACCAGTATGTTTTAAATAAGTGACCCACTGATCAGATCAGACTGGTTCCGAACCCTTGACCGGTTTCAAATGAATTCGTTGGACAATAAAGCAGTCTGTAAACGGATGGAGTTGTAGGCGCCCTTATCAAACACAAACAATAAATATAAAATCAGGAACGTACACCGGTAAGCTGTCCTAATATACATGTACAGTTAGAAATAGAATTACAGATAGCTAGAGCTTCACTTTAAGGAGGTTATTAATAGAGTATTCATGAGGTTGCTAGTAGAATTACAGTAAATCAACCTTTCAAATCATTATGAAACACTGTCTGCAGTCAAGCAAACAAACGGGCTTCCACATGGATAAATTGTCATTTTTGTGGAAATTGGTGTCACGCCCCTTGTGCAGATATCCAAGAACTAGCTAAAAGCAGTATAAAATCAGGGAAGTGTTTTTGGGTATACCCAAATAAGATAAATCTGTGGAATAAAATCACATTGGTATTAAAAGAGGATAACATCAAAGCTGCTTTCATAGAAAACCTGGAAGCATTCTACAACAGATGGGAACATAAAAAGTCTGGGCTGGATGGTACTGCCCTTGATGCTGGCCATGTAGTCAGAAACTGTAAGGCTGGAGGTGCTGTCCTGGTAGTCAGTAAATGTGGGGCTGATAGTGCTGTCCTGGGAGACAGTAATGGTGAAGCTGGAGGTGCTGTCCTGGGAGACAGTAATGGTGAAGCTGGAGATTTTGTCCAGGTAGTCGGGAAATATACACTGGAGGGAATGCATATAAATGACCCCATGGGAGACAGGAGCTGTAGTGGGGAAACAAGTGTAGTCAAAGATAAGATAAAACCAATATTGCAAACTAGTAATACCACAGGAAATAGCAAACAAGAGGACTCCACTAGCAATAGTGAGGATATATTACCAAAAACAACTGGTAAGAGCTCCATTGTTGGTGCTAGTGAGGATAGGAATAAGACAGGTAAACATGCACCAACAGGGAATAGAGCCACAGAAACCCAAGGCAAATGGAAACCAAGCCTGTGCACATACTATGCACTTGGTATCTGCAGGCATGGGAAATCTGGAAAAACAGATGGGACGTGCAACTATGACCACCCTAGAAAATGCCGTGCCCATATGACAACAGGAAAATGCAAACTCCCTTCCTGTAAGCTTTTTCACCCTGAAATGTGTACCTCTTCAGTACAGGAAAGACTGTGCTATAACTTAAATTGCCAGGCACTCCATCTAGATTTAGATTTTGCCACCGAAGTGGCTAGTTTATTGTGCACCCCATCTCCATCCTGTGGACGGTAGCGCGAGAGCATATGGATACACAAAAGGCCTAGGAACTAGGCCCCAAAGGGTTAACAGGAATACATATGGATTTATATCTACATATCTATAGTTCACTTATCTGTTGCAAGCAAATTTAGGAAATTTGCTTAGTATATCTGGTATCTTATTTTCATTAATAAGATATCTTGACATGTCACATAGGTTATTATACTGACTTTCTCTGTATTCCTCAATAAGTGGACAATTAAGCACATAGTGTTCAAGAGAGTGACCATATGCCTGATCACATAATTTACATTTAGTTTGATCATCATCTGTGTGTCTCCCAAACTGCCAGAA
The DNA here is from genome assembly GCF_026875155.1 of Cherax quadricarinatus. NCBI lineage: Eukaryota > Metazoa > Arthropoda > Malacostraca > Decapoda > Parastacidae > Cherax > Cherax quadricarinatus. The sequence continues at coordinate 7,841,823 of NC_069432.1, forward strand.
GTACTTGTAACCAAGCCTAAGCCTGGCCACTACAACATCAGTCAGTCTGTTCACATTGCAAGTTGCTCCATAAACATACTTATCTACGTTCATGTTATCATAGTGGGTTATAGATCTACTCAGGCTTCTAACTGCATTCCCATAACAATCATTTTCATTATTTGCTTCTCTCCTAATATTATTCCTAATGCTAGACACAGTTATACTAAAGTTATATTCTACATTCTCCTTCTGGGTACTCTTCTTGGCTAACATATCAACTTTATCATGAAGGAGTAATCCAATGTGTGATGGGATCCATAGCAATTGTACATTAATTCCTTTGTCCCTAATTTTTGAGTATCTATACCTGGCTTCTCCAATGAGCATGTTGTTGGAGTCATTATATGAGTCAAGAGCCTTCAATGATGACATAGAATCAGTAATGATGATAGAGTCAAGCTCAGTGTCATAGGTTAGCTTTAGCGCCATTAGGATTGCAAACAATTCAGTTTGCAGTGTAGACACCCAGTTGTTAATTCTTATGCCTAACTCAACAAATTTATTATCGTTCTTAACTAGGGAGGTGGCAACAAGAGCAGATGCAGCCCTGCCAGAAGACTCCTGTTTAGATCCATCAGTGTATATAACTTGTGATAACTTATTACTACCAGCTAGGTGAGAAATTTCTTCTTGAGCAGTTGCTCTAACAAGAGATTTAAGGAAGGGATTACTAGCAATAAGCTTCTTGGGAGGGACTTGTAGGTATGTGATATTAAATGAACACATCTTCCATGGAGGGGTGAAATGCTCTTGTTGCCTACAGTGATACAGTTCATGCAGGTTATAAAACTTAATGCAATTGCACGTTTTCACAATCCATTTAGATCTGTGTGTATTTACCTCTAGACACTTGGTAAGATTCACTGTGACAGTGTCTGGTTCGTTTCTCAACATTCTAATACCGAGTACAGTGTTAATTTCAACAATTCTATCACTGATACTAGAAATACCAAACTCCTTCCACTCAATGTATACACAAGGCTTATTCCTCTAAGAAAAAGGAGGAGTAGATGTAAAATAGAAAGAGACAGGCGTTCCCTTTACAGGCGACGGAAAAGAATAACAGAGCGGCTAAAAGAGGTCAATATATCTGAAATGAGTAGGGAGTCAATGGTCAGAGAAATAATAAGCATTGAACTTAAGCTAAAGGAATCTTACAGGAGTCAGGAATCGCGGGAAGAACTAAAAGCCATAAATGAAATCGAAAGAAACCCAAAGTATTTCTTCTCCTATACCAAATAAAAGTCGAGAACAACGTCCAGTATTGGGCCCCTACTTAAACAAGATGGGTCCTACAAAGATGACAGCAAGGAAATGAGTGAGTTTTTAGCAAGCCGCTAACCAGACTGAGAGTCGAAGATCAAAATGAATTTTTTATGAGAGAGCCACAGAATTTGGTTAACACAAGCCTATCTGATGTTATCCTGACGCCAAATGACTTCGAACAGGTGATAAATGACATGCCCATGCACACTGCCCCAGGGCCAGACTCATGGAACTCCGTGTTCATCAAGAACTGCAAGAAGCCCCTATCGCAAGCTTTTACCATCCTATGGAGAGGGAGCATGGACACAGGGGTCGTCCCATAGTTACTAAAAACAACAGACATAGCCCCACTCCACAAAGGGGGCAGTAAAGCAATAGCAAAGAACTATAGACCGATAGCACTAACATCTCATATCATAAAAATCTTTGAAAGGGTCCTAAGAAGCAAGATCACCACCCATCTAGAAACCCATCAATTACACAACCCAGGGCAACATGGGTTTAGAACAAGTCGCTCCTGTCTGTCTCAACTAATGGATCACTACGACAAGGTCCTAGATGCACTAGAAGACAAAAAGAATGCAGATGTAATATATACAGACTTTGCAAAAGCCTTCGACAAGTGTGACCATGGCGTAATAGCACACAAAATGCGTGCTAAAGGAATAACAGGAAAAGTCGGTCGATGGATCTATAATTTCCTCACTAACAGAACACAGAGAGTAGTAGTCAACAGAGTAAAGTCCGAGGCAGCTACGGTGAAAAGCTCTGTTCCACAAGGCACAGTACTCGCTCCCATCTTGTTCCTCATCCTCATATCTGACATAGACAAGGATGTCAGCCACAGCACCGTATCTTCCTTTGCAGATGACACCCGAATCTGCATGACAGTGTCTTCCATTGCAGACACTGCAAGGCTCCTGGCGGACATCAACCAAATCTTTCAGTGGGCTGAAGAAAACAATATGAAGTTCAACGATGAGAAATTTCAATTACTCAGATATGGTAAACACGAGGAAATTAAATCTTCATCAGAGTACAAAACAAATTCTGGCCACAAAATAGAGCGAAACACCAACGTCAAAGACATGGGAGTGATCATGTCGGAGGATCTCACTTTCAAGGACCATAACATTGTATCAATCGCACCTGATAGAAAAATGACAGGGTGGATAATAAGAACCTTCAAAACTAGGGATGCCAAGCCCATGATGACACTCTTCAGGTCACTTGTTCTATCTAGGCTGAAATATTGCTGCACACTAACAGCACCTTTCAAGGCAGGTGAAATTGCTGACCTAGAAAATGTACAGAGAACCTTCACGGCACGCATAACGGAGATAAAACACCTCAATTACTGGGAGCGCTTGAGGTTCCTGAACCTATATTCCCTGGAACGCAGGCGGGAGAGATACATAATTATATACACCTGGAAAATCCTAGAGGGACTAGTACCGAACTTGCACACGAAAATCACTCACTACGAAAGCAAAAGACTTGGCAGACGATGCAACATCCCCCCAATGAAAAGCAGGGGTGTCACTAGCACGTCAAGAGACCATACAATAAGTGTCAGGGGCCCGAGACTGTTCAACTGCCTCCCAGCATACATAAGGGGGATTACCAACAGACCCCTGGCAGTCTTCAAGCTGGCACTGGACAAGCACCTAAAATCGGTACCTGATCAGCCGTGCTGTGGTTCGTACGTTGGTTAGCGTGCAGCCAGCAGTAACAGCCTGGTTGATCAGGCTCTGATCCACCAGGAGGCCTGGTCACAGACCGGGCCGCGGGGGCGTTGACCCCCGGAACTCTCTCCAGGTAAACTCCAGGTAATACTCATAGCTGACAGGAGTTTCACACTGACGATGGGTTAAAGGATATCGGTGAATAGAAGGGACAAGGAAGGGATATTCACCTTGCTGGACACAGGCAATATGGGTGTAGTGGCCTGCGGGTGGCAGTGCGATTTTCAAAGTCATTCACGGGGCCACAGTCGTCTTGAGAGTTACCAATATTGCACTACTCGTTAATTACTCCAAACCCGCAGCACTTAACACTGCTAGCACACGTGTCTAGGAATGACAGACAAATTTTCACTCTGTGGGCAAACAAATCAGCACAAACTTACTATGTTTATAGATGATCCTCTGGCATGTTACAGTTAAAAAGCAGTCTCCAAAGGAGTAACCAGGTACTTCAATGCTCGTTAAATTGTTCTTAACCACTCTTGTTTTGTTCCAACTATGCAGCATTCCTCCCAGAAACACTCAGTGCATAGAAGAATAACAGTACATCTTCCTCAGTTAGAGATATAACACATTTTGTACAAGTGACACAGTCTGATTCATCCGGCAGCCCTCAGGTCTGGATCACCAACTCACGCAGGATGGGAGATTCGTCCGTATTTCTCAGGTAGGCAGAGGCGACTAGCTGTGCGGAACTCAGATATTCGAGTACCAAAGGGACAGCAAAATACGCCTCTACACTGCACGTTGATAGAGGCGAACGGTTGAGTTTAAATGCAAGGAAGAGGGGTAGCTGATGAGGGGCAGCAGAGGGATCAAACGGAAGGCTATTTCCACTGTTACACTAAGTATATCACGAGTCACAACTCACACATAAGAGTTCTCACAACACTGCAGCTGTGATCCAACAGTATTAGTTTCTATGAGGCCCAGAGGAGACACATTCGTAAGAAGGGTGAGGAAGAAACCGTGGAGAGCTGGCAGGAGGGCTGACACGGGCACTCAAGCTCTTATGTGGACTGGCAAAATCTGCCTCTAGACCATAAGTAAATAGAGGCGAATGGCTGTGTTCCAAGTCGAGGAAGGAGGGGAGGAGGTAGGAGAGGGGGGAGGAGTAGTGAAGGTAGGCCGTTTAGAGCCACTTCAAACTAACACTTTCGTGTTTCACTAGGTACATCACTAGTCACAGCTCACACATAAGAGTTTCTGCAACAATGCAGCTGCGAACCAATGATATGAGCTGCATGATGAGTTGACAGTCGGGTGATAAGCAGTCCTGAGATAGAAGGCCTACGACCTCACTGAACACACACACCCTCTCCCCTCAACCACTCAGCTTTGACTGATGGGAGGGAGGCAGACCTCTTTCTCATCCATCAGGTTCTATTTTCTTCATATTCTTGCATTTGTCTCTGAGTAAATAATTTTTGTTTTTGTCCTCTGTGCTAACTCGCAATCCTTGCTGACTTTTTCACTTCTAAATCTCGACCTCTCTACTTCTTAATTCTCAGTACAGAACCTCTCACTATTGCTTATATTGGCATCAAATTAAATGAAATTAAAGACGAAATGGCTTTCCCTTCTCTAACTTTTAGCATGCCACTGGACTTGGACCAACCAACACAGGTGCTCCTTTTGCTTCATTGATAGTCCCCTGTCCAAATGCGTGACACGGAAAACAGGTCTTTATATGGCGATGACTTACGGCTCATATTTTTCAGTTCAGTATAGTTACCCATCCTTTCCTGCCAACTCCTTTCTTGATCTATATTTTCTGTGCCAGTACTTTCCTTCTTGGGTTGGGATTCTTACCTCTCTCTCTCTCCCTCCCTCTCTCTCTCTCTCCTCTCCCCTCTCTCCCCTTCTCCTCTCTCCCCTCTCTCTTTTCTCTCTCCTCTCTTCTCTCCCCTTCTTTTCTCTCTCTCTCTCTTTTCTCTCTCTCTCCATGTGATGCTTGATGTCGGTTGTGGTTACAGATTTCTGTAGAATAGTGTTACCTGTCCTAGGTTCGTCCGAGCCTTAAATCTTACAACAATAGCTTTTGATTTGACTGTAGCAGTTTAACATGCTTCCTCTGGAACTGTAACTTGTGTACAAGCCTCCGGATTCAACTTCCCAGCAATTCCGGGAACAGCTTTTGAAAATTGACCACTGTCTGGAAAATTTCCCAACTCCTGCCCAAAACATCTTGCTACTCGGAGATTTAAATTTGAGACACCTAAAATGGAGGAGTGTAGCAAATAATATTTTAGCAGAGATCACCCCGGGAGGCAACTTATATGAAAATTCACACACACACGAACTATTAAATCTCAGCACCAAATTCACCTTAAACCTGCAAATATTAGAGCCTACAAGACTAGAAAATACGCTGGACCTCATCTTCACAAACAACGACGATCTGATGCGTAATATAACCGTATCAAATAAGATTACAGAATAATAGCGGTACAGACATGTATGCACGGGGCTCCTGACCAGCAAAATGTGATCGTTTATGAGGGTGTCTTCACAATATTCAACTTCATTAATAAAAACATACAGTGGGAACAAGTCAACCATGTCCTAAATGAAACAAGATGGGAAGATATCCTAAACAAACATTGATCCGAACCCTTGTTTAGAAACAATAAACTCTGTGGTTCTTGCGATCTGCTCAAGGCACATTCCATTAAGAAAAAGAAATAAAAGATGTAAACCAGAAAGAGAGAGACGTTCCCTATGCAGACGAAGGCGAAGAGTCACAGAGCTGCTGAAAGGGGCCAATATATCTGAAATATGTAGGGAGTCAATGGTTCAATGAAATTGCAAATATCGAACTTAAGCTGAAGGAATCTTACAGGAGACAAGAATCGCAGGAAGAACTAAAAGTAATAAAGGAAACTGAAAAAAATTACTTCTTCTCTTATGCCAAATCTAAGGAAAACACAACATCCAGTATTGGGCCCTTGCTTAGGCGAGATGGGACATACACAGATGACAGCCAAGAAATGAGTGAGTTATTGAAGTCCCAATACGACTCAGTGCTCAGAGAGCCGCTACCCAGAATAAGTGTCAACAATCCAAATTATGAACGAGACCCAAGATTTAGTCATCTCAAATATCTCGGATATTATCCTAACACCACAAGACCTTGAAAAGGCAATACACATGTACTCTGCCCCAGACCCAGATTCATGGAACTCTGCGTTCATCAAGAACTGTAAGAAGCTCCTGTCACGTAACTTCAGCTATCTATGGAGAGGGAGCATGGACACAGGGGTCATCCCACATTCACTAAAACAACAGACATAGCCCCACTCTACAAAGGTGGCAGTAAAGCAATTGCAAAGAACTACACACAGATAGCACTAACATCCCATATCACAAAAATCTTTGAAAGGGTTCTAAGAAGCAAGATCGCAAACCACCTAGATACCCATCAGTTACACAACCCAGGGCAACGCGGTTTAGAGCAGGTTGCTCCTGCTTCTCTCAGCTATGACAAGGTCCTGGATGCTGTAGAGGATAAACAAAATACAAATGTAGTATATACAAACTTAGCATGGTGTAATAGCGCACAAAATGCGTGATAAAGGAATAACAGGAAAAGTTGGTAGATGGATCTATATCTTTCTGACAAATAGAACACAAAGAGTGATAGTAAACCAAGTAAAGTCCGAGGCGGTTACGGTGAAAAGCTCTGTTCCACAAGGCATAGTACGCGCACCTATCCTATTCCTCATTCTCATATCTGACGTAGAGATGTAAGCCACAGCTCCGTGTCTTCCTTTGCGGATGACACCTGAATTGCCATGACAGTGACTTCCATCGACCCCTGGCTGTCTTCAAGAAGGCACTGGACAGGCACCTAAAGTCAGTACCTGACCAGCCGGGCTGCGGTTCGTATGTCAGTTTGCGTGCGGCCAGCAGTAACATCCCGGTTGATCAGACCCTGATCCACCACGAGGCCTGGTCTCAGACCGAGCCGCGGGGGCGTTGACCTCCAAAACCCTCTCCAGGTGTACTCCAGGTCTGATCATGACGTGCCTTTACTGTTTCCCAATTTCCGATACATTGTTACTCTGGGCACTCAGCCTACAGAATACTTGTCACAACAATGAAAGAGAAGCAACTCACAACAAAGAAGAGGGCAGGGATGGGAGTGTGATTGTGGATGTGGAGATGGGAGAGCACCCGGGGCATCTGGCCACGCCTCGAGCTAACAAACAGTACCCTAGCATTGGTGAAGATGGCACTATTGGAAGCACCACTTGTAGAACACGCCACAAGGAAGGGTATCGTCCATGCCATCACACCCATTGTTAGGTTGCCGAAAACCTGCGGTTGAGAAGGTAATTGTGAACATTTTACTTAAATTGTCTGAGAGTTTGAATTTTTTCTTCTGGAAAACATCATGACATTTTTAATATAGTAATTAAATTAGTTATGATTAAACATAAAAGAAACATCTTACCTTTACAGTGTTGAAACTTTTTTGAATGAAATAAAAAAAATAAATATATAATACAAGCAGGCCCCGCTTTACAGCACTTTGCTTTACAATGTTTCATTAATACAACGATTTTTAATTATTTCCATTCTTCATTTATTCAAACTTCCTACAATAAAAATATTCACCACTCATTATAAGCTAAGGACGAAAATATATTAAGGTAAGTAATGTGTGTACTGTATATGCATTTTTTTAGGCCTAGGTCCATTGCTCACTTAAAATATGATAGTGCAAATATGTTATCAGGATTTTATATGCATTTGAAATTGAAAAATGGCTGTTTCACAGCGATTTTCACGTTATAGCACTTTCTTGGAACCTAACTTGCTGTATAAGCAGGGTCTGCTGGTATTATTTATTTCATAGATGTTGCTTTAATGTTTAATTTTAAGCAATAACTTACCATTTCGAAATTAAAATTTACAAAATTGCAACTCCAAATTTCAATAACAATACTAACCTTCCTTTGACTAGGCAACATGAATACTGAAGAGTTGAAGATAATCCGAAGAGGCTTCCTAAAGTTATCACAAAAACTCCAAAATTTGAAAAGGTCAGTATAAAATTGACTAGGGGACAACTCCACCTAACAAGTATTCCATGAACTTTCCTTCTTGGTTATAATTCACCAGGGTTGAAAATTTCAAACCAATCAGGTATGATATTGATAAATTAGACACATGTGCAACTCTTGGGTATCTTTATTGAGGAAACGTTTCGCCACACATTGGCTTCATCAGTCCATACAAATGAGAATCTTGAAGAGCAGGAGGAGAATGAGGTAATCAGTCCCTCAACCTTGAGTCTATGTGGTCAGTCCATCAATCTTGAATAGAATATGGCATACGTGGGGAGAAGGAGCTTATAATATTATTATTTAATTATATACGAAAGATTTGGAGTAAGGTAGTGTGGCGGCGTCAGTATAAAATCGTATGAAAATACAATATTTAAGGGCTCATTAAACTCATAAAAGCACATATTTTCTCCATTTCTTAGTTTTCATTTCTCAGTTACATATTTGAAAGACTACAATTCTACAAGAGAAAATATTTAACTTTCTAATGTCCAATTTGATATTTGTTTTCAGCAAAATTGTCAACTTGGCTCCAACAGCCCCTAAATTCAACGCAAAATTAGTTCCTAATAAGATACAGCTGAGCTTAACATTTGACAATTATCAGAAGAGCCATTATTTCGTTAATACATGGAAACAATTTTCTTGCATAAAATTGGCACATTAAGATTTATACAATGCAAATGTGAATATTATGCTTTCTTTTAATTAAGTCCACTAACACCGAAAGTTTTATGCCTTTCAGGATAGGCATTCTCCAGAAATGGGTCGGTCTCCAATGAGTCCAGGATTTTTTTAACAATGTCAGTAAAATTTCAAATTTACACCTACGTAGACTAAACTCAGTGGAGATCCTGTTTCTTATCAAATCCATCAGCACTGTATTAAATCCATCAGCACTGTATTAAATCCATCAGCACTGTATTAAATCCGTCAGTATTGTACCAAATACATGAGCATTGTATTAAATCCATCAGCATTGTATTAAATCCATCAGCATTGTATTAAATCCATCAGCATTGTATTAAATCCATCAGTATTGTATTAAATCCATCAGCATTGTATTAAATACATCAACATTGTATTAAATCCATCAGCATTGCATGAAATTAATTAGCATTGTATTAAACCCACCATTATTGTATTAAATTCATCAGCATTATATTAAATTCCTTAGCATTACATTAATTCCACCAGTATTATATTATGAAGTTATTCCAAAGATCCATTGTTTACTTACTGAACGAACATCAGTATAACTACTTGACAACGGGCAAACTGAGACCAATGCAACGCAATAACAATGCAACATATGAGAATCTTTATTAAGGAAACGTCTCGCCACACAGTGGCTTCATCAGTCCAATGCAAAGTAGAAATGGGTAAGGAGAGGAGAAGTTTGAAGTATTCAGTCCCTCAGCCTGGAATTCTCCACTCCTTACCCATTTATACTTCGTATTGGACTGATGAAGCCACTGTGTGGCGAAACGTTTCCTTAATAAAGATTTCCATATGTTGCATAAGTGTCTAAATCTTCAACTAGTCGGTTTCAAAACCATTTATCACAAATTTCACACTATTTTTACACAAAATAAAGTGATACCTACCGATCTACACACACACACACACACACACACACACACACACACACACACACACACACACACACACACGCAAGACGGCAAATGTAGTTCCCATTTTCAAAAAAGGAGACAGAAAAGAGGCACTAAACTATAGACCTGTGTCATTGACGTGTATAGTATGCAAAATTATGGAGAAGATTATCAGGAGGAGAGTGGTGGAGCACCTGGAACGGAACAGGAGTATAAATGCCAACCAGCACGGATTCACAGAAGGCAAATCCTGTGTCACAAACCTTCTGGAGTTTTATGATAAAATAACAGAAGTAAGACAAGAGAGAGAGGGGTGGGTTGATTGCATCTTCTTGGACTGCAAAAGGCCTTTGACACAGTTCCTCACAAGAGATTAGTGCAGAAGCTAGAGCATCAGGCGCATATAACAGGAAGGGCACTGCAATGGATCAGAGAATACCTGACGGGGAGGCAACAACGAGTCATGGTACGTAATGATGTATCACAGTGGGCACCTGTGACGAGCGGGGTCCACAGGGGTCGGTCCTAGGACCAGTGCTATTTTTGGTATATGTGAACGACATGACGGAAGGGTTAGACTCAGAAGTGTCCCTGTTTGCAGATGATGTGAAGTTAATGAGGAGAATAAATCTGATGAGGACCAGCAGGACTTCAAAGAGCCCTGGACAGACTGGACACTGGTCCAGCAAATGGCTTCTTGAATTTAATCCTGCCAAATGCAAAGTCATGAAGATAGGGGAAGGGGCAAAGAAGACCACAGACAGAGTATAGGCTAGGTGGCCAAAGACTGCAAACCTCACTCAAGGAGAAAGATCTTGGGGTGAGTATAACACCGGCATGTCTCCGGAAGCAAACATCAATCGATAACTGCTGCAGCATATGGGCCCCTGGCAAACCTGAGAACAGCATTCCGACACCTTAGTAAGGAATCATTCAAGACACTGTAACACCGTGTAATTTCAGGCCCATACTGGAGAAAGCAGCACCTGTTTGAACCCGCATTTGATAAAGCACGTCAAGAAACAGAGAAAGTACCAAAGGTTTGAAACAAGGTTTAGTTCCAGAGCTAAGGGGATGTCCTATGAAGAAAGATTAGGGAAATCGGCCTGACGACACTGGAGGACAGGAGGGTCAGGGAGACATGATAACGACATTTTAAAATACTGCGTGGAATAGACAAGGTGGACAAGGACAGGATGTTCCAGGGAGGGGACACAGAAACAAGAGGCCACAATTGGAAGTTGAAGACACAAATGATTTCAGAGAGATAGTAGGAAGTATTTCTTCAGTCATAGAGTTGTAAGGCAGTGGAATAGCCTAGAAAATGACGTAGTGGAGGCAGGAACCATACACAGTTTTAAGACGAGGTTTGATAAAGCTCATGGAGCGGGGAGAGAGAGGGTCTAGTAGCAACCGGTGAAGAGGCGGGGCCAGGAGCTAGGACTCGACCCCTGCAACCACAAATAGGTGAGTACAAATAGGTGAGTACACACACACACACACACACACACACACACACATTAAACTACAGACCAGTGTCACTGACATGTATAGTATGCAAAATCATGGAGAAGATTATCAGGAGAAGAGTGTTGGAACACCTAGAAAGGAATGATCTCATCAACAGCAGCCAACATGGTTTCAGGGACGGGAAATCCTGTGTCACAAACCTACTGGAGTTCTATGACATGGTGACAGCAGTAAGACAAGAGAGAGAGGGGTGGGTGGATTGCATATTCTTGGACTGCAATGTAGACAGCCTGTACTGCCAGAACACACTGCCTAGCCGTCTGCTCTGACTAGTTCATATTTCGCGGCATTTAGGTGCTGCCCTCTGTAGGCTCACCCAGGTCAGTGGGAGGCTCAGCCCAACTGCTCTCACTCCTAGGCCGACCGACTTGATAGACACAAGTGCTCCCCCTCCACGGACTGGCTTGCGGTCGCTCCCTCACACTGCCCATTGTGTACTCACTCCTATCCAATTAAAGCCAAACTAGCCCACGGCTGTATCATTGCTACCTACGCTACCTTCATCGGCACCAAACCGCTGTTCAGCAGTAAGAACAGCAATAACAGTGGTGACAGCGGAGTCAACGGCATTGTGAGCCTCTTCAGGGTGAAGGGGGTCAACACCATCGGTCGACGCCAGTCAACATCATCCATCGTCATCCAACGCACCTGCTGGCCTAAAGAGTTATCTGTTCCCTCCAAGCATCTTGACGGGACCTGAGAGAGATCTTCCTCCTAGATTTTTCCCACAAAATCTGGACATAGGCGTCACGGCGTCATCTCCAGCCTTAGCAGTCACGTGTTCACCTCATCACCCTCTCTACAGCCCTTCAACACTCTCCAGCACCATTCTCCTGCCTCCTACAGCGTCCCTACGCCTTCTCAGCTACAAGAAGTAGAGGTGAGGTCATTTAGTGTGTTGGCTTCGTGTGGCTCCACGCGTGACCACGAGGCAACTCTGGGTTGGGTTTTGATACCCTAGGCAGCGTGTAAACGCACCAGCCTCCTCTACAGCCTCCCCCTGCTACGCAACGACGCCCTCTCGCCGTCCATGTTGTTGTGTTCTTCCCAGTTTCTCCAAGAAGTTCTACCTGGCTTAACCACGTGGGAACCCAGTTGGCTTAGCCCCTAAGCCAGCTCAGTTCAGCCCCCCACGCTGTCTTCAGCAGCTCGTGACTCATCATTGTGTCTACAACTACTCAGCATCTACGTATCTCCAGCCAGTGCAGATTTTTTTTGTGTTGTCCAGTTAAATTTTTTTTTCTTTCCCTTGCTGTTACATTCCCAGTTCATCACCAGTTTTGTTTCCCCAGTGATTTGTTACAGTAAAATTTACTCGTCCCAGTTCATAGTTTCACTTAAGCTTGTTTTTAGCACGTTCGAGTAGTGCAGTAAATGTTTTGTTCTCCGTGTGCTGAAGCCGCAGTCAGCGCCCCCAGACACGCTTGCCAGTGTAAACAACCCATGCACAGTTGTAGATCACGCCGAGTAGCCACGTTCTTCTAATATCTTATACCTCCACAGAGTAACCCCGGTCTTTCCTGTTCTTCCCAAGTCCATTCTGATAATTTTTCCTACGACATTGAAGCCCCATAGCGGTGTACAAATGCTACGAGGCGTGTAGTGTTACTAGAGCTTCAGTGAAAGTTTCAGGACCTGCAGCACCCGTACCTTCGTCCATCTCCTGCACTCAAAGTTAAGTAAACAGTGACTTCCCTAGCATTTCCTAATATTTTGGGAAAATTATTTAACTGTCCTGCACCAATACAGTTACAGTTACTGAAGCCATACTTCAGTAAATTGTTTCATTTGTCATCAGTGCACTTTTTTTGCCACTTACCTACAGCTTCTTAAATTTTGAAAATTTTTTTTGCACTCCACATTTTAAATTCCCAGTATTTTATTCGCATCTTGCACCTCAGTTATTGATTTTAATTTGTTCAGTGTTAACCATTTATACAATTTTACCTCACACACAGTTTTGCAAGTAATTCCGTGTGCTGTTAATTTTGTAAGTTGCACCTGCAAGTTAGCCACAGATTGTTGACAACCCTGCACTGTTTTGTTTGTTAGTGTTTTTTTTCCTTTAATAAGTGTAATCTTCAAGTACTTAAGTATTAGTTTATTCTACCTGCAGTGATACAATCTGTGCCTGGCCCATTACACTTTTCTCCTGTTTCCCCATTTATTTGCTCTACATATATTCTATGTTTTATCTGTGAATATTCACCAATGTGCATTACTTTTTGCTATTTTGTATACCCAAGTCATTGAGTGCATTTTTGGGAACCTGCTTATTTACCATTAATTACCAAAATTACTTGTGAAGTTCATTAATTTTGTTCTTGAGAGTGTAAAATTTTTGCTTTGCCAGTGCACACCCTGCTAACACCAGTGTACACCCTGCTAACACCAGTTAACCTTTGCCCTATTCTTGAATTTAATAATTTGCATTTTTATTAATTTTATTTTGTGTGCAATATAGCATTCCTTGATACAGTGTATTTTTTTTTCTGTGAGTTTTGGCACAATCCCATTCTCTGATATCTTTGCTGTGTCAACTTCCCTTTGTGCAAGTGAATTACTTTTTTTTTGCATTCCAATTTGCAACTGCTAGCACCTGCAATATTTTTAAACTGTGCTTGCAGCACATTTTTAGTGTTGTGTAGTACCTGATTTATTTTAATTTTTGTGCAATTTTTGCTCCAGGTTTACAGCTCAACTCCTTTTCATAAATTTTGTTGCCAGACCCCTGGTGAAATTATTGACCACCCTTAGCTTCATTTTGTGCACTTCCTTGTAGTTCATTCACTTGCATACATCTCTTATTTTGTGTTTCAGAGTGTACCACTATTTCTTTTTTTGTTTTTTGTTTTTTTTGGGCTCAAATTATTTCCATCACTAAGCATTTTTACCTTTACAGTGGTGCTGAGTTCTCTCTCTGTGTTGAATTGTAGCCAGTTGCTTTCCATTTCTTGCTCTGACCTGTTTAAACCCCCTTCGTGACCTACTTGTATTTGAACAATGGACGTCATGACTAAGACACGCAGTTTGGGCCCTACCGTTAGTCCAGATTCTGCTGGTGCTGCAATGGGGCCTCAGCCAGCGTGAACATGCGGCAGGGCATCGAAGCCCCCGTGACAGTTGGTCAACTTGTGGCTCAAGCCTCGACCACCAGTGGGCCGGCTCATCGTCCATACCCGACCCTTATTTTTGACGGTCGTTCAAATAGTTTAGAGCCATGGCTGCAGTCAGTCGAGACGACTGTTAAGGCTCTGTTTGATAGTCCCACGGATACACAGTACATTCGTGCTGCTGTTGCAGCAGTAGATCTCACCCAGGATGATATAGGTGCCTTTGTGCAGCTCAATCGCGTTTGTAAGTCTTGGGACGAACTTAAGGAGGAATTTAGGCGTTATTTTCGGCGTAGTCGCCAACGCCATTACATTGACATCGTTACCAGCGTCTTGGCCGAATGTCAATACCGGCACGAAAGCCCCTTGGCTTGCATTTGCCGGTTTGAGCAAGCCACCAAAGACTTTACTGATGCCATCAGCTCCACTAAGTGGGTGAATGGTGACAACTGTATTAAAGCTGAAGACATCCCCATGCTGGATGTAGGCATCATGCGGAGGGATGCCCCCCCTAACCTCCGAGGTGTCATTGATGCGCTAGGACTCGGCCCTCAGCACGACGTCCTGGGTGCATATGATGCCATTGACGCGATCAAGCCGCCTGCCGAGCAAGGCAAGGTTTGTCGCTTTGCGGATGGTCCTATACCCATCCTTCCGGCGCAGTCCACAGTGACCCCGCAGGTGCAGCCGGAAGTCACTTTTGCCGCTGCTGTCAGACAGCCAGCCCACAAAGTTTCTAACCCCAGTCCCACTAACACTCGCCCAAG
Organism: Cherax quadricarinatus; assembly: GCF_026875155.1. Taxonomy (NCBI): domain Eukaryota; kingdom Metazoa; phylum Arthropoda; class Malacostraca; order Decapoda; family Parastacidae; genus Cherax; species Cherax quadricarinatus. The sequence continues at coordinate 7,856,971 of NC_069432.1, forward strand.
TAAAAATATTGACCACAGTAACAACAGTCAGTCGCATACAAAAAAGCAGTCATCGACTTCCTGGACCAAGGCACAATGTCGCCAGCAAACACCACCTCCAACCTCACCTACTAAGCGTGTGGTGACTTGTTTCAACTGTGGGAAATGCGGGCACTACCGATCGGAGTGTTACAAACCTAAGTCCCTGCAAAGTAACCGTCACAGTCCCCACGCTCAGTATCACAGTAACCGTAACCGTCCCCACGCTCAGTATCAAAGTAGCTGTAACCGTCCCCACGCTCAGTATCAAGGTAACCGCCACCGTCCCCATGCTCAGCCTCGCGAGGGAGTCTGTATGTACCACAATACTTCCAGTCATACCTCCCATGAGTGTAACAAGCTGCGAAGTATGCTGTCAGCTGAGTGGAGCAAGCAGTCGGGCGCCAATGCACGTGCTAGTAGAAGCCCTTCCGCTAGTTCGGGGGAAGAGGCGCGTCCGCGAAACCAGCGAAAGACATAGTAACCCTGTCAGAGTCACTGTATTCTGTCCCTGTCCACAATGCGTTCGCCACCCTGGGCAGTGATACGCTTGCCGACAGTGAGGAAACAGAGTGTCTTGGGCGTTGTTGCCGAGACTCGTACCGTACCTTCCCGGGCGAGCCTCGTCAAAAAAGCGTCGAGCCTCAAGCAGCTGTGACCCGGGGATTTCGCTCGGCCTGTCCCTGCCTTCATGTTCGGTATGACAACCCGTGTGGACCCCTCATCGAGTCCACTGTCCACCAAAGCTGTCCCCGCTTTTCCTAGATTACAGGTTCGGTGGGTTAACATTGTCCGCTCCACTTTTTTCCGAGACATTGGCCTCACGCGGCCATGTTGACAGAGCCGTCTGCCATTCAGACCTTGAGAGGAGTCTCAGGTAATCCGATGATGGTTCGTGGGGCGTACAACGTTAGAAAATTTTCAGGGCCAGGGTCACAAGCTGTCCACAAAATTCTTAGTCGTAGATGGCATTGTTTTCCATGGTGACCTGCTCATAGGGTTTTAAAAACCATGGCAGACCTTAGGATCCGCTTAGATCCAGCTGAGTGGAAAGCAGAATTCAACGGAGTGGATGTGCCCCCTGGGCATGCGCTTAGGATCCACTACGTGCTACTGTCTCAGAGTATGCACAGTGCCTAGAATCGTTGGAAACCGGTGGTTTCCATAGCACATTCTCCCTGGGGTTGGTCTCTTGTCCTGATCGACCTCGTAGTAGAGCTCGTTTCCCGTCCCCCTCCTGCCCATCACGCTTAAATTACCAGTGAAACCCAGTCTGGGGGACGCCCAGTCTAACCTTCACTCTAACTCTGACGCTGTTGTAGAGACCAGCAGTTGTCAAGCCGCAGTATCCCTGTCGGCAGGCGACTGTCTGACTCGTGTCATGGCATCAGAGAGCAGAGTTACTGCTTGTACAAAGTATGACGTCACTTTGTCAGCTAACTCGCTCACTCCTGTTATGGTGTACGTGAGCCCGAGCTTTTGAAGGGAGACCATGTGCTGGTTGACAACGACACATGCCGAGTCAAGGGCCTCTCCCTTGAACCATCCTTGCACACAGTGCAACGTGGTAAGTTGCAAGTCCTTGTTGTCAACATGCACAGTCGAGAATTTCCCCTGCGGAAGAATACCTCACTTGTCGACCTTGTCAGATTCCCTCTCTCGGTGAGAGTGGAGGGTGAAGCTCCAGCGACTTCCTTGTGGGTGCAGTTCTCCCAGGCGAGTCTGCTGCGACTCTTCCAACACCCCGGCCAGTGCAGGAAGATGATCTAGCTTTGACAGACTATCCTGAAGAGGTCCCAAAACTTCTCCAGGTTCTCAATCGTGCACGTTCTGTAGTCGCACTAAATGGTGAGTCAATGGGTTTGACCCCACTGATCTCTCACCGTATTCCACTTGACAAAGGTACTAAACTCATTTACGTACCTGCGTATCGCCTGCCACGTGCGCAAAGAGTCTTCGCCGAAGAACTCATTACACGGATGCCCCCGTGATGGGTTAAATTTAGGAGTCCACTTCCCCGTGGAATGCTCCCCTTATTCTGGTTCCCAAGAAAGACGGAACCTGGCGCCTTGTTATCGATTACAGGAAACTGAATGCATGTACGATCCCAGACAGCTTTCTGTTGCCAGTTCTGAACGACCTGTTGCAGAACATCGGCGATAATAAGGTCTTTTCAACTCTTGATCTTCTTCAAGGGTTCTGGCAGATCCCCCTCGATGATGAGAGCAGAGAGTTGACAGCTTTCTCTATGCCAACTGGTCATTACCAGTTCAGGAGGATGCCCTTCGGCTTGCGCGGAAGCCCAATCACGTTTAGTCATTTTATGACGCAATTTTCCATACCCTCCTAGGTTTTCACGCTCATGGTCTACCTGGGTGATCTCATAGTCATTCGCAAGATGTCCCGTCACATCTTGAGAACTTGACAGGGTATTGGACAGGCTAGCTCAGGCAAACCTTAAGGTAAAGCTCTCCAAATGTCATTTCCTCCGGAAGGAAATAAAATTTCTGGGGCACGTAGTGACTCAGAATGGCATAAAGACGGACGAGTCTAAAATCTCGGCCGTACAGAAATTCCCCAGACCCATGACGGCGGATGCAAGTCCGGTCCTTCATAGGCCTGGGGTTTCTACCGCACCTTAAACGCAGGTTTCTCCACCATTTCTGCCCCCCCTGACACACTTACTCAAGGAAAGGGTGCCCCTTTTGAGTGGAAAGTGTGATCAGGAAAAGAGCTTTTGTCATTCTTAAGAACAAGTTAACATCAGCCCCAACCCTTAGATCCCTGATTTCCACCAAGGCAATTTACCTTGACGGCTGATGCCAGCAAGTTGGCATCGGTGCAGTCTTGTCACAGGAATCTAATGGTAAGCAACGGCCTATGCCTATGCTAGCCATGTCCTTACTAAAGCGGAAGTCAATTATTCAGTGACAGAGCTAGAAGCTTTAGCCATTGTATGGACCCGAGTCATTTTCGGGATATCATCTTCATTATCCTATCAAGATTACACAGATCATTACCCTTATTGGCCCTTTTTGCAAATAAGAAACCCCTCGGGAAAGCATGCTCGGTGGTCGCTCACGTTCAATGACTACAACCCTGAAATTTGCTTTGTCCCAGGCAAGCAAAATGTTGTAGCGATGCCCGTCGAGGCATATAGCATTGTGAGTGTCGGCAAACTCGTTATCTGTTGAGGATTTTCGAAAAGCCCAACACAGGGCCCTGTGTGGTCTCCAGTCCTTCGTTTTCCTGACCAAGGAGGACGTTGACTTACAGGTCAAGTCCTCCCCTTCCACTGAAGAATTTTTGTGGTAACCAAGGAGTACTGTGCCGTGTTCACAGCTGGTGGACCCCGGCAGAACCATATACCAATGGTGATACCAGAGTCCATGATACCAGCTACTCTTAGGTTGATCCACAATGTCCCAGGGGTAGCGCACCCGGGAAGGACGCAGTATCAAACAGGCACGAATAAATATTTCTGGCCTAAGATGGCAGCGGACATTGCCAAGCATGTACCCAGTGTGTTGTTTGCCTACAGCACAAGGTACCATTACGGTCCAAACCCCATTCCCAAAGTATCCCATTACAAAGGGCCCTGGGAGAGAACTTCTGTCGACCTGTGACGAACTTCTCGACGTCGAGAAGGGAAATAAACACCTGCTTGTAATGGTAGATAAAATTGACGCGGTACAGTGAATTAGTACCCATTCCTGATAAAACCGCCGAAACCCGGTCGCTAGTGCTTTCCGTGAGCATGTTCTTCGTCTACTTGCCACGTGTCCTTCTGTCAGACAATGGGTTTTGAGTTTAAAAATGGCATAATGCAGGATCTTTTTCTCCAAAAAATTTAAAATTCACCAAGCGCCCGTAGCTCCACGCCACCCTGCGAGTAATGGTCTTGCTGAACGTACAAATCGCAAAGTCCTGGAGGTGCTCAGAGTAACCGTTAACCCCAAGTTGTACTACATGGGATGAGGCTATCCCAGATGTTCAGTGTACAAATTTAAATTCCTCCCTCAACAGCTCGATTTGGTGAGACACCTCATTTTGCTTTGTATGGCTATGACAAAAGGGTTACCATATGAAATTCTGTTTGCTCCACCTAGACCTACTTACGACACTGATAACCCCAGTGTAGTAAAGATTTAGGACAACGCAGCTTGTCTTCAAAAGGGTACGAGAGAACCTTATGAAAGCTACTGATAGTTCACATTCTGAGCGCAATGCCCGCACCAAGGAAAGCAAAGTGGAACCAGGTTTTCAAAGTTATGTTGCTCAACACCAGTGCAGACCCCAGGTATGCACAACTTGTCCCAAAGTTTGTGGGTCCTTACTGTGTCCTACGACAGCTCCCTGGCAATAAGTTCGAGGTGAGGGAGATTGCTACGGGAACTATCAAGGAAGCCCACCTTGATCACATGAAGTATGTGGACCATATGCAGGCTGAAGCAGAGCTCGAGGCGCGTGCGTTGCAACGCACAATCAGACTAATGCTAGGGACAACCCGTCTATCCCTTCTCCACTACTACTGGTTTCGAAAGACGGCCCAGTAAGGCTCCATACTTATGGCCTGCGAAACCCCGGACAACAGTACATTTCTGTGACATTGACGTACCTACTGACTTGTCCGACTCCTACGCTAGTTATGCTAATTGTTTGCTTGCAGAAATGGGTATAAATGCACACACATTGTATAGCTAGTCGATAATGGAGTCAGGATGGACAACATCATGTAATTATGTAAATACTTTTAGAAGGGTACCCAGAGTGTAATAAATTCCATGGATGTAGTATTATTGTAGATATGTGCACCCAGTGTTTTTATATAAAACAAAAAAAAAAAGAGCCTGTATTACGGTCAGGGGAGTGCTGCCCTCTGAGTCACATGTCACACCTTAGGAAATGCTACTGTCAGTCATTGCTTGCAGTTGTGAGGGTGCAACAACGTTCGTAGACGAGTGGTCAACTGATGTTCAGCCCTGCGGACAACCTGTATATAGAAGATTTTAGTTCCAGTGCTGACGTCTCCGGACTCTCTCCTCGATGAAACAGCGCGGGCAAACCAGTTTTCTCTTCCCCTGGTTGGGAGAGTTTTTTTTTTTGCCTGTTGCATTTTTATGTCCATTTTTTATTTACTAGTGAGCGAAAGCCAGTCCCTCTCTGGGGTAGCTAGTGTACGTAATTCCTTTATACCTACGGGCCCACCAGTATTGTCACGTCCGGACGACGCGAGGTGCGTGGCCGAGCAAATGTAGACAGCCTGTACTGTCAGAACACACTGCCTAGCCGTCTGCTCTGACTAGTTCATATTTTGCGGCATTTAGGTGCTGCCCTCTGTAGGCTCACCCAGGTCAGTGGGAGGCTCAGCCCAACTGCTCTCACTCCTAGGCCGACCGACTTGATAGACACAAGTGCTCCCCCTCCACGGACTGGCTTGTGGTCGCTCCCTCACACTGCCCGTTGTGTACTCACTCCTATCCAATTAAAGCCAAACTAGTCCACGGCTGTATCATTGCTACCTACGCTACCTTCATCGGCACCAAACCGCTGTTCAGCAGTAAGAACAGCAATAACAGCAAGAAGGCGTTTGACACAGTTCCACACAAGAGATTGGTGCAAAAACTGGAGGACCAAGCAGGGATAACAGGAAAGGCACTACAATGGATCAGGGAATACTTGTCAGGAAGACAGCAGCAAGTCATGGTACGTGGCGAGGTGTCAGAGTGGGCACCTGTGACCAGCGGGGTCCCACAGGGGTCAGTCCTAGGACCAGTGCTCTTTCTGGTATTTGTGAACGACATGACGGAAGGAATAGACTCTGAGGTGTCCCTGTTTGCAGATGACGTGAAGTTGATGAGAAGAATTCACTCGATCGAAGACCAGGCAGAACTACAAAAGGGGTCTGGACAGGCGCAGACCTGGTCCAGCAATTGGCCCCTGGAGTCAATCCCACCAAGTGCAAAGTCATGAAGATTGGGGAAGGGCAAAGAAGACCGCAGACGGAGTACAGTCTAGGGGGCCAGAGACTACAAACCTCACTCAAAGAAAAAGATCTTGGGGTGAGTATAACACCAGGCACATCTCCTGAAGCACACATCAATCAAATAACTGCTGCAGCATAAAGGGGGCCTAGCAAACCTCAGAACAGCATTCCGACATCTTAATAAAGAATCGTTCAGGACCCTGTACACCGTGTATGTTAGGCCCATATTGGAGTATGCGGCACCATTTTTGGAACCGACACCTAAACCCAAACCGTAAAGAAAAATAGAGAAAGTGCAAAGGTTTGCAACAAGACTAGTCCCAGAAGCTAAGAGGTATGTCCTACGAGGAGAGGTTAAAGGGGAAAACACCTGACGACACTGGAGGACAGGAGAGATAGGGGGACATGATAAAAACATACAAAATACTGAGAGGAATTGACAAGGTGGACAAAGACAGGATGTTCCAGAGATTGGACACAGTAAACAAGGGGACACAGTTGGAAGTTGAAGACACAGATGAATCACAGGGAAGTTAGGAAGTATTTTTCAGCCACAGAGTAGTCAGTAAGTGGAATAGTTTGGGAAGCGATGTAGTGGAGGCAGGATCCATACATAGCTTTAAGCAGAGGTATGATAAAGCTCACGGTTCAGGGAGAGTGACCTAGTAGCGATCAGTGAAGAGGCGGGGCCAGGAGCCGGACTCGACCCCCGCAACCTCAAATAGGTGAGTAAAAACTAGGGGAGTACAACCACACACACACACACACCACACCACACACACACACACACACACACACACACACACACACACACACACACACACACACACACACACACACAAGGTAACAGAAGTAAAACACGAGAGAGAGAGGGGTGGGTTGATTGCGTTTTCCTAGACTGCAGGAAGGCCTTTGACCCAGTTCCCCACAAGAGATTAGTGCAGAAGCTGGAGGGTCAGGGGCATATAACAGGAAGGGCACTGCAATGGATCAGGGAATACCTGACAGGGAGGCAGCAACGAGTCATGATACGTGAAGAGGTATCACAGTGGGCCCCGTGACGAGTGGGGTCCCCCAGGGTCAGTTCTAGGACCAGTGCTATTTTTGATATATGCGAACGACATGATGGAAGGAATAGACTCTGAAGTGTCCCTATTTGCAGATGATGTGAAAATTGATGAGAAAATTTAAAACGGATGAGGATGAGGCAGGACTGCAAAGAGACCTGGACAGGCTGGACATGTGGTCCGAAACTGGCTTCCTCGAATTCAATCCTGCCAAATGCAAAGTCATGAAGATTGGGGAGTGGCAAAAAAAACCGCAGACAGGTATAGACTAGGTGGACAAAGACTACAGACCTCACTCGGGAGAAAAGACCTTGGGGTGACCATAAACCCGAGCACGTCACCGGAGGCACACATCAAACCAAATAAACTGCTGCAGCATACGGGCGCCTGGCAAACCTGAGAATAGCGTTCCGATACCTTAATAAGGAATCGTTCAAGACACTGTACACTGTGTATGTTAGGCCCATACTGGGGTATGCAGCACCAGTCTGGAACCCACACCTGGTCAAGCACGTCAAGAAGTTAGAGAAAGTACAAAGGTTTGCAACAAGGCTAGTCCCAGAGCTCAGGGAAATGTCGTAAGAGGAAAGGTTGAGGGAAATCGGACTGACGACACTGGAGGACAGAAGGGTCAGGGGAGACATAATAACGACATACAAGATACTGCGGGGAATAGACAAGGTGGACAGAGATAGGATGTTCCAGAGAGGGGACACAGAAACAAGGGGTCACAACTGGAAGCTGAAGACTCAGACGAGTCACAGGGACGTTAGTAAGTAAGTAAGTTTATTCAGATATACACAAATACAGTTACATAGAATTATCATACATAGCAGCATATGTGTAGAGAACCTAGGATAACCCAAAAAAGTCAGAGTGACTTATTTCCATTGGGGTCCTTTAAAACACCTTCCCATGCCGGGAATCGAACCCGGGCCTCCTGGGTGAAAGCCAGGTAAGTATTTCTTCAGTCATGAGTCGTCAGTAAGTGGAATAACCTAGCAAGTGAAGTAGTGGAGGCAGGAACCATACATAGTTTTAAGAAGACGTATGACAAAGCTCAGGAAGCAGAGAGGGAGAGGACCTAGTAGCGATCAGTGAAGAGGCGGGGCCAGGAGCTGAGTCTCGACCCCTGCAACCACAATTAGGTGAGTACAATTAGGTGAGTACACACACAGGGAAACGATGTAGTGGAGGCAGGATCCATACATAGCTTTAATCAGAGGTATGATAAAGCTCACGGTTCAGGGAGAGTGACCTAGTAGCGACCAGTGAAGAGGCGGGGCCAGGAGCTTGGACTAGACCCTTGCAACGTCAACTAGGTGAGTACACACACAAGTGTCCCTGTTCGCAGAGGATGTGAAGTTAATGAGGAGAATTAAATCAGATGACGATCGGGAAGGACTCCAAAGAGACCTGGACAGGCTGGACACCTGGTCCAGCAACTGGCTTATCGAATTTAACCCCTCCAAATGCAAAGTCATAAAGATCGGGGAAGGGCACCGAAGACCACCAAAGAGTGCAAACCTCGCTCAAAGAGAAAGATCTTGGAGTGAGTATAACACCGAGCACGTCTCCGGAAGCACACATCAACCAGGTAACTGCTGCAGCGTATGGGCGCCTGGCAAATCTGAGAACAGCGTTCCGATACCTTAGTAAGGAATCGTTCAGGACACTGTACAACGTGCGCGTCAGACCCATACTGGAGTATGCAGCACCTGTTTTGAACGTCAAGAAATTAGAGAAAGTGCAAAGGTTTGCGACAAGGTTAGTTCCAGAGCTAAGGGAAATGTCCAATGAAGGAAGGCTAAGGGAAATCGGCCTGACGACACTGGAGGACAGGATGGCTAGGGGAGACATGATAACGACATGCAAAATACTGCGTGGAATAGTCAGGGTGGATAGATAAAGCTCATGGAGCAGCGAGATGACCTAGTAGCACTTGGTGAAGAGGCGGGGACAGGAGCTGAATATCGACCCCTGCAACCACAATTAGGTGAATACATACACACACACACAACAAAATGCAAGGAGGCAGAGGAAAGGTTAGTTCCCAAGGGCAACAGAAATAATGGAAAGACCAGAATGAGGCATTGGTTTACCTGAAGGCGTTGGGAGGCAAAAACTAAGTGCACTAGAGAATGGAAAAAGTATATAAGGCAAAGGTCCAAGGAAAATAAAGAGATTAGTAGAAGAGCCAGAAACAAGTACGCAGATAAGGAGAGACGCCCAGCGACAGTACGAAAACAACATAGCATCGAAAGTCAAGTCTGAACAGGAGGAAGACAATAGTCAAGGACCAGGTAATCAGGCTGAGGAAAGAAGGTGGGTAGCTCACATGAAACGACCAAGAGGTATGTGAGGAGCTCAACACGAGATTTAAGGAAGTATTTGCAGAGGAGACAGAAAGGACACTGGGAAGACAAAACAGAGAGGTACTCCTACAAGGGATATACCTCAAAGGCGATAGGACCGGACATCTCCCAGTGGGTCCTTAGAGATGGAGCAGAGACGCTGTGTGTGCCACTAACCACAATTTTCAACACATCCCTTGAAACTGGGCAACTACCTGAGGTATGGAAGGCGGCAAATAAAGTCCCCATCTTTAAGAAACGAGACAGAAGCGAGGCACTAAACTATAAACTAGTGTCTCTGACTTGTATAGTATGCAAAGTCATGGAGAAGATTATCAGGAGGAGAGTGGTGGAGCACCTGGAAGGGAACAAGGTTATAAACTGCAACCAGCACGGTTTCAGGGAAGGAAAGTCCTGTGTCACAAACCTACTGGAGTTTTATGACAAGGTAACAGAAATAAGACACGAGAGAGGGGTGGATGGTCTGCATTTTCTTGGACTGCAAGAAAGTCTTCGACACAGTTTCTCAAAGAGGTTAATGAAAAAATAGGGGTCAACACGCAAGAAGAAAGGCACGCAATGGATCGGGAAAATATTGACAGGGACATAACAAGGGTTAATAAAACTTGAGGTTCAGAGTGGGCCCTGGGACGACGGGGTTCCACAGGGCAGTCGAGGACCTGTGTGTTTTTGGAATTTGTGAATAAAATAACGAAGGGATAGACTCGAAGTACCCTGTTTGTAGACGAGTAAAGTTAATGAGGAGAATTAAATGGGTCGGGATCAGGCAATAAAAAAGAGCCTGTCCGGGTACAACCCTGGTCCAGTAACGGCTCCTTAAATTTAATCCGCCAAATAAAAATTAGAAGATCGGGGAAGGGGGCCAAAAACCCGCAGACAGATATATCAGGGGGCCAAAAGACGCAAACCCCTCAGGGAAATTTGGGGATTAATCCCGACCATTTTCTGAGGCGCACTTTAATCAAAAAACGCTGCAAAAAAGGGGCGTCGGGAAAAACCCAAAGAATATCGTTCCCGAACCCAGAAAAGGGAATGTTCAAGACTCTGTACACTAATACGACACTCCATTTTGGATATGAGCATCATTTTGGGAAATCCTCCTGGTCAAGCACGTCAACAAGATATTCCCAGAAAAAAGGGGGGTTGTCCAAACGAAAAAGGGTTAAAAAAAATAGGCCTGACGACACGGGGAAAAGGGGGGTCAGGAGAAAGAAAAAGAATTAAAATCTCGAGGAAGGACAAGGGGGAAAACACAGAAAACGGGGGGTCACAATTGAAAGTTGAAGACTCCTTGAGTAAAAAGATTTAAAGTTTTCTTCAATCATAGAGTTGGGGGAAGGGGGAATACCTGACCAAACTATCCGAACCCTGCGCCCCCCCAAATAGGTGATAAAAATGGTGAGTACAACACACCGTCTAGGACGCCAAACCCAAACCCCTCCTAAAGGAAAAGGATCTTGGGTGAATAAACATGGGCACTGTCCGGGGGTGCACTTTTACCAAAATAACTGCTGAGCAAGGGGCGCCTAACAAACGAAGAATTGTGGTTTTACCCTTTTCTTTTTGATTAAAAATATAAAAAAACAAAAAACAGCATTCCGACACCCAAATAATAATGTTCAAAACCCGTACCCGTGACATTAGGACTTTTGGGGAATGCACACTATTTGGAACCCACACCCTACCCAAGGACGTAAGGAAATTAGAAAAGGAAAGTTTTGCAGCAAACGGGCCCCGGAGCTAAGGAAAATGTCCTACGGGGAAGGGAAAAAGGGGAAATCGACCTACGACACGGGAGGACGGGAGAGTGGGGGAAAATGATAAAGACAAAATATTAAAGGGGAATTGACAAGGTGGATAGAGATGGGATGTTCCAGAGATGGGACGAGAAACAAGAGGTCCATTTGGGAAGTTAAAGACTCGAGAGCCCCAAAAGGATTTGGGAAGTATTTTTTCAATCACAAGTTGTTAGGAATGGAAAAAACGGAAAATGATGAGGGGAAAGCGGATCCATACTACTTTAAAAAGAGGTATATAAAGCCATGGAACGGGAATATGACCTTAGTAGGGAAAACCAATAAAGAGGGGGGGCCAGGGGCCGTGAATAAACCCCTTTGCAACCACAACTAGGATACGCACACATACCCACACATCCACAAACCCCAACACACACACAAACACACACACAACACACACGCAAACAACACAAAACACCACCCCAAAACACACCCCCCAAAACACATACGTATATAATAATATCAATAAAAACACGCACTAGTAAAGGAGTCAACCTATGCTGTTTTGGCCCGCCTCAAATGACAAAATGATTGACGTTTTAAACCCACTAGACCACACAACCTTTAACAAGGCACATCCAGCCAAGCTAGATGTTATCCCCGCCCTCGAAGGACATGGGGTCGTGTGGAGCTTCTGAGCTGATTTCATCTACTCCCGGGTTTGGATTAGCTAAATAACGGCCAAACACAGGGGTTCGACCCTTGGTTGTCCAGAGTTGTTACTGATCAATCCCCCCTTGTTCTGGGTACAAAAATATAAAATACTGCTCGTTGACTAGAACAAAAAAGGGGAGAGAATGTATTACCTAGAGTTATCCACTCCAAATGTTTTTCCTTTAAGGTCAAACTCCCCGGGGGGGGGATGGGGGTATTTAAATTTATTTCCCATATTAATATAATTTCCCCCCAGGGGCGGGGCAAAGCGCTGGGCCCTCCTTGCTATCGCAGGTTGTTATTGATAAATACCTTTTGTTGTGGGTACAAAAATATATAATATAAATAATTATTATAATTATTTATATATATATATATTTTAAAAATTATATATATATTAAAAATTTCTTTCTTTCAACAACCGGGCCGTACCCCCCAAGGTGGGGTGGCCCAAAAGGGAAAAACGAAAGTTCCCCCTTTTTAAAATTTTAATAATATGTTCGGGAAAGGGGGGGATTACTCCCCTTTGCCCCCGGGCATTTTATCCCCTTTTATGCCCGCATGCCTTTCGGAGGAGAATTCTTTTCCACCCCCCAATATATATTATATATATATTATATATAAAATTTATATAATTAAAATTATATATATATATATTATATATATATATATAAATTTTTTAATAAATATAATATTTATTATCACATGGCCGTTCCCCCCAAGGGCAGGGTGGCCGGAAAAAAAAAACTTTCACCATCATTCACTCCATCACTGTCTTGCCAAAAGGGGGTGTTTTACACTACATTTTTTAAAACTGCAAATTGACACCCCTCCTTCAAGGCGGGCACTGTACTTCCCATCCCCAGACTCAGTCCGGCCCCCGTTTCCCAACCCCTTTATAAAGTTACTTTGTACACTCCAACAGCACGTCAGTATTAAAAACCATTTTTCCCATTTATCCTTCAAACACGCTCCCATGCCCTTTTGGAAAACGAAGCCCCCGCCACAAAACCTCCTTTACCCCCCCCCTCCAACCTTTTCCAGGCCCACCCCCACCCCCCTTCCCTTCCACTACAGACTGATACACCTTGAATTATTTTTTTTCGTTCCATTCTCTCCACATGTCCGAACCCCCTCAAAAAACCCTTCCTCCGCCCTCTGGACAACAGTTTTTGTAATCCCCCACCTCCTCCTAAATTCCAAAATACAATTCTCGCAATTATATTCCCCACACATTGCTCTCAGCATGACATCCCACGCCTCCCGCCTTCCCCCTGCTGCAACTTTTTTCACCCATGCTTCCAAAACCCCTATAGAGCGTTTGGGAAAACTATCCTCATACATTCCCCCTTTGCCCCAAGGGCAAAGTTTTTTGGGCCCACAGCTCCTAAGTGCCCACCACCCTTTTTCCCCCCATCAATTCTAATTCCCCATCTTTTATAACCCATCCCCTGAAAATGTCAACTCCCAAATATCTGAATACATTCACCCCCTCCTATCTCCCCTCCAATCTGTATCCAAACTTTTATCACCTAAAACTTTTTTTTTATCCTCTAACCTTCCTTTCCCGTATTCCTTCAAATTTTTTTCTTTTGCACACCCTACCAAAATTTACCCCCAATCTCTACAACTCTCTTTAGAATCTCCCAAACACAGTACATCACAAAAAAGCAACTGTGACAACTCCCACTTTATGTGTGATTTTTTTCTTTTAACCCACGCCTCTTGCCAAGACCCCCGCATTTTCTTCCTTACAACCCCATTATAAATTATTTAAAAAACCACGGGGACATCACACTCCTTGCTAAGGCCCACTTTTATGGAAAAAATTCCCCTTTCTACATACTCTAACTTGAGCCCCCTATTTTTCCCTAAAAATTTCAGCTTTCATAACCTACCTCTACACCATACCCTGCAAAATCTGCCACATTGCCCCCCCATCCCCCCTGTATACCCTTTTCCCCAAAACCTAAATGCCCCAAAGACCTCTTTAGCCTTAATCTAAATACTGTTCATTATATTTTCACTGTAACCCTGGTCCCCACACCCCCCACCTTTCCCAAAGCCTCCTTGTTCTCGCATCCATTTCCGTCTTACTTTAATTTTTTCAAAAAACCTACCCTACACTTTGCCGGTAAACCAACAACTTTTCCCCCCATAATTTTGCCTCTCTTTTATCCCCTTTTCCTTTATACAAAGGGAAATATGCTCTCTCGCCAAACCCTAGGTACCTTACCCTCTTTCCCTACATTTTTTAAATAATTGCACCAAACCCCCCCCCAAAACTATATCCCACCCCCGCTTTTTAAAATTTTTATTTTATCCCTCAATCCCGGCTGCTTACCCCCTTCATTTTAACCCACGCCTCAAGAACTTCCCCCACACTCACAATGGCTCTTCCCCACCCTACAAGATGTTGTTCCTCCTTGCCCTATACACGAAATACAGCTTCCCTATCTTCATCAAAATTTAACAAATTCCCCAAAAAATTCCCTCCATCTTCCCCCTACCTCTAACTCTCCATTTAATAACTCTCCCCCTCCTTTTTTAACTGACAAATCCATTTGTTCCTAGGCTTTCTTAAATTGTTAATCCCCCCCCAAAACTTTTTCTTTTTTTCAAAAAAATTTGTTGTAACACTCACCCACTCTCCCCATTCGCTCTCTTTTTTCATTGCTTAAACCCCTCTCTAACCTCTTTTTTTTCTCCATATACCTTCCCCCCCTTGCATCACTTCTCTTTGTAAAAACTTTTCAAGCTATCTTTTCTCCCCATATTCTTCACATTATCATTTTCCCCCAAAACGCTCCCCCTTCCCTCCCGCACCCACTTCCTGTAACCACAAACCCTTTTTTCTGAACACTCTAACACTACTTTTTAAACCCACCCCCCTACTCTTCGACCCCATTGCCCTATGCTTCATTAGCCCTCTATCCTCCAATAGCTGTTTATATCTTACCCTAACTGCCCCCCTCTTTTAGTTTATAAACCTTTACCTCTCTCTTCCCTGAGCTTCATTTCCTTGTATCCCATTACCTTTTTCTCTCTGTACTACAACTAGAAAGTGATCTGAATTTTTCTGTGGCCCCTCTATAAAAATGTACCCTGAAGTCTACTCAACATCTTTTTTCTACCAAACATAATCCAAAAAACTATGTCATTTCGCCTACATCATATCTTGTATATTATTTTTTCCTCTTTTTTTAAAAAATGTATTACCATAACTAAACCCCCCTTTTTATACAAAGTTCAATCAAAGGGGGTCCCTTTTTCTTTAAACCCGGCCCCCAAACTTACCTACCCCACCCTCTCTAAAAGTTTTTTTCCACTTTAGCATTCAGGCCCTACCACAAAACTTCCACTTGGGTTTAAAGGTTCCTAACATTCACTTAACATCTCCCCAAAAACTCTCTCTCTCCTCTGATTCCTCTTTTTCCAGGGGGCATACACCTTATTATGACCCACTTCTCGCATCCCAACCTTTTTCTTTAAAACCACATAATTTTTTGCATTTTACACATTCAATTCCCCTTTTTTTCCTTCCATAACTGATCTTTTAACTTTCTGCTACCCCTTCCTTTTCTCTAACCCTCTCAGATCTCCAGATTTTAAACCCCTTTATTTCCCCCCACCGAAACTCCCCCACCCCTTCACTTTGTTTCGCTTGGGCCGGCATCCCTTCTTTTCATTCTAAAATCACAAACATCTGTTTCTTGTCATCCGCACTCTCCCCGCACATTTTAAACTCCCCGTTTTTTAAAATTTTTCTTTTTTCTTTTTTAGTAAATGTCACAGGGAAGGGGGTTTTAAGCCCATTGCTCCCCCGGGATTTTAGTCGCTCATACACACGCAGGCTTACGGAGGAAAGATTTTTTCCACTTCCCCCCTGGCAATAAGGAAAAAAGAGGAAAAGAGCTATTTAAAAAAAAAGAAAAACCTAGATTAGTTATATAAATCAGTCGTGTCGTGAAGTGTGCCAAAGTGTAAGTAGGAGTAGCAAGATATCCCTGTTATCTAGCGTGTTTTATGAGACAGAAATAGAAACCGGGCAATCCTACCATCATTCAAACAGTTACAGGTTTCTGTTTCACAGTCATCTGGCATGAGGGTAGTACTTCCCTGGGTGGTTGCTGCCTACCAACCTACTACCTATATATATATATATATATTTTATATATATATATTATATATTTTATATAAAATATAATTAATATATAAAATATATATATATATTTATATATATATATATTATATATATTATATATATATATATATATATAAAATATATATATATATATATATATATATATATATATATATATATATATATATATATATATATATATGTATGTATGTATGTATGTATTCCTAACTTTATTCTATTATGCTCTAATTATCCATTATAAATTAATATATTCTTTTTAAATATAGGTTACTTTTTCGGTGGAGTCCTTAACGTGTGTGGGGATGTCCCTGGCCAGTTGCCCCTGTTATCGCCCTTTAAATCCGGCTCTTCATGTATTTTTCCCGGTGAACTTGAAACTCCTGTTTAGTTCTTCATATGTCTCTGTTCTTACGTTTTACCTCTCTTCCTTCATTCTTAAAGTGCCAAGAAAAACTTGGTCATGGTAAAAAGTCAGGGAATCTCTACTGAATTTAGGTTAATTAAAACAATGTTAATCAAATCTGAAGCTCCCATAGCTTCCTGACACTTAGTGCAAAGCTTGGAAGTATTCTCATTGCCCTACTGAAGTCACCCATCTCAGGTTGGAAGACTTTAGTACTTGACGTAAGATATCCCGTTTGACAGAATAAGACAGGGAAATATATCTAGATTTTGTTTTCACTGTGTATCATAAATAATAGGCTATCAGCAAGATCAACGTGGCGTACTGCTAACAATAGGAAAGGCACGCTGTAGATCAAGCGTTTGTGTTGGTCTTTATCAAGGCTTGATAAAGGTCTACACAGAGAAAAACGTTGTCGCAATGTAAGGTTTTTCTATACCATGTGTTTTCTTTTACAGTGTAGCTGTATGCTGAAGCGTTCAGTTTTGTTTAATAAAAAAACAAGAGACTTACCACAGCCACAGCAGCAGAGGAGAGCATCTGGCTGGGTGTGAGCACGGCGAAGTAGGCGATGTTGGTGAGGACATATATCACTGTGACGCTGGTGAGCGAGATAGCAATGGCCCTCGGCACGTTCCTGTTACCGGAAGGGCGAAACATCAACTAGGATGAAATGGCATATTGCCGTGAATTGGCCCTCGGCACGTTCCTGTTACCGGAAGGGCGAAACATCAACTAGGATGAAATGGCATATTGCCGTGAATTGTGAAAACTGTGACACATGTTTCAGAATAAACTTGTGTTAGGTATCTCCTCAAAATAGGATGTAAACTTAGGTCATTTAATCCAAAACAGAACTATAAGATTTCGATATTAAAAGTGGCAAAATGAGGCCATCTCCCAGAAACAATAAGGAAGAGGCATTCTAAGGTTATTGATGTCTATATAAAATTGAATAGATGGAGCCTGCACTTGCAAAGTGCAGGATGGAAAATTTGAAGCTAATCACTTATGGTGTTATGAAGTTAAAATCAAAAGCCTTGGAGAAAATTATTGGACGTTAAGAACACAGTACTGAAAAATATGACCGACTCTCTAATAGAGTCTCAAGAAAATGTAGTATTTAAGATTTAATAAACTCAAAAACACGAGTGTTTTATTGCTTATTTTTAAAGAAGTAAAACAGAATGTAATTTTTCCTGTAAAACTGGCATCTACACACACTGCCTGATTTAGATGAAGAGAGGCCCTAGGCTATTCCACTTGTGAGGCGCCTCACAGTCCCCCAGCCTCACCACTAGAAGATGATGGAAGAGTGTTTTAAAGAAAATTCAGTGAAGCCGAGGATGATGACGGGTACACAAATAACCCGCACATAAAAGAGAGAAGCTTACGACGACGTTTCGGTCCGACTTGGACCATTGACAAAGTCAATGTGACTTTGTCAATGGTCCCAGCCGGACCGAAACGTCGTCGTAAGCTTCTCTCTTTTATGCGCGGGTTATTTGTGTATCGTTCCAGTCACGGTATTGTGCCTTTTTGTTATTTATTAATGATGACGGGTGTTTAAAATTCCGCAATTCACAATTCCTCCTCTAAAGAATATAAGATGTTACTGTTAAATACCGTAGTGACTTAGTAAAACATAAATGTTAAATATTAACACTGTGAAAAACTTTTGCAATAACCTAACTTTGTAAAACATTTTGTGGAAAAAGCACGATTATTTTTGAGAAAATTAAATTGAAAGTTTACTGTTTATTGTTTAAAATATATATATTGTTTTAAAAACGTATTAAGAAATGCACTAAGAATTCAAAAAAAGTTTTTTCCTAGCCTTCCTCATAGAAAATCATTAAAAAGTTCTTCAAAATTTGTTTGTCTAAGTTTGCCACTTTCAGTTTTGGCACTTCTTAGGTCGTTACTGTCGGTGCCGTAATACAGTCCCTGAACATCGAGAAGGAAACCAAACTTGGCGCCAGTATCCTGCAAATGAGGGAACCTTTCTTCCATTTCTCTGTGATGGTGGTCCAATGTTCCCTTCATGATTCTTTCCATTTCCTCCTTTGTTGTTAACCCAACGTCTCTTGAGTTCTCATCAGCCATTCTCTTCTTTCGTCTCTGACGTCTT
>NC_069432.1:7880565-7920444 GCF_026875155.1 Cherax quadricarinatus
GTTTTCTCATCATTTTGAAAATTAGTTGTATGGTTAAAATTTCTCATATTAATTAACAGAGCATTAGACACTCGTCCCCTTCTAATGCTATATTTATGTTGTTGTAATCTTAGTTGACGACTTTTCTCAGTTTGTCCATAATAAACTTTATCACATTTTTTACAGGGAATCGTGTAGACACAGCCGTCAGCATTTTGGGGGGAATTTTTAATAATTTTTTTTACTCTATCGAGTTTTAAAAATTCTTAAGACGGTATATGAAGAACGCAGGCGGGAGAGATACTTGATTATATACACCTGGAAAATCCTAGAGGGACTAGTACCGAACTTGCACACGAAAATCACTCACTACGAAAGCAAAAGACTTGGCAGACGATGCAACATCCCCCCATTGAAAAGCAGGGGTGTCACTAGCACGTTAAGAGACCATACAATAAGTGTCAGGGGCCCGAGACTGTTCAACTGCCTCCCAGCATACATAAGGGGGATTACCAACAGACCCCTGGCAGTCTTCAAGCTGGCACTGGACAAGCACCTAAAGTCGGTTCCTGATCAGCCGGGCTGTGGCTCGTACGTTGGTTTGCGTGCAGCCAGCAGTAACAGCCTGGTTGATCAGGCTCTGATCCACCAGGAGGCCTGGTCACAAACCGGGCCGCGGGGTCGTTGACCCCCGGAACTCTCTCCAGGTAAACTCCAGGTAAACTCCAGTAAAAGAAAACCAACTTGTTTCTAGTTGAATAAGATTGTTTGTCCGTTTTTGGATTGTAGAAAGTATTTCTTGGAATTTTAAAAGATTTATAAGTTGAGTGTTTTGGGTATTTTAAATCATTAGATATTTCATAAATCTTCAAGATATCTTCTTCTATAAACTCTGTGAAAATTTCAAAAACCTTTTGTAACTTAGAAAATTATAATGACTTATCGGTGATGAAATTAATATGAATAGCATTAACAGAAAATTCCCAATTATTTTCAAAGATTTTTTAAGTCTTATGGGAAACTTATTAGTAATAAAAATTTGCATATTACTATAGTGTATACAATAAATGCAATAATAATTTTGAAAGAACTCGATTACCAGGGTAAAACGAATAATCTTTTAAGAGATACAGATATTTATTCCAAACTTAAATTGTATCCTGTAGATTCTGTTAACAGTAATTTTAATATAACAGTTGGTGGTAATGAATATTTTAATTAGTTCATCTTTGCCTTTCAGTATTTATTTTATTGTACCATACCTGTACGACACCCTTAAGCAGCTATAGGTTATAGCAGTATAGTAGTATTAGTATAACAGTAGTACTAGTAGTGGTAGTATAGTATAGTATAATATTGGTTGCATAATCAGTAGTAGTAAGCCTATTTAGATACAGTTGTATACAAAATCGTTTCTTCAACTTTCTTCATCTGTAGTACAATAGTTTTCTATCCATCACTTTCTACCTGTTACTGTACATTTTCTTCATTTTCTCTTCAAAACAAGTTTTTTTTTTTTTGATTCTCGTCCTTGAGAAGCTGAAACCTTTTTTTTTTTTTTTTTTTAAAAAAATAGCCGGTATTCTCCCGGCCCGGGCCTTTTCCAAGTGGTGGCCCGGCCTTGGCTCCCTCTTTAGGGAGTGTCTGAGACCTAAGTCTCCCATGGGAGGAGGCACAAGGACCTCCTCATCTTTGGGACTAACTGTCCCCAGGCCTAGCCACAAGCTAGGCCTCTCTGGTCTGTCATCCCCGCCCTAAGGGGGCAAATGGGAATGACAGTCTTATGAGCTAAAGGCTCGGGCTCAGGCACCTACCCTACCCTAGAAGGGTTAGGCATGGTGTCGATCGCTGAAACTTTGTCATTGCAACTTTCCATATCACTCTTAAGACCAAAAGTTTCAATGTACTTTTGATAAACTATGGTAAGAAAATAATAATGCTTCTCACATTACACAGGATTTGACGACACGTATTGAAGATTAAAAATAAAAAGAAGTGATAAGTAGAGAAATTAGGAAATATATTTAAAACAATAGAGTTGTTGATAATTACAACATATAAATTGAAAACGTCATGTGGTAATCAATTCTAAACTTTTTAATGCAAGGCTGAGTGTGTAAATATGATCACTTTCATTGATACAAAGAGGTAGTAACACCATCCTTACCAACCACCGTAGGTAAAAAGTGTTTGATAAAAAGCTGTAGCTATTAAGGCAGAATCCCAGTTAGTGCCGGCCATGACATCTTCATAGTTGCGTGTGCGTCCCCACACAAGATAGTACATACCAATTACGATGATCATGATGAGTGCCAATACCTTAGTCAGTGCCAGTATGTTCTGCACTCTGGCAGCCCATTTTACCTTCTTCGAGTTGACCCACGCTAACGTTACTGAGGAGACACAAGTACACATTGAAAGTAGACAAATTACACAGGATTTTAGTCATTAGAAACATAGTTATCAAAGTAGCAGACTGATTACGGTAAATTAAATTACGGATTATAAAAAAGAAAACATGAATTTTGAATGTTATTAGCTAGTTTCATTAATATATCACTGCAAATGAGTATCATTCTCTGCATGTTCGTCTCTCATTTAATTACCCTCTCATAATTACCCTCTCATAATTACTCTCTCATAATTACTCTCTCAAAATGAAAGGATTTTCTTCCATCTTAAAAAACTTCTTCAGAGAAAACACCTGCTCTTTGTCTTAATTATATATTTTTGACTATTATAATCTTAATAATTTGCATGTAGCTTAACTAAAGCAATTCCTATCTTTCTGTCATTGCGATACTACAGGAGTTACTTCCTTTCCTGTTCCTCTTGCCTTGTTTAATTAATATATTAGTGAAACAGACTACTCTATTTCTAATAGACTTAGTGAAAACCAAGTGTTCACCAAGCAGAGACAAATCATGTTTCACAGACGAAGTTAACTTTAGTCGAAACTAATATGCAGAATACCTAACATGAATCTTAGCTCCATCTTTCTCGTAGATGCTTGCCTTTTCCAGTATATTGGTTATGGTCAGGAATTGAACGAAATGTAGTCTAGTTTTCGCCCCCAATTTGTGGATTAGCTGTGAATTTTTCTAATAATATCATTGAATCCAACACCTTGGATAACATTAAGTGTGGACTGGACAAATACATGAGAAGGAATGGTTTGGTTTAAGTTGAACACGACTGGTATGGGCTAAAAGTACTTCTGCCATCTGACTTTTGCATATGTACTTCCTATACAAACTCTTCTAAAGTCTTTATCACAAAAAATCAGTGTGCCTGCTCACCGAGTTGTTCTGATGTATTTATGAGGTTGAGACTCAGATTCTTTTCCTACCTCCTGGACCACTCTGATCACCATCACTGATTTCTGGCCTTTTAGGCCTATACCTTATATTTATAATATAATATATATATATATATATATATATATATAATATATATATATATATATATATATATATATATATATTTATATATATAATATATAAACACTGATCTCTGGCTGAAGGAAACTCGAACTTACGAACCTTAGGACAAGGTACGCAGTGCTTTACCAATCTACCCACACTGGATAATACCTTGGCGTGTAGCTTGCGCTACACGTTGATCCAAGGCAGCCAGATGTAAGCCTTCTCCCTGAGAGCTGGCTGCCTTGGATCAAACATGTAGCGCAAGCTACACGCCAAAGTATTGTCCAGTGTGGGTAGATTGGTAAAACACTGCGTACCTTGTCCTAAAGTTCGTAGGTTCGAGTCTCCTTAAGGCAGAGATCAGTGTTTGTGTATATTTCGCCTGCTCTCGCGAATTCCTTGCACACACACACACACACACACACACACAGATATATATATATATAATATATATATATATATATATATATATATATTATATAATATATATATATATATATATATCCTAGGTAGTAGGTGTGTGTAGACAGCAACCGCCCAGGGAGGTACTACCGTCCTGCCAAGTGAGTGTAAAAACTTCTTATGACCAGAGCTTTGGTAAGATGGGTAAGGATAGAAATATTGGAATAGGGTGGGAGGGGGGGGAGAGGTAGGATATAAAAGGTAAGTGGCCCAACCACTTTGGTGTAATTTAAAAATTGTATGTGGAATAATAACGTATTCTTGAAGGAGTATAATACTAACCCATCAGAGTCACATAGATGTAACAGATATATAAGTACATGACTCTGAATAGGTAGTAAATATTCAAGTTGCAATTGCTTTTTTTTATGCGATTGCACAACGGATATTTAGACGACAATGAAGACAATAATTTTCTGACCAGTTTATAAAGAATTACTTGACACATTAGCTTCTTACAGGTGGTGTCCCGCCATAGTAAATGTAGCATAATTTTAACAGTAGAATGTTTTACAAGATGTCTCCCTAATTGGGGGCGATGATTTTCTTAGTAAACATAGAAGGGTTCTGGTATTACCCAATCATCTTCATCTGCAAGGAGGTTGCTCAAGATCATTGGTCGATGGTAATCGTCTTTATGGATAAAACGACGGACCCTCTGTGGGAGAGTCATTCTTTGAGTCCTGTGAGGAGGAGTATTGATGATATAATCTGTGGTATTTTCAACTTGGAGAGGATGTTCTCTATCTGACATGTGTAGACAGCCTGTACTGCCTGCACAGACAGCCCATGCTGTCTGCCAGGTTAGTTCATATTTCGCGCCATGCTGGTGCTGCCACCTAGAGGCCTTGCCACTTCAGTATGCCCAGACTTGCCTCACTCTCACTCACACAGCGGCCTAGCAGCAAGACACAAGTACTCCCAGCTCTCTCTCGTGGGATGGCCCTGCCCGGGCCATGGGCACAACACACAAGCCTGTGTACCCACTACGACATTAACAATAAAGTAAGAAGCCTCCGAAGAAGTTTATCATTCACACCCCGCTTGCAGCACTACCAAATAAACCTCATTATAAATGGTGACAGCGGTGCTTGCAGCAGTTGTGTTTGCCTGGAGAGAGGGAGGAAGAGGTATGAAGTCATCTTCACTTCATCACCCTACACAAGAAGCATCCGTCTCTCAACGAGTTATCCTGATGTCGTGTCTGCACGTTTGAGCATCCAGACACAGGTACAAGCAGGATCCAGCCGAAATTTGCCGAATTTCTTCGAGAATTGTGAGTGGCATCCCAGTGACTCCACGCTACAGTGTCCCACGCTGTTTCTCAAGTCACGTGTTCAGCGTCACTTGTATGTTGCTGTTGTTGTTCAGCTCAGCACAGCTGTTTCAGCAAGCCAGAGGTGAGTCTTGTGGTGATTTCTGCGTCCAGTGTGTTTCCCTGTGTTTGTGGGTGGGAGGAGGAGAGACCGCCAGATGCTCCCTCGCCATACACTCACCCACGCTCCACGCTCACCCGTCTACCATACACTCACCACTGCCCACTCCCTCTGCTGTGTTTTCTGCTGTTTTCCATGTGAATTCATTGCCAGAGCTGTGTATCCGAGTGCCCGAGGCCACTCGAAGCTACGTGGACCAGCATGCCACGTAGATCACGACGCCACGTGGATCGCGACGCCATGTGGGTGTGGGCGATGTCACGTGGATCTACCAGCCACGTGAGTTACCAGATGTCCCTGGCCACATGCTGTGGTCTGCTGCCCGCATCACATTGACGTCACCCACAATGCTGCCCGACTTCATGACGTCACGATGTCTGCCTGACGTTACCTCGAGATGTCTGCTGACGTCACCTCGAGATGTCTGCTGACGTCACCTTGAGATGTCTGCTGACGTCACCTCGAGATGTCTGCTGATGTCACCTCGAGATGTCTGCTGACGTCACCTCGAGATGTCTGCTGATGTCACCTCGAGATGTCTGCTGATGTCACCTCAAGATGTCTGCTGACATCACCTCGCGTCATCACGCCTGACATCACATGTCACATCGAGTGTTTCTAGTAATTATTTTAATATTGTCGAGAAGATTGAGAGAAAATATATGTCGTGTGTTAATTAATTCCTCTCAGTCAGTGTTCTCACATGTTGTACCACGGTGTGTTTGTAAAGTTTCCGTGTGTCCAGTGAGGTCTGAGCCAGACCTGAGTAGCACCTCTGTGCTAAGTCACCCGTGTGACCAGTACGTTTGACAGCTGATTACTCAGCCCTGAGATTATGAGCCCTCTTGTACAGAAAGCTTTATGCTCCTCGCTCGTGTTGTTCTGCAGAATTGTACCTGCTACGATTCCCATCGAGATTTGTTTCACTTCACCTCCAGACCGTCAGAGTGCAGTTATATGTAGAGAAACAAGTCTGGGGACGCTTAGACTAACCTCTGCTATAACTCCAACTGTGGAGAGAATGACACACTGTCAGCCTTGTCTCACAAGCTTCAGTGAGCAGCCTGCACATAGCTCTCTCACTGCAGTCTGGTGTATGATGTTACTACTCCCAGATGTTTCGCCCAGTCGTCTCTGCCACGACTCGCTCCACAACTCGCTCCATGCTCGCCGGCAGTGACAGCCCAGCGACAGTACCAGTCGAGAAGTGTCCTCCTGAGTCGCTTGCCAGAAGTCCTGCCCAGTTGCCGAGTTTTGTTGACGCCTCACTCGAGGGCACCAGCATGTTGTGCCCCAGGTTGAGTGAAACCTGCAGCGACTCCTACGATGACTGCTTCACCGTTCCAGAGGAGACCGTAACCTGTTACGTCACAGCTCAGCCGCAGCGATGTCTCCCATGTTGCAGTATCTGTCCAGACGCAGGAAGGCATGCAGTGATGCCCTTCGACGCTCACTGCCTTTGACCACGATGTTTAGCACACCCCACATGTTTTTTTCTTCCCTCCCTGTAGGAAGTTTTTTTTCCATGTCCATATGTATATATATGTTTTTATTTTGTGTTCTGTGCCCTGTTCCTACGAGAGAGAGACCGAGCTCCTTTTACCACCAGTATTGTCGCGTCGGGACGACGCGAGGTAGGTGGCCGAGCGTATGTAGACAGCCTGTACTGCCTGCACAGACAACCCATGCTGTCTGCCAGCTTAGTTCATATTTCGCGCCATGCTGGTGCTGCCACCTAGAGGCCTTGCCACTTCAGTATGCCCAGACTTGCCTAACTCTCACTCACAGCAGCCTAGCAGCAAGACACAAGTACTCCCAGCTCTCTCTTGTGGGATGGCCCTGCCCAGGCCATGGGCACAACACACAAGCCTGTGTACCCACTACGACATTAACAATAAAGTAAGAAGTCTCCGAAGAAGTTTATCATTCACACCCCGCTTGCAGCACTACCAAATAAACCTCATTATACATGTAGAGTTCTTGCATTGCATAGAGTTGTTTCTTCTTAAGGGTGTCAAGACGTACATTTAATGCAGTAATATCTTGTACGTGTAAATCTGCCATTTTAACTCTGTCTCTCCTCCTGGTGCCAGTAATGAAGCGGAGAGCTCTATTCTGGAGCCGTTGCAACCGTAGCATGTTGATCTTTGTTGTTAATGACATTGGGACACATGGGTATTCGAGTATAGGTCTTATTATCATTTTATATAGATGTTTTTTGACATGTGGAGGGGCTTGATTAAATCTAAAGAGACTGCTAAGACCGGCTTTGGCTATGTTGATCTTTTTAGTTACATGAGATGTTGAGTGGAGCAGCCTGTCTATTTCATATCCCAAGATCTTGTTAGGGTTTCTAATGGCTACAGGTGTGCCTCTGATGGAGAGACCCCCCTAATCTTCGATAGTTGATGCAAAACGTCCTATCGTGCTAACCAGGACTTTGTCAGGGTTAGTCGTAATTCTCCATTTCTTTTCCCAATTAGATGCTCGACGAAGTTCAATGTTCATTTTTTCTATGACTCTCTCATACTTGTATTTTCCTGTTACCGGAGTTGATGAGACGACATGGATAACATCATCTGCAAACTGAGTTATAATTGTATCATTAAACTCTGGTTGAGGAAGGTCATTCACATAAATGTTGAATAGAATTTGACTAAGACAAGAACCTTGTGGGACACCAGCTGTCGGTATAAAAGGCTCTGTCGACCCGCCGTGAAAGGTGGGAATGATTTCTCTGAGGTAAGAAGTTATATATTAATCTGAGAAAGGTCCAGTTATGGTATGGTAGGTCAATAAGTTTGTATATAAGACCATCATGCCATAAGCTATCAAAAGGTTTATGAACATCTCTGGTGGCAATTAGGGCAAGATTGCCCTGATGTTTTATACTTGCTACAGTATCGAAAATAATATTTATTGCATGATGGGCACCTCTATGTGTTCTAAAGCCAAATTGTTTTTCAGTAAAAAGGTGATTAAACTCCATATAGTAGTTCAGTCTGTTGGAAATGATCTTCTCAAGAACTTTTCCAGTGACTTCAAGTAAAGATATAGGTCTATAGTTCCCTGGTTGATGGATGTCTTTATTGGGCTTAGCAAGAAAGATCACCTTAGCAGTCTTAAAAACAACTGGAAAATGTCCTGAGGCCAAGATGGCATTAAAGATATTAACCAAAGACTGTTTACAATTTCTGGGTAGGAACTTTATTTGTTTCATTGTTATTCCAGAGAGACCAGGGGCTCTATTTCGCATTCTTCCAATAACCAGACTCATCTCGAGTAATGTAATAGGTCTAGTAAGCAAGTGGGCATCTTCAAGAGATGATGTATCGATAGAAGGTAGTGGTTGTAGATCATCTAAGTTCTCATCTCTTGCTGCAACCCCTGAACGGGTTGCAATATATATAATGTATATTATGATTATGAATATAATGTATATTACCTTTTCATATAATTTTATATTGCTTATATTTGCGATAATAGCTAAATCGTAAATGTATTGCTTTATATTATTATTTGACTTATGTTGTTAGGTAGGATGTAACATATTATGTGCTCAGTTCAAGTCTTGATTGTCTAACTACTGCAATTATCACTTGTGGCTCGTTAGACTGCCGGCTTCTTGCTGGGCAGCGACCCACGGAGCTATCACATGATCGAGGGGGGGTGTCCTCACCTCGCCTGAAGTATTCAGTCTGGTCTAGACTCTCTTGGTGGTTGGACAGATTGTCTGTCTCATTATTCTTGTTAGTTCTGTAGAACTCTGTTCACAGAACCTTGTATAGACTTAGTGATTTTCGACGTTGTACTGAGGTTGTGTGTCTCATAGACACTCTGAGCATCTCAGGTCCTGAGCTGTAGCTTCTCACTTAACTTGTACTGGTATCTGTGTACTGTCACAGTCGGGGATTTTCTTATGCTGAACTGAGATTCAGTAGTATGGGAGTTTTGTGACTTTTGTGGAGGATCTGCAGATGGTCCCTACTTAGTATCGTTATATTATCTCATTGTTCTTGATTCTGTGTCGCAGTTGCTTGCTATATTGCTATTGGGCTTAGCATTCTTTTTATTGTTCAAGCAGACTGTTCTGACTGCCAGCTGGTTAAGAAGTTAGTTTATTTGAGGACTTTGTCAGTCACTTATTTAAGTCTAGTCGAGTCTTGAGACATAGCGAACTACTTAGAGCACTTACACACATACATACACACTTGTACATATTTGTAATATCTTATTAAATGTTAATGTACCAGACGGTACTTAAGAATTATAAATGTGATATGTGCTTTCAGCACAATAATATTGTACTCGAGAGAAGTGATATTATTTTGATTACTGTGATTTATTTAATTTAATTTAATTTGATAATATATCTCTAGACTTAATAAATTTATTAAATTTTAATTTCTCTAGTTAGTAGCCTACCAGTTGTAATCCTGAAGCACTATTGATTCATACTGAATTCTAATGGATAATTGGACAAGGATACTGACTACTTGTTACAAAAACCCAGTAACAGGCTGGATGCTAGAAGGGCAGTCCTTTCTAGTATTCACTGGAGATCTCTAAGCTTTTAGAATCATGTTTTTTGTAACAAATGGGGGCCCGTCCGGGATGCTCTTGATCCATGGTGTTGGAGAAATTGTCCAGTTTGACATACTAGTAACTCTATGATCAAACACTTTGAGTACTTTCCTAATCTGAAGACTTTGAGTTTAGTCTTGTACAACATACCAGGTGGATGTATGTACCTGACTGAGTCTCTTGATCCAAGGAGATGGAAATACTGTTTATGAGTTCTAGCTCTAAGACAACCAACACTAAAATTCCTATTAGGATTATAGTTTCCCATAATCACTCTCTCGTAGTACACTTATTTTTGTAATGTATGCCAAAGTGAAACAATTAATTGATACTCTGACATTTAGTTAAGTACATTAAACCTTCAGACGTGTTGGCAAATAGCCAAATATCTCGGTGTGACGTATAACAGGAATTACACCGTAGAAACTGTGAGAGCATTAATTAAAGATATATTGTTTCCTGCTCATACAGAGATGACTGAATATGATTCAGATTCAGAAAGCCTAGTGTCACAATTAGGAAGTATGACTCTATTTGATGAAGAAGAAAGAGCAACTAAGGCAGAAGTGAGCCTAGTGTCCGAGCCTAGTGTAGCTCAGTTCTCGCTCACGCCTTCCCTCCTAACTGTTAGGTTGGCGCAGCCACATACTAGTACAGTGGATGCTACACCAATATCTACTTATTCTAGACCAGATCTAGACTCTCTAGAGACGGCTGGACTTAGTGTCCGACCTAAGGACAGTCCAGAAAGACATGTTAATTTCCTTACTCCTCCATTACCTACTGGTCCTATCTCTCAGGAACAGTTTGAGAGGTTTGAACGCCTCATTATGTTGCAGACTGCACAAATAGAGGCACAGAGGAAATTGAACGAAGAAGATTTCCAAAGAGAAAATGTTCGTCTGGGAAGACAACAGACTGATAGATCACAGGACACATTTAATGTGCAGAAAGCTGCATCCATGGTTCCTAAGTTTTTTGAGGGTGACTTAGACACCTATTTTGATGTGTTTGAGAACCAGGCACGTGCTATGAACTGGCCACGTAAGCACTGGGCAACCTTGTTGCACACAGTGTTGACAGGAAGAGCTCAAACTTGTACTGCTGCTTTACCATTTGCCAAGTACATTAGTTATGACGCTGTCAAACAAACTATTCTAGAGACATATAACTTGTTACCTGTAAGTTATCAAAGAGCATTTCGTACGTTACAACGACGACAAGATCAAACTTGTATAGAGTTTGCTCGTGAGAAAAAAGTTGCATTTGAGAGATGATCTAGAGCTGCTAAATGTAACAACTACGACAGCCTTGTTCAGTTGTTACTACATGAAGAGTTTAACAACTGTATGTCTGCTGACATACATTCGTCTCTCAACCCTTGAGTGGAGAGGACGTGTGCTGCTGCTGCCCCCTGGAGTTGTCTGGTGGCAGTATTATTTTCACCAACATGGCGCAGGCTCGCCGGCACAGGGTAAATACTGTCTGCATTGAATTAACCAGTAGAGCTGTAACGCGGCCATCAATGGAGTTGCTTTTGCCTGCAATCATCAGAGATACCTATGGAATAGCCAATGAGGAAATTTGTGGACTTGCACTGAACGGTATGAAGAGGATTTTTGTAAAATTTAGTTCGGCAACTGTGTATGAGGCAGTGGTGAATAAGTTTCAAGAGGTGGCCATACCAGTTAACCATGCTGTGACGGTGCAGCTGCATGATGTGTCCAGCTATTACACATGGGTTAAGATCAGGAATGTGCCGTTCGAGGCGGATGCATCTGACATCCGGTTCATTATGTGTAAATACGGCACAATACATACGATCACTGCAGGAAGGTGGTCAGCTGGCCCGTATATGGGGATACCTGAGGGTGCATTCTCTGTCAAGATGACGCTCAGACATCCAATTCCATCGTACGTGATGATGGAAGATTTCAGGACTCAGGTTTTTGTAACGTACGCTGGGCAGCGAAGCACTTGCCATTTGTGCAGGTCGTATGATCACCTGGGTGCGCAATGTGAAAGAAGACGTGGTGATAAGGACCAGCAGCAACGACGAGATGTGGAGGAAAGGAGAGAGGATCAAGATCAACTGTTTTCGACTCTGCCTCAGCAGAGTTTGACATGGAGTGAGGAGGTTGAGAGGGCCGAAGAAAAGGAGATGGCAGGGGCTACGCGGGGGGACGACATCAATTCCCTGGACGTTGTACAAGTGCTAGATGAGGTCATCGCGGAAGCGAATGGTAGCGACGCGGAAACGACGATAGTGACGACGTTTGAGAACATTTTGGGTAATGAGAGTCCTTGTCAGGATGTTGGTACAGACCTGGATCATGGGTCTGCAGTTGAGGAGGGCGTGGTGATGCCAGCCCGGCCTGAAGTGTGTCGTAAGGATGCCAAGTTGGTGAGAACTGTGGAGGTGGAGGTTCATCATGGCACTGAGCTGGATGACTTGATGCAGGTCGAGGGTACGACGCGAAAGCACGCAGCAGTGCTTTCTGATTCCAACGACGTGCTTACGCCCGCACAACGACCTGGGAAGAAAACATGGGCGGAAGCCATGCGGAGAGGTTCAAGTGGCGCCCAGGGGCAGGGGTTGGGTAAGGGTGGCCAGAAAGGGGGGGAGGGAAAAGGGTGCAATGAAACGATCAGGTGATAAGTCGGTAGTGTCAAGAGGGAAACCCTCTTTGTCGGTTTTAAGTGCCTGACATTGAACATCAATGGCTTGAGGTCTCAGAGAAAGTGTGAGTGGTTTAAGGAATATTTGGTGCGTCATGATGTTGACGTTGTGTTCTTGCAGGAACACAATTATAGACCGGGTTATGAGTTGAAGGTGGATGGGTATAATGTGTATGTTGAGCATGCAGTCAGATTGAAAGGAGGTGTGGCCATTTTGGTGAAAGAAACTAGCCCGTTGGTTGTCAGGCATAGTGAGGGGGGAGAGGGGAGGGTGATTCGTGTGGATGGGTTATGGGGTCAGGTACAGATGACGTTGGTGTGTGTGTATGGCCCAGCAGTGGGAGATGTGAGGATAAAGAATAAATTCGTGAGGGACGTTCTGGTATATTATTTGCGTGGATTGCCGGGGGTTGCTGTGATAGGAGGTGACTGGAACTGTGTGATAAGGAGTAAGGATGTTGAACCGAGGGGGGCAGGGCATTGTTTGAGGATATTGGGAGAATTGTTATCCGGATAGGATTGACAGATGTTGAGGGAGGTGAGGTGGTGGAGCACACATTTATTAAGCGTGGGTATGCGGCTAGGCTCGATCGATTATACGTGCCCAGGACAGTCGTAATACATAGTGTGAGGGTAATGGACGTAGTATTTTCTGATCACAGGGGTGTTTTGGTGGATATAGGTTGGGAGGGGTTGCCAAGAAGGTGTAAGGGGTTTTGGAAGTTGAATGTAAAGTTGTTGCAGGAAGAAGAGTCTCGACAGTCATTTGTTCAATTGTGGGAGGAGTTGGTGGCGGAGGCGCCTGGGAATAGTGAACTGGTTAGTTGGTGGGACTCTGTGGCGAAATCTCGTATTAAGGAATTTTATATTCGTAGTGGGAGGGAATATAACAGGTTGAAGTATGGGTACCAATCTTATCTTGAGGGGCAGTTGAGAGCTTGCTATGAGCGTGGGAGTGCTAGTTATCCGGTGGACGATATTGAGGGATTAAAGGAGCGTATCAGGGATTTGCAAAATGAAAGATTTGATGGCGCGCGAGTTTTGGGTGGGCTGGAAGAGGTGTTATGGGGTGACAGGCCTTCGGCATGCATGTTGAGGAGACAGCGTAAGAGAAGAGTGGCGACGGAGATGATGGGATTAACTGTTCATGTGGGGATGGAAGGGTATAGAGAGGGGCAGGTATTAGTGACGACAGAGGGTATGAGTGGTTATCTAGATGCATGGTTTAGGTCATATGCACAAAACGGAGGTATTCGAGATGAGGCTGTTATGCAGGGTTCTCCATGACATCGTATGTACATATTAGTGGGGAAGTGTGCCATAATAATATGAATATTGTAGTTGTAAGGAATAATTTTATAATTCATAATGTGCTTTTGGAGGTACTGTAAAGTACTCTAACTATAATTATAAAGAATGGAGTTAGTGATTTATTTTCCAAGAATGTTTGGTTTTGCAGGACCCGGCTTTACAAGGTGGTAATGACCCAATTGGAGCAACGGTACCTGAAAATTTTTCAATGTGCTTTCGGACTAAACAGGGGAACAAGGTAGGAGCTGTGCCTCACTGTGACCCTTCTGCACACTGTGGTGATGGTTTGGGCATGGGGAGCCTGTTCATTGAGTCTGACCTGCAGGAGATTCTGAGCAGTGATGAACCGGCTCAACCGGAACTCGGTTGGAGAAGTGGTCTTGGTGCTGATGTGGGAAAAAATCCCCTGACTCTGCAGCAGCTGAGTGAGGCCCGGGAAGGTTGTGACCTCCGGAACGCTATTCATTTATCAGTTGTCGCGGAGGATGTGGTTCCCAAATTTACCAAGTGTTTATTTTGCAGAGTTGATCAAATGAGCAAGACTCTTTTTAAGAGGACCTGTGCTTACGTGGACGCTGCAGAACTATTAAAGTGTCTTTGTCAGTATTTTTTACAGATTCTGAAGGAATGGCATTTCAGTGTTAAGACGGGGAGCTAAATAATCAGTGTTTATTAATAAATTCCTTTTCTAACAGGTTACCAGAGTCTGTACCCTTTCTGAATAATTTTGTGTGTGTGGTTTTGAGATTTCTGGTGAAACATTTTTGTCTCTTAGGCTTTGCACAAATCACCCAGACGTCATATTTTATGAAATGTCATGTAGTTTTGAGAGGCCTACTTGAGGTTTAAATTTACCAATGTATATCATCCTAGGAGTCAAAGAAAAGCTCCATGGTTTTCCCAGTCTCTCAGGGCAATGCATATTTGTTTTCCCCAGTACCAGAAGGACTGGGAGGAGGGAATTCCCCTCCCTTTCATTACCGTGTGGGGAAGCACTCTGGAATCATTAAGTCATGTGCTACGTGAGGATGGTGATGTTTCCCGGCGGTGTTTTTTCTCGGTTTCAGAAAATTCTTGGCTAAGATGAGGTCGATGGCACTAGTGCACCAGTCTGCCAGTCCGCCCAGGATGACGTGGGACTATGAGGTGGTGCTACACATTCTGGAAGCTGGAGAGATGGGATTGGCATTGGGACCGGGTCCTGGGAAGGCTATGATGGAACTGTGTGGTGACTTCAAAATGATGATGGATAAAGTCCCTGAGAAAGATAATGTAAGCAGGAAAATTGTAAGAGATTGTGGAAGATTTGGATCTTCTGAAAGACTGGTTGAAGTGTTGGCTCAGCCGTGGTGCACCTTAGTGAAAGAGTTTTGGGATGCTGAAAAATGGGGCCATGTTAAACCCCATGAGGTAGAGGTTTCCGATTTTGTGAAATGTCAGCAGGTCTGGCATGATGTAAGCTGGGGTGAAATAGGTTCCTTGAAGGAAGTGAAGTGTTTATTTCTAGAGACTGTATTTGTATCCAGCGAGAGTCGGTGGACGTTGTTTTTTACTGGTCTCACACTAGGTGATACCTTGAAAACGTGCACTGACTGCCGCCAGGTACAGTTAAAAAAATAAGGTTTTGTCTCCTCTTTATGAACTACATGCAATTGTGTGAATGAACAGTGGGTGCGTCATCTGCTTCCCACGACCATGTGTGCCAAGGACACACCCGTATTTGTAACTTTAATATCTCTGTCCATGTACCTTTTGTATGCCATTAACCCTCAAGATCTTTTATGTGTAATCCTGAGTTACCCTCCCCGGGTTTTGCAAAATAATACAGAGGTTGGGTCAGTCTTGTTGCAGGGTAGAGCAGGAGAAGTAATGCCACTCAGCTGCTTCTCAGCAAAAAAGTAGCAGGCACCAAAGAAGTTATACCTCCATAGAAAAGGAGGCTCTTGCTTTAGTGTTGGCAGTGCAACACTTTGACGTGCACATATCTAAATCAGTTCACCCTATAACTGTGTATAGTGACCATAATCCCTTACGTTTCCTTCATTTAATGAGGAACCACAATCAGAGACTTACGAGGTGGGCCTTGTTTCTCCAACCTCTTAATCTGGTGATTCGTTATGTGAAGGGAGCGGAGAATGTGGTTGCTGATGCCTTGTCTCGTGTTTAAAGTGCACAATGTAGTGTATAGATCACTTATCTATTCTTATTTTGCAGTGGTTTGCGGTAGACGAGTAGATGGAACTCTGGGCCACCCAAAGGAGAAGGGCAGGTTGAGCTGGAGCTGGAGGTATCAGGATTCCCTAGTGTGTGTGTATTTAGGGGGTAGACACATCAAAGACCATGCCTAGGTAAGGTATGCTACGTTTTTTTAGGTGTTGGCTGGAATGCCTCGCCTCTGTTTTATGTTGGTATAGGGACTGTTGGACCTAATGTTTTAGTGAATGTGGGGCTGGCGGTGATGCCCTCCACTGTTTGGGTCATGTCCTTTGATCCGAGGTGTTTTGGTTCTCCAGGACTCTTTTTCAATTTTCCTTTTTGGATCACCACTGGGGTGACTCCAGGGTCCTTGGAATGACATGTAGGTTGCGGCCTGGGAGGTCCACCTTTTCGGGGTCTTCAGTGATGACTCCAGGGTTTTACGGCCGCAGTCCCACCAACAAGATTTATGTGCCTATCCACCCGTTGTTTTTAGGGGCCTGAGATTTTCCCCTCTCCTGTGCTCTCCTGATTCTCGCAGAGGTGTGTCATGGGGAACCAGTTTTGTTTACTAAAGATTGCTGTGAGATGGGAGTGATAATGTGATGTTGTTTTCTCCGTAGAATTTAACATGTAACATATGTTTTTCTTTTCTTTGAACTCCTGGAAAATGTACTTACTGTTTAAAAGTTTTTTTGGTGGCACCTACAGTTTGGTCTGCCTTGCAACATACTGAACTTTGGTGTTACTTCATTAAACGGCATTCCTCAGGGGCACTTTTGTACAAAGTTTACTTGCCAGCTCTGTGTTGTAATGGTGCCTTTTCCTAAAACAGCTGTCTAAGAGTGTGACTGTGAGCTCGTTGGACATAGAACTTGATCACTTTTATGTTCGACGAGTTTCATATGTCTGCACTCTAGTACCTCAGTTTGTAAATATTGCATATTTGTAGTACCAAAAGACCGTGATTGTATGGTGGTCATTCCCCAGTTATCATTTTGCCAGTTGCCTCAGACCTTAATGTGGGGCTTATTTTCTTTTTTGTTTCTTTTTGCCTAGCGGTGTCCGTTGGGACCCCGCTAGCAGAGTGAGACCTATGGTCTGGGGGTGGGGGTGTTATGCAGGGTTCTCCATGACATCGTATGTACATATTAGTGGGGAAGTGTGCCATAATAATATGAATATTGTAGTTGTAAGGAATAATTTTATAATTCATAATGTGCTTTTGGAGGTACTGTAAAGTACTCTAACTATAATTATAAAGAATGGAGTTAGTGATTTATTTTCCAAGGATGTTTGGGTACGCAGAGTAAGCGTGGGGGAGGAGGTCACGTGACGTTAGGATGGCGGTAGAAGCTGGCGTCGGAGATGCTGTATATTTTAAGTTAAGTTTGCAATAATACACTCATTTTGTTTATCCAATTCAAGCCATAGGCTTTCATATGGCTTACCTGTATGTTAACCCAGGCACTGACATGGTCAGGGTGCTGTGGGATGAGTGATGAAGTAAGAAATGAGGTTTGTGGTGTCATGACGGCCTGACGCTGACGAAGCCTAGTGTTATGGTGGCTGAACCTCCAGCCAGCTGTGTGTACCTTCATTTGGGCGTGTAGAATTAAGGTTTTCATGTTATGGTGATTAAATAGATATATTTTCCTAATTGGGATTTTTGCCTAACCCTCTGTTAACCAACCCCTTGAAGTAACACATACTGGTTTAGCGCTTTCTGTTTTTAACTGGTATAGATAGGGTAACATTAGAAGGTCCGATCACGGAAAGTGAGATTTCGCACGCTTTGTCTGGTGCAAGTTTAGGTAAGGCGCCAGGTGTAGATGGGTTGCCTAATGATTTTTACGTTAGGAATTGGGAAGTATTGAGAGGATTTTTAGTTAGGTTATTCAATATAATGAAGGATGATGGGGAAATGAGTGAGCAGCAAAGGACTGCTGTCGTGGTATTAGTTCCGAAAGGTGGACAGACTACGGTAGAGGATTACCGAGCAATATCGCTTATGTGTGGCGATTATAAGTTATTTGCATGGATATTAGGGAATAGAATAAAAAAGGTGATAGGTAACGTAATTGACAGAGGACAATATGGGGTACCAGGTAGGACAATGTATGAAGGGCATGGAGTTCTTAGAAGTTTTATAGAACAGAGGGGGGAGTTGGGGGGTGGGGGTGTGTTGGCATTGGATTGGCGAGCTGCTTACGATAGCGTGGAGAGGGATGCGTTATGGAGGTTCATGCGTTGGCAGGGATTCGGGAAGGAAATTATATCTTGGGCGAAAACATTGTATCAGGGAGCATCTATGAGAGTACAGGTTAATGGAAGGCTAGGTGTTAACATTCCGATGGGAAGGGGTTTGCGACAGGGTTGCCCTCTATCGCAAATATTGTTTGCGTGTCTCCAGGATCCCTTTTATAGGGCAGTTAGGTGGAGTATCACAAGTGGAGGGGTTAGTAATGAACGAGAGGGTCGGCCGGGTATTGTGGGTTATGTGGATGACACAACTGTATTGGTGAGGGATGAGAAGGATTTACACAAGGTAGGAAAGGTGGTAGATGTGTTTGGCGAGGCTACTGGGATTTAAATTAATGTGGCAAAGTCTAAGTATATGGACCTAGGCAATCACGTAAATAGAGGTGGGACTGTAGGGCACGGGTGGAGTGTGGTGGATCAGCTATTGATTTGTGGGATAGTGTACGCTAAGAATGATAGGGTCGCACAAGAGGTAAATTCGATGCGCACCGTGGATGGGGTATTGAAAAGATTGGGTGGTTTGAGAACGGCGCAGCTAATGTTGCATCAGAGGGTCATTGTGACGAACGTCCTGTTGTATAGTAAGATATGGCACGTGGTGGCAATATACCCACTGAGGCGGCGAGAGGTGCAACGGTTGCAACATGGGATTTTCCGATTTATATGGGGATCGGGTTGTGACTGGCTAAGTAGAAGGGTGGTGATGCTTCCCGTTAGCCACGGGGGGCTGGGACTTATACCTTTAGAAAAGCGTATGATGAGTGTGTATCTAAAACGTGGGTATTTGAGGGAGGTGGGGGCGAGGAGAGGGGGGCTAGAAAAACTGCGTATGGATATGCAACGATGGTGGGGGGGTAGGGATTTAATGATTGGTGAGGCCATGTTGAGGGTTTTAATGACGGTGAGGGATCCGAAGCGCCTTAAACTGAGGATTCTTGAGAGGGTGGGGGGCGGGTCTGTGGTGGCGGCAGTTGAGGGGGCATACCCCATGTATGCGTGGGGGAATATCTGGAAATGTTTACGGCAATTGCGTATTAAACCAGTGTAAGGGAGGTAATGTTTAGGTTTCTACATGGAATCTTGCCGTCTGGTGTTATGTTATTTAATAGGAGACTAAGGGAGGGTGGGGAGTGCAAAGCGTGTGGATGTTCCGAGACTATTTTTCATGCGGTGTATTTTTGTAATTGTTTAGAAGCTGTGAGGGTATGGTTAGGTAGGGTAGTTAGGTTAGTGGGTGGGGAAGGTTACAGGTGTTAAGGGTGTTAAGTTTAGATATAGGTGGGATGAGTCAGATGGTGGTGAATGCGGTTGCGTATGTGGTCACTGATTTTATTTATACGTCTTGGGCTATGAGGGAGGTGGGTGTGGATGAAAGAATAAAGGTGTTAGCGGCCACCATTTATAGAACTAAGTGTCGCAATAGGGATCTTTATGGGGGAAGGTGGGAGACAGTGTTTAACTGAGGGATACCGGAGTTTTAAGTTAAAGGATTTGCGGGATTTAAGTGTAAAGGGGTAGCGACGGGCTAGTTTCTTGAGCGGAGATGTGTGGATGGCTTTTAAAGTGTGTGACTGGATTTGCACTGATACATTTATGCTTATCCTGAGTAGTGAGTGTGGTGTGGGTGGTGTTTTTACACATGTGTTCCCTTTATGTTGTGAAGATTTTGGATAGTACATGTACGTAATGTATTGGAGCACTACATCATTGTGTATATACAAGGTGAATGAAAGGGTAGAATCTTAAAGTTTTTGTGTGTGTGAGAATGACTGTTCGTTATTGTGAGAGTGTCTTCAAAGATGTTATATTATTATTATTATAATCAAGGGGAAGCGCTAAACCCGTAGGATTATACAGCGCCTGGGGGGGGGGGAATGTGGAAGGCATTCAGGCTTAACTCGGGGAACTGGAGCACAGATCCAATTCCCTAAATCAAGAGCCCCTCACCAACATCAAGGAACCTTCCCTGAGGGGCAAAGATGTTACAGAAAGCACATACTACGTGGTGTTACTAAGGTCTGCCATATGACTGTATCGAATATGCTGTGATACAAAGTCCGGGGTTTCCCTTCTTGTAGGATGCATTCTGTAAGACACAATTTCTGTATATCTGAAGGTTCGAAGTTTAAATAGCTGTAATGAGTAACGTGTAATGAGTAACGAGATTGTATTTTGGCACATAAGGCCTAACATATAATGTTTCAGCGGCCTGGTTAAGATTATATAGTACATGTCGTGTGACACTGTATGTGCAGGGTAGTGTTATATATTTTAAGTACACGCTGTTGGGTTCCCTTTGCTATTTTAATGTTTAAAGTCACATGTAAGAGTATACCTGGAGTTTACCTGGAGAGAGTTTCGGGGGTCAACGCCCCCGCGGCCCGGTCTGTGACCAGGCCTCCTGGTGGATCAGCGCCTGATCAACCAGGCTGTTGCTGCTGGCTGCACGCAAACCAACGTACGAGCCACAGCCCGGCTGATCAGGAACTGACTTTAGGTGCTTGTCCAGTGCCTGCTTGAAGACTGCCAGGGGTCTGTTGGTAATCCCCCTTATGTGTGCTGGGAGGCAGTTGAACAGTCTCGGGCCCCTGACACTTATTGTATGGTCTCTTAACGTGCTAGTGACACCCCTGCTTTTCATTGGGGGGATGGTGCATCGTCTGCCAAGTCTTTTGCTTTCGTAGTGAGTGATTTTCGGTGTGCAAGTTCGGTACTAGTCCCTCTAGGATTTTCCAGGTGTATATAATCATGTATCTCTCCCTCTGCGTTCCAGGGAATACAGGTTTAGAAACCTCAAGCGCTCCCAGTAATTGAGGTGTTTTATCTCCGTTATGCGCGCCGTGAAAGTTCTCTGTACATTTTTCTAGGTCGGCAATTTCACCTGCCTTGAAAGGTGCTGTTAGAGTGCAGCAATATTCCAGCCTAGATAGAACAAGTGACCTGAAGAGTGTCATCATGGGCTTGGCCTCCCTAGTTTTGAAGGTTCTCATTATCCATCCTGGTCATTTTTTCTAGCAGATGCGATTGATACAATGTTATGGTCCTTGAAGGTGAGATCCTCCGACATAATCACTCCCAGGTCTTTGACGTTTGGTGTTTCGCTCTATTTCGTGGCCAGAATTTGTTTTGTACTCTGATGAAGATTTAATTTCCTCATGTTTACCATATCTGAGTAATTGAAATTTCTCATCGTTGAACTTCATATTGTTTTCTGCAGCCCACTGAAAGATTTGGTTGATGTCCGCCTGGGGCCTTGCAGTGTCTGCAATGGAAGACACTGTCATGCAGATTCGGGTGTCATCTGCAAAGGAAGACACGGTGCTGTGGCTGACATCCTTGTCTATGTCGGATATGAGGATGAGAAACAAGATGGGAGCTAGTACTGTGCCTTGTGGAACAGAGCTTTTCACCGTAGCTGCCTCGGACTTTACTCTGTTGACGACTACTCTCTGTGTTCTGTTAGTGAGGAAATTTAGATCCATCGACCGACTTTTCCTGTTATTCCTTTAGCGCGCATTTTGTGCGCTATTACGCCATGGTCACACTTGTCGAAGGCTTTTGCAAAGTCTGTATATATTACATCTGCATTCTTTTTGTCTTCTAGTGCATTTAGGACCTTGTCGTAGTGATCCAGTAGCTGAGACAGACAGGAGCGACCTGCTCTAAATCCATGTTGCCAGGTTGTGTCACTGCTGTTTTAACTAGATTGTTAATCTAAAAAAGTAATTGATATTCGTGTAAATTACACAATTTTAGATGACTTTGTTGGATCAGGTATCCATATGAATTCAAGTAGCAGTGTATATCATGTATTAATACTGCTTTAGGGTATATAGTGTATGAAGAAGTCTTGGGTGGCTTGCACCCGTGTTGAGAACTATAGTATATTAACCATTGTATGCTAGGCAAGTTTTCATAATTGTTATCTTTTGTTTTTTTTTATTTTTTTCTTATACAAGTAGTATCCTGCGTCTCTTATATTAAGTTATTTTTTTGTTGGTATTTGATGAGGTGGGGGATCCTTTTACTCCAGAGCATCATATGTACGACTTTATAAATGTATCTTTGGAAGGGGGGGGATGTATAGGTTTTAATGGTATGTGGTAAGGTTTTTACCTTTAAGAATTGTTTTGTATATAAAACTTGAGCATACGATGTTACAGTTGCTGAAGTCAGATTCTCTGGATAATGTTGTTTCGTACACCTGCTTGAGTTTCTTTATCTTTTTTGATTGTGTCTACGTAATGTTGTACTTTAGATATTGTTGTTACATGTTGATTATTTTAGTGACATGTTTGCTTACACGTATAATGTATACTGTATTTTAAAATAAAAAAAAAACTATTCTAGAGACATATAACTTGTTACCTGTAAGTTATCAAAGAGCATTTCGACGTTACAACGACGACAGATCAAACATGTGTAAGAGTTTGCTCGTGAAAGAAAAAAAAAAAAGGTTAGCATATGAGAGATGATCTAGAGCTGCTAAATGTAACAACTCACGCACAGCCTTTGTTTCAGAATGTTACTACATGAAGAGAATAACAACTGTAATTCTTCTGACGTACAAGAATATCTGATCGATCATACTCGCCTCGGATAATATCTGGTAACTGCAGCATTATGCAGACAATTACGAGTATTTCCACCACGAAACTGTACGTACTAACAAACAGAGAAACAAGTAACTGAAAAAATTGTCCTAGAAGCTGGCAACTAATCAGCTTGTCATTGCCGGCCTGATTATCTGCTAACGGTAACTTTAGACACAACACACACACACACACACACACACAAGCACAATCCTAATTAATTGTTCGCATCGCTATTGAGCCGTGCGGACGGCGCGCAGTAGCTCCCACTTCACCTGGTTTCTGTGCAGTTTTCCACTGATCAAACATGGCGGATTACACCGGCAGGAGGATTAACACAGTCCTGCATTGAGCTGTTAAGGGTTTCTCTGAGCCATGCTACGATAACGTACTTCCGCCAATTATTAGGGATCTAGTA
This sequence comes from Cherax quadricarinatus, assembly GCF_026875155.1. NCBI lineage: Eukaryota > Metazoa > Arthropoda > Malacostraca > Decapoda > Parastacidae > Cherax > Cherax quadricarinatus. The sequence goes on from NC_069432.1 coordinate 7,903,910, forward strand.
AGGCATCCCTAACGAGGTAACTGTATCGTGTGGCCCGTACCGTGATGAAAAGGAGTATTTGTGAAGTTTCTGAGGGCCAGTATCTACAGCATGGGTGGAGACTACCAGGAACGCCGAAGATGTGCTCAACACGATGGATGGAAGTGTGTATGCATGACGTGTCTACTTACTATACGTGGGTACGGGTTGAGAAATGTACCCTTTGAGGCGACCAAGTTGACGTCCGTAATTGCTGAAAACGTCCGTCAATGGACGGTTCAGCAATTACGCGTCATTCATGAGGCTAGAGGAGGGTATGGCGGGATGGACATATGAGGGCCTCCGGAATGTTCATACAAAATCAAGATGACATTAAAGAAGCTATACCTTCGTATGTGAGTGTTGACAGGCAACATAATCAGGATATTGTGTCCTATGCTGGACAAAGAAGGACGTGTCGTCTTTGCAACTCTTATGAACATATAGCGGCGAATGTGCCTAGATTTGCCCAGGGGTGCCAGCCCCGTGGAGGAGGTCCACAGAGGGAGTTGTGGCGAACGGCGAAACTGGGACTCCTCTTGGGTGAGGAGTGGAGAAGGAGGAGAACAGAGGGGGACGTGTGTCACACACCCGGTGGGGGATGGAGATCCTCCTCCAACGCCTTTGGTGGTGGAGGAAGTGGCGGAGTCGACACAGGAGGTGTCCTTGGAGTCTGTGCTCCAGGAATTCTTGGAGGAGACTAGTAGGAGAGGACATGGATGGACGGACCAGTGATAGGCAGCGATTGCAAGGGCTGAGTGAGAAGAAGGGAGTAACAGGGAATAGTGGACAGGATACACTTGTGGTGGCAGAGGTACACAGGCAGAGGTACACAGAGGTACACAGCTCTAGGAGGCGGCCAGCGGGGTTGACTGAATTAGACGACGTTTTAACACCTGGGCAAAGACCAGGCAAGAAGGCATGGGCAGAGGCGGTACGAAAATCCTCTACAGGGGGGGGAGTAAAAGGAAAAATCGGGGGGGGGGGACAGGGGGGTAGGGGGTTCTTATTAAAAAGAGTAGTAAGGAAAGTGGGGAGCAGCTTGAAGGGAAGTGGGGAGTAAGCCACAGCGGCACAGAGGTAAGCCGCCTTTCCTTGACCATTCAGGTGTGTACAATAAATGCTAATGGCCTAAAGACTGAAGTAAAAAGGGTATGGTTGGAGTGGTTTCCTCAAAAGGTATGACGTGGATGTTTTTTTCCTACAGGAGCATAACCCTAAGTCAGGTAGTGAGTTGCGATTGAGAGGATATAAGTTGTTTGTAAGCATGGCAATGCTTTTAAAGGGAGGAGTGGCTGATTTAGTAAAGGAGACCAGTCCATTGCGAGTCATGGGGTGGGGGGAGGGGGGAGGGGGGAGGGTTGTTCTGGTGGATGGGTGGTGGGGGGAGAGCAGGGTATTTTTTGTGGGAGTTTATATGCCCGCGACTGGTAACGTGAGGATAAAAACAGACTTTGTTCGGGACGTATTGTTATACTATCTAAAGGGTTTACCTGCTATCGCGATAATTGGAGGTGATTGGAATTGTGTGATTAGGCATGCAGACGTCATACCTAGGGGGGCGGGGTGCGTGTTTGGTGTCTTACGGGATGCATTGCGTGATGTCGGGTCGTAGATGTGGTCGGCAGGGGGGGTATCAGGTCGAGCACACCTATGTACAGGGAGTTATGAGGCAAGGTTGGATAGGATTTATGTGAGGCAGGGGATAGGAGTGGAGAGGTTAGAACAGTAGACGTGGGTTTATCTGACCACAGAGCAGTGTTTGGCTGACCTTCGGGTGGATGGTATTCCGAGAATATATCAGAGTTATTGGAAATTAAATGTGAGGCTTTTACAGGAGGAAGATCAAGGTTGTCCTTTCAGACATGGTGGAAAGGGTTTTTGGGAGGCTAGGGATGAGAGGTGGATTTGCTAGATTGGTGGGAGTTGCAGGCAAAGGTGCAGATGCAGGATTTTTTAAGAAGAGGGGCAGGGAATGGGCACGCTGGAGGTTTGGATTGCAGAATTATTTAGAGGGCCAGTTGAATGATTGTTATGGGGGGGGGTAGGGAAGGTGTGGGGAGGAGTTATGGGGGAACTTAGAAGTCGTTTAGTGGAGATGCATAATGAACGTTTTGATGCACTCAGGGTCAGGGCAGGATTGGAGGACGTACTAAAAGGTGATAAGCCAACCGGGTATGTACTCCGAAAATTCAAGGACAGACAGTTGAGGAATACCGTGGCACATATTGTCGTGGAGGGAGGGGAGGGTTATGTGCAGGGACAGGGTCTCTCTGACACAGATTCTATCAGTAGGTATACTGATATTTGGTTTACGGAGAAATGGAAGAGAAGGGGAGGGGTGGTTGGGTTAGAAACATTTAGAGCTATAGGGGTTCATCAGGGTTTGGGCAGGGGATCGGGAAATGTTGGAGGAGGCATTACGGGGGCAGAGGTGGGGGAGGTGGTGAATGGGTTGAGTCAGGGAATAGATGGGTTATCTAATAATTTTTACAGAGCACATTGGGAGGATCTGAGGGAGTGCCTAGTGGCGGTTCTGAATTATATGTTGAAACGTGCTAGGATGGCGCAAACAGAGAACTGGGGTTTGTTGTTTGGTGCCAAAGAAGGGGGGGAGGAGAAGGGTTTGGGAGATTATCGTCCGTTGTCGTTAATGTGTAAGGATTACAAAATTTTTGCGAAGGTATTGGGTAACAGGTTAAAGAAGGTAATTGGGAATAGCATACATGAGGGGCAGTATGGGATACCGGGACAGACTATGAAGAATGGGCACAGTGGGATAAGGGATTTTATAGAGAACTGCCAGGGAGGGGGCGTCCTTGGCTTGGATTGGGCTCAGGCCTATGACTGCGTGAAGAGGGACTTTTTGTGGGATGTTTGGAGAAATTGGGTTTTGGAGGGGGGGGTAGTGAGGTGGGTGTGCACTCTATATGAGGGGGTTGTCATGAGGGTGCAGGTTAATGGAAAGCTGGGGGGGGGCGGTGATGATGGAACAGGGATTAAGGCAGGGTTGCCCGCTGTCGCAGTTGCTCTTTGCATGTGTGCAACATCCTTTCTTTGAGGCTGTGGAGGAGGAATTGCCGGGGGTAGGGGGGAAGCATGGGGGGAATAGTAGGTTATGTGGATGACACAACTGTGTTAGTTACGAGTGGGGGGAGATGGGAATCAAGTTTTTCGGTAGGTTATCGTAATCTCACTGTAGCACAACTTCTCAGGGAACAGGGGGGGGGGCGGCAAGGGACGGGTCTCCTTTTATGTGAGTGGGGGGGTGTAAGGTTGTGCTAGTAGTGTGGAAGGTGATGAGAGAGTGAGCTAGTGAGAGCATACATTCGTGAACTGGTTATGTTCCTGGAGGGTTATTTTATATTTGCGTTCAGTACCATGGTTTCATTCAGTAACACCTAGAACGTCATACATTTACATATTTTGGTTTGGGTATATTTATTACTCTCACTGTCAAGAATAGGTGGCTTACGCAGCTGTTATGGTGTTTTATGGCATGCAGTACTGAACATGTACAAAAATGATACTGCCAGTGAATTCTAGTAATCCTTTTTATTAATATGAGATGTGTTAAAAAATTAAAATAAAACAAGGAAACACTGTAGGTCAAGTGTACGTTAGTATGGGATGATGCTTGTATTTTTGTAGTTTTAAACACGCAGCTGCAAGTACTTTCCTTATAGCCCTTGTGGCTTAGCGCTTCTTTTTTATTATAATAATAATAAAAAAGTACTTTCCTTTAAAGCTGTACTCCTATATAGAAGAAGGATTGTAATACTTTTACACACATTCATGTAGTGAATATTACTATGTCAAGGATGTTTAATTTGTGTTTCAGATAGGGAGATTAGGATCTTATGTCCAGTCATTAACAAGTTTGATCTTAAGCTAGGATTTAGTTAGTTGTAGGGGAGTGCCTGTATAGTATTCATTGAGGGGGTTTCTTGCCCCGTCCTTGTGTGGGGAGAACCAATTTGACATGTTTCAATATGATAATTCTAGTCTTGGATTATATTAAATATTTACATAACCTAGTTTTAAAGATGAGGTAGCATGTAATGTATTCTCTTATATTTTACGTGCAAACTCCATGTTATACAATGTTGTTATGACAGTTTGAATTTAATGGTTGATGCATTATTATTATTGATATTAAATATTGTGGGTGTATATTCTTCCGCTTATACAGGTGTGTGTGTATAGGAATGTAATGTCCATATCTGTTTTCGTATGTACTTTTATATTTTTGTGTTTTGTTTTGTTCATGCATCACCAACTTCTGGTAAATTCCCATTAAGGTTTAATGAGGTAAGGGTATAACCCTAATTGTTAGGTTACTTAAGGTATTTCTTAGAACGGTGCATGTAAATATTTTTGTCTGCACTAGCATTATTAATTATTGTAAAAGGAGGGGTTTTGTAGGACATGTTGTTGGATGTGTAACTGGTGGTAAGCCTGACCTCAATTGTAGGCAAATTACTAGTCAATTATAGCTGAGATTATAAGAAGCCATCTCGATAAGCATAGCTTGATTAATGATACTCAGCATGGATTCACAAGAGGCCGGTCTTGTCTAACTAATTTATTAACTTTCTTCAGCAAAGCTTTTGAGGCTGTTGACCACAATAAAGAATTTGATATTATTTACTTAGATTTTAGTAAGGCTTTTGATAGAGTTCCGCACCATAGACTGTTAAAGAAAGTGGCAGCTCATGGCATTGGGGGAAAAGTGCTCTCGTGGATCGAGTCATGGCTCACTGACGGGAAGCAGAGAGTGTCCATAAATGGGGTTAAATCCGAGTGGGGATCTGTAACAAGTGGCGTTCCACAGGGATCAGTTCTTGGGCCCGTTGTTGTTTATAATATATATCAATGATCTTGATGAGGGAATTACTAGTGATATGAGCAAATTCGCCGATGACACAAAGATAGGTAGGATAATTGATTCAAACGTAGATGTTATGGAACTTCAGGAGGATTTAAACAAAACTCTATTCTTGGTCAGAAAAGTGGCAGATGCAGTTCAATGTAGATAAATGCAAGGTTTCTGAAGCTTGGGAGTGCCCATAACCCTAGTACTTATAATTAAATGATGTAGAACTTAGCCATACAGATTGCGAAAAGGACTTGGGGGTTTATGGTGAGCAGCAACCTTAAACCAAGACAGCAATGCCTAAGCGTACGTAATAAGGCAAATAGATTACTGGGATTTATATCAAGAAGTGTAAGCAACAGAAGTCCAGAGGTCATACTGCAGCTTTATACATCATTAGTAAGGCCTCACCTAGATTATGCAGCTCAGTTCTGGTCTCTCGTATTACAAAATGGACATAAATTCGTTAGAAAACATTCAGCGTAGGATGACTAAATTAATACATAGCATTAGAAATCTTCCTTATGAAGAAAGATTGAAGACTCTTAAGTTACATTCACTTGTTAGACGAAGAATGAGGGGAGACCTGATCGAAGTGTATAAGTGGAAGATAGGTATTAATAAAGGGGATATTAATAAGGTCTTGAGGATGTCTCTCCAAGAGAGAACCCGCAGTAATGGATTTAAATTAGATAAGTTTAGATTTAGAAAGGACATAGGAAAGTATTGGTTTGGAAATAGGGTAGTTGATGAGTGGAACAGTCTACCTAGTTGGGTTATTGAGGCTGGGAATTTGGGTAGTTTCAAATCTAGGTTGGATAAGTACATGAGTGGGAGGGGTTGGATTTGAGTGGGACTTTCACATCAGAGCTTATTTCTTGGGTGGCATTGAAAACTGGGTTGGGCAAATGTTTGTTAGTGGGATGAATTGTAAAGGACCTGCCTAGTATGGGCCAGCAGGCCTCCTGCAGTGTTCCTCCTTTCTTATGTTCTTATGTTCTTATGGCTATCAGCTATAGTGTTATTTTAAGTACTGGGATTGTGTGATAGAGGATTTTGTTAATATCCAGTATAGTTCTTCTTTTATTAAACTCTCATACATTCTTGTATTTGTTGTAAGTAAATGAGTGGGCAATGAACTGGATTATATGAGAATGTCTTTGTATATAAACTTTCATGTACAATGTAAATAAGTGTGACATTCTTTGGATTATATTGCCTTTTGTGTTATAAGATACTGGTTGTATTTTATGGATATAATAAACCCACCTGTATGTTCAGGTGTGGGTTGTCCTTAGTGTAGTTACATGTATGTTCGGCATTTTTGGGGGGGTATCAAACATTTATAGTTGAATGTGTGTTTCTTATGTATAAGTTTAGTGCTGGGATAGGGAACGTGGAGTTGTTTGTTTTTATTATTTAATGGTTCACATGTCTTTGTTTATGTGACGTATGTATAGCATACATGTATGTGTATTGTGTTTTTTAAATAAAATATAAAAAAAAATACTTGGCTATGTACACATTTTAAAGAACCCAAGACTACAACATGAAAAAGTAATATCCAAATGGTCTATTATGATTTTAGTAAGTTAACAACACTAAACTCCTTATAACATCTATCACGCCACATATAAACTTAACAAAACGTGTCACACATTCCACAAGACTTTTTTTTTTTTTTCATTTTATGATTAATCCAAGTGCCACACAACGCCACAACCATACACACACAGACGCACGGAACCATTCATAATACATACACGTCACTCCGTATAACCCGCCCTCTACCCTGAAGTCTCTAACATACCGTTTGGTGCTACCACGGGGGGAGTCCAGCCCCCCGTTGCCTTACCCCACCCGCAGTTACAGCAACATTTGAACAGTAAGACATCGATACTTTGCAGGAAAACTATTATCCCAACTTCTACCATATATGAGTTTATTTCTGCAATACGTTCTGTAGATACCTGCCGCAATTGCCCTAATCCTACCTGATCCCCCGGTTTCCCGCATACCCCACGAGATATAGAGGAAATCAGCCACCACGTACATTATTGCTCTTCGTACCTCACTTGATACTCCGCTAACTTCCAATGTTAAGGCCCGTAAGGTTGAAATACTTCCCCCACTAAGAAAATCTAAAACCCGCCCCAACCACGAACAAACTTTGTCCAAGGTATCACAAAAGTAGACAGCATGAAAAGCTGTTTCTTCGAGACCGCAACGCAAGCCATCCGCCTCCCTTACCAAACCCATCCTATTTAAGACCGATTTTGATGCTAAAATCCCCATGACAAATCTGTACACCAATTCACGAAACCTTGGTGCCAACTTAAGTTTACAAAATCCTTCCCATATTTCCCCCCAATTATACAGCGGAAAAACAGACAATCCCTGTACAATTTCCCCACGACAACATATGCTGACCATTTGCCCCACCCGGATCCGTTGCGCATTTCTGAACTTTAACAACAAACGCAGCATGTCCTCACTCGATTAATCCCCTGCCGCTCCACCATTTACGCATTTCAATCATTACCCGACCCACCCGGATGCCCTTCTCACCGTCCGCCCTGAGGAACCGCTGCTTTACATAGAGGGCCTTCACCCGTGGCCCCAAAGCCAAGAGACCTAAACCCCCACGACGAACATGGGCCATGACAACCTCCTGACTTAACCAAGCTCTCCCGAAACCCCAAACATAACGTAAGACCCTTCTCTGCATTCCTGAATATCCGTATTTCTTAAAGGGTACACCGCAGCCACACCCCACACTTTACTATAAACAAGTGTGTTAACCACTACTGTCCTCTGTTGCAACGAGACATCCCCAGCTCTTAACCCCCGAAGTCGATCTAAAGCCTTGTTAACCACCAATTCAAAGTTTACCCTTCGGCTCTCCCTCTCATCTGCCATGTAAACGATACCACAGTTTTCCCTAAGTTGCACCGCGACGGGACCACCCATAACCTTTCGCCCAACCTCCCCCCCCCCCCCCCCACCCATGTACCACCTCCAATATTTCGATTTTGCCTTATTAACGCCACATGCCAGACTCTGCCCCAAAAAACTCAACAATCCACCCCACGATCTGCAAATCCTCCTCCCCTTTTAACAAAATTGTGGTATCATCTACGTACCCGCCCCACACGCGCTGAAATGGTCACTGCTCAGCGTTCCAAACGCCTAAAACCACCACCCCACCACTCATAAAAGGGATTTTGCATACAAGAAAAAAAGCAGCGGGGAGAGGGGGCAAACCCTTGCCTCTAACCCCTTCCATACGGACCGGCTGACCCAATTTACCGTTTACCTGTACGCGTACCATAGCCGTGACATACAAGGTATCAACCCATCTTAAAATTTTCCCTCTCCCAAAACCCTGCTTCAATAAAATAAGCCTAAATAAATCCCTATCAACACAGTCATAAGCTTTTTTGCCAGTCAAGCCCGAGGACACCCCCCCCCTTGATATTCCTCCAAAAACTCCCTAATACGTACATGTCCGTCCCTCATGCTCCTATCGATATCCCTACTGTCCCTCGTGAATAACCGACCCCAAAACCCTTTTCCTCATTCTGTTTCCTAAAACTTTCGCAAAGATTTTTATAGTCAGAGCACATAAGAGATATTCCTCTATATCCCACTCAGACCCCTCCCCCCTCCATTTTTGGGCACCAAACACAACTACCCCCCCACTTTGTGACATACCTAACCTCCCCTCCGTGAGCATGCAATTTAATACATCAACCATACAATGCTTAATACTTCCCCAATGCGCCCTATAAAAATCATTCGAAATGCCATCTATACCTGGTGCCTTTCCTTTACTCATACTAAAAATCGCCTCCTCTACCTCCTCCACTCGAATTCTACCTTCTAGTACCGTTCTATCCCTGTCACTTATAACTTTTCTGAAATCCCTCCTCACCAGGCCACCCTCATGGACCCCCCCTACTCCCCTCCGTAGCTTTTCCCCAAACCATAGATCAGCATAAAAACTCATGCTGACCGTGGTGTGGAGTATTTGACCCGGCAGGTAACCACCCAAACCCGTGCATACTTCCAATTGCAAGAGGGATGTCGCCTGTTGCCTGACCCTAAATTTGTGCAAGACACAACCCGAAGGTTTGTCACCCCATAGCACTTCTTCCATACCTGCTCTGACTCTAACCGCATTGAAACGTTCATTGTGAATTTCTGCAAGTCGACTACGAAGGTGTTCAATGTCGTCATACCTACTACTCCCGCCCCCTACATAGTAATCATTTAGCTGCCCCTTCAGATAGTTTTGCAGCCCATACCTCCACCTCGCCTCCTCTTTTCCCCGCTTCTTATAATAACTCGCTATTCGGGGTTTGGCACGCGTTTCCCACCATTCCAACAAACATTCACCTGCCCGTCGGTTTCCCAAATTTTTCTTCCACCAGTCCTGAAAAGCTGACCCATCCCCCTCCCCCCCCAATAGCCGCACTTCAGTTTCCAATAACCTGGATAAACCCTGATCATTCCATCCCGGGTTCAAGTCCGCTACACTGCTCAGTGATCTGAAATCCCCACATCAAAGGTCTGTACGTGCCCAACTCTAATTCCTTGTGTTACATAAAGTCTATCCAACGGCCGCATAGCCCTGCGAACGAACGTATGCTCCATCCCCCACCCACCCCGCCCCACCACATCGTAAACCCCTGCAACCTCCAGCAGATTCGTAAGACAGTAAAAAAGCAACCCGCCCCCTCGGCTCCAAAAATCGCTATGGCGGATAACGCAATTCCAATCCCCACCCATGACGGTAATGAACGGCAAACCCCGAGTGTAAAACGTTAAAGCCTCCTCACAAATTCTATTTTAACTTTAGTGTTGCTTTCCCGCAGGCATGTAACGCCAATAAAACAAACCCCCACCTCACCCCAGTACCCATCTACCCTCACCACCCTCCCACCCCCCCCTCCTCCCATCTTAAGACACGCCAAGACACTTTCCCCTCTTAAGACACTCCTTCAAACCCCTATAGCTACCCCACCCTTTAATTTTAAAGAACTGCTAAATACATTCGGTAGCCTTTTAAAAACCCTAACTCTCGCCCAACTTTTAATTGTTTCTTGTATGAAACATATGTCCACAGCGTACCTGCGCAAGAACCACTCCATCCACACACACTTAAACTCTGCCCGCAGGCCATTTACATTGATGGTAACACACTTGAATTCACAAAAGGATGGTTTTCCTCTATGTTTTGTGGGTCTTTCCCGTTCCCACACGTACATTACACTGACCTTCTTTGACCTTTGACTTCCCAAGGCCCCCCTCACCCCCCCGTGCCCTACCCATATGCTGGGCGCTTGCCATAACCCCGTCCATAATTTCTTCCCTGGACGCTGTCCCGGTGTCAGGACCTCGTCCATATCCGACACTCCTGCCGTCCGTTTTGCGGGAACCCCCCTTCCACACACAAACTCCTCACCAGCTGAAGCCTCCTGGTGGACTTCCACCACCACCTCATGCAACCGTGTCATTGTAGCCACGTCCAGGTCTCCCATATTTGGCGAATCATCCTTCACCACTTCTTGACACTCCGGTGAAACGTCTGGGCTATGCTCTGCCCCATCCAGGAGATCGTTTAAACACGTTCTCCAGCAAACTTTCCTGTGACAACTCCACAGGCTCCGTAGGCCCCACAGGTGGCGTGGTCACGTTTTTAGTGTCCACCGACAGGGTGGCACACGCCATAGACGCATCTCCTCTTGTTGTACTTCTTCACCCCCAAAGCTTAGGGCGTTGTTCAGGCGAGGGACCAGTCTCCAGATCAAAGGCCCCGGTTCTTAGGACCACAGGAGAAGGTTCCCGGATGCGTACAACCCGGCGTCTGGAGCACTGAGCAGCCATATGGTCATACGAGTTGCATAACCTGCATGTCTTACGTTGGCCTGCATAGTGAAAAAAACTTGGGTCCTGTAGTGTTCTAGATAAACGTAAAGATGGAATCTGTTTTTTTAAAAAGTCATCTTTAGGGTGCAGGAGCCTTCCAGGAGCCCCTCGTATGGGCCCTCCCTCCACACTCCCTTGTGCTGCATGTACCGTGCCGTATTTACCAAAACTTTCCAAATAACATACACCTCCCCTTGAAAGGCACGTTCCTTACTTGAGGCACCTCCAGTGATGCAATGTGAAGATGTCCATGCAGGCATACCCTCTACGAAATTTCACTCGCATTTTCCTCTATTGAAAAGCTTCCACCTCTTGAGTAAATTCACGAATTTTACAAAAAAAAAAAACCTCGACATCCCATTGAGAGCCACACCAATATAATTCCTCATTGGGAAGCCATAGACGACGCGAATAATGGTAAGGCAACAAGACATGCATCGTTGCACACTGAGAGAGCCACGAATGAATTCAACACCAGACCGTGTTTTTACTCACACCCTACGATCCGCCATCATGCGTACGGTAGTACACGTTTGCCACCAGGTGTAAGCAAGAGCAGGCCTCAAAAGAGTCCTCCAGCCCGCAGGTTAGAGACGAATTGAACTGAAACTGCAGCAATTAGCAGACAATTACGATATTTCTTTCTCACAAAACTTGACGTACTAAAAAACAGAGAACAAGGTAACTAAAAATTGTCCTAGAAGCTGGCAACCTAAATCAGCTGAGCTCACTGTGCCAGCCTGATGTACCTGCTACTGTAACTTCTCTACCAATACTCAGGAATACTCACAATCCTGAATCTGTCTCTGTGGGCTGACAGAAATCTGATATCGAGAAAAGAAAGTTAATTTACATATTGTAACAGAAAGAAGGACCAGGCTAGAGAGTATTGCTATTAGTTTGGACAGAGAAGCGAGAGACATCGTGCGGCCTGGCGCCCCCACACCAAGTCGGTAACCTCTCCGAGCAACAAAGGCCCAAAATCCTAGTAAACCCGGATCCTACTGTTAAGATATATTACTCAGGATAGATGCTAGCGTCAGAAAAGTGTATCTGACGAAAAGAGTTGTGTTTCAGCGATGAGTCTTACTTTCAAGAGTTAGAAAAGGAATTGACGAATCACATGCTGACGAGATAAATACTTTAGAGACACTGGCAGTTATCTCACGTTATTAAGAGAAGCTGTACCTGGCCCATAACGGGAGACCTATTGACAAAGATAGATGTATTTTATAAAAGCCTAATTGCGGGCAGTTAAAAATTGCCTCTGTCTGCAACTAAAGTTTATTAAATTCAACCAAGCTATTATATACTGGTGTATATTTCAGTGGTATAAATCCATGGTGTATTCCCATCAGAGTCAGTGAACTTGTGATAGGGAACGATATCCTTCATGCTGGTATATGAAAAAGAACCACTTGTGATTGATAATAACACTGATGATAATTATGCCCATAGAAGCATTGTAGAGAGAACCAATTTTATTTCCCTCAGCGCAATTACTAGAGCAATGTCAAAGATTCAACAACCCATCCTTGTCTCCGGTTGAGTTAGTTGATGACAAAGATTTTGGGGAGTTGAATTGTTGTTTAGTGACGCTCTGCCCCAGGGTCATTAACACCACTCCCCGGTCATTACCTCATCGCTCTAGGCCGTGAGTTGTGCTGCGCCTTGCTTACTGCATTCGTCACTTCGGCCTTGGTGAGGACCGACGTTGGCGTTGAGCTACACCTGTTGGTAGCACTGCGAGTGATTTCACAAATGGCGCAGGCTATCAGCGGAGATCAACACAGTTTGTATTGAGGTTTTTTGAAAGAACAAAGACGATCTGTATGGTATTGCCTTAACTGGGAGCAACAAGGATCTTTGTGAAATTATGTGACGCTGCGACATATGAGACAAGAGGTGAAAAATACCAAGACGGCGTTGTATGAAGGTTAATCCGATTGGCAAGTACGAATGAGGGAGACGTAAATCAGTATAATACTGGGGTAAAGTTACGGAATGTCCCATTTTTTAAAAAAAAAAAAAAAGGAAGCGGATAAAAGAATATAAAAGCAACATTCAACGATATGGCGTTATACATCAAGCATCATTGGAAGGTTTCTGCTAAATGTAAGCTGACTGCGTGAGGGCTCCTTTACCCACAAAATTTCTTTGCGCAAATCTATACCATCATAGGTGACTCTGAGTGACTTTAGAATAAGTATAATGTAACATATTCGGGGCAAAGCGAACCTGTAAGACATGTGTGGCGCCTTTTGATCATAATGGCAGCAATGTGGTCCTCGTCGATCGATCACTGAGAAATTTGAGAGGGAAAAGGTGTGTGGAAGAGAGAGAGGTGACGACCCACTTCTACAGGGTGCTCTTCAAGATCATAGAACATGGAGTAAAATCGGGGAGGACAACCCGGAAGAATTGTAACTTACCGGGGGCCCCTTCAGGTTTTGAAATATCGTATGGAGGATGAGGTGGACGAGTGGAATTGGGTAGTCGGTTACGGTACAATAGACACTTTTATTCAAAAATTTCTTGGGTTAATCGAAGGGGGACGGGGCACAACATGGGGTCAGATGGGAAACTTAAGGTGGGAAGGGGAAACAAGGGGTTAGAAATTGGGTGGGGGGATATGAAAATCAAACAGGATTAGGGGGTTTGGTTAAATTTAAACACAACTAAAATGTGAAGATGAGGGAATGCCATAGTAGAGGCAATACGAAGAAGAGGCAGGTTTCTGTAGTTGATGTCCTCCCCACCAGCGCAACAACGGTAAAAAACTATCATGGTGTGCAAAAAAAATAACAGGGGGGGGAAAGGGGCGGGGAAAAAGGTGAGGCAAATAAAGGAAAATGTGAAAAAAGAATGTCAGCAAAAACAAAGGAAAAAAGAAAGGGATATCGGTCGTTTGGAAAACCCCCCGATAGTTTTTTTTAAGTTTTAAGGGGTGGGGGCTGAGTAAAGCGAAAAAATTTTTATTTTTTTTAAAAAGAGACTTGGCATACAAGAAATATTTTTAAAAGAGCAAAATTTTTAGGTATGGGGGGGATTTTTGGTAAAGGTAAAAAGTTTTTGCGGTATACTGGGATTTAAAAGGGAGGGCGCTTTTTATTAAAAAACCCCATCCTTCCTTGTTCTTGGGAAGAAGGGGAGATGGGGAGAGCGGGGGTGATGGGATTTTGGGTGGGGTAAGGTGGGGGTTTGGTGTTTTTTACATGGCGGCAGACAGAAAGACGTATTAAAGAGGAAATTTGAAAGGGGACACCTAATTACATATGCAGGGTTTACCGTTTTTTCATTTTTGGGAAGGGGGTTTGGAAAATAGTGTGATACTAAAAAAGATGTAGGGGATGCGGGGTGTTTTTGGGGGGCCCTACGAGATTTTTTGGGGGGAGCGGCTTCGGGGATGTAGTAGGGGGGAGGGGTGGAACGGGAGCATACTTATGTGAGGAGAGATATGCAGCACGATAACTTTTTATCTTCTCCCCGGGTTAAAAGGTGGCTAATACAGAAACTATAAATGTATGTTTTCAGATCATAGGGAGGGGTTGTGAGGGGGATGGGGGGTTTCCCAAAGCGTTCGAGTTTTTGGAAAAATTAAATGTGAGTTGTTTAGAGGGCTGAGGACGGGATAGTTTTGTTGAGGGGTGGACAAATGAGTGGCCCAAAGGGGGAAAAAAGGGGGTGAATACTACGATGGTGGGAGGAATATCCAAACCGGGGAATCAAAAATTTTTATATGAGGAAAGGAAAGGAGGAAATCAATGGAAATAGGGCTTACAAAAAATTTTTGGAGGGAGCTAAACAGTGCTAAAAGGTTTAGTGGGTTTATCCAGTACAAAGTTTGAGGGCATCAAAGCGAAAATTAAGGAAAATGCAAATGCAAGTTGATGGTGAAGAATAGAGGGGGATTGGAAGATGTTTTTAGGGGGAGATAAGCCATCCCCTGTGTATTGCGGCGATTAAAGACACACGAAAAAAATGACTATGATAAGTTGGACGTACATCGGATGTGGGGGGGGAAACAGGGGGACAGAGGTTAGTTTTAGGGAAAGTGAGTGGTTATTTAAAAAGGGGTTTTGAGATAATATGAGAGGGGAAACGGGAAGATACAGTATGAAGATTTTAGAAAAGGGGGATACGAGAAACCTAGATCACAATAAGCGATGATAGAAGGGCCCCTATAATGAAGGGGAAAGTGGGGACAGTTTAAAAAAGGGGATGAGTGTGGGGGAAAGCACCGGGATAGAGGAATCCCAAATAAATTTTTATTTGACAACTGGATGTCATAAGAAATTCCCTTGGTGCGTTGATGAATGTAATGAAAGGGAAAGGGGAAACATGAGTCTAACACAAAGGAAGGTGTGTAGTTATGGTTCCAAAGGGGGGAATACAGAATAGCTCCTAGATTTAGAGGTTTTATTAAATTTTTGGGGGTTAAATTTTTTGCCAGGGGTTAGGTAATAGATTGCTCAATAATTGGGAAAGGGTTTTGATGGGGGGGAGAGGGTGTGCAGGGAGAACAATTTTAGTGGGCATTGGAGGAAAAAAAAGTTTTTTAGAGGGGCGTAGGATGGATGGGGAGGTGGCGGGTGGAAAGGGGGCTTTTGTTGTGTAGGAGAGAGGGCATTATGGGGAAATTTTGGGTGGGCGGTGAGGAAAATTTGGGCATGGGGGGAAAATTTATATAGAGGTCAGAAAACGAGTGCAAAAAATGGAAGGGGGGGGAAATGGTTAGTATGGGTGGGGCTGAGGAGGGTGCCCATGTCTCGACCTTTTTGCATGTATGCAAAACCCCTTATATGGTTATAAAGTAGGAGTAAGTGAGGGGGGGGTAAGACTTTGGGGTGCTACGGTATTTGGTTTTTTGTGGATGCACTTTCGGTTTTAGTGGGGGGGGGGAGGGGGTTAAAAAAAGTAAATAGAATTGTTGAAATTTTTTAGTGGGGCAAAAGTATGAGTGTTAATAGTGAAAATCGAAAATTACTGGAGGGGGATGGGGGGGAGGGGAAATGGGAAAAAAATGGGATGGCGGAGTAAGCAGATAAAAATTTGTGGGTATTGTACAGAAGGCAGCGCAGGGGGCAGAGAGGCAATTCTAAACGGGTAGTGAAGAGTTTTGCTTTGGGTTTGGGGGAATAAGAACGATTGGGTTTGACTAACAACAGAGAGTTTGTTTTTTACACCATTTATCCTAAAAATTGTGGGACATGGCTGTGGTTACCCATTGATGGTGAAAGACGTGCGGAAGTGAAAGAAAGTACCCATTTTATATGGGGGTATGGGTTTTCATTGGGGTAGGCAAACAGTTGTAATGACACCGCTTGCAAAAGGGGGGGGTTTGGTTTTAAATTCCTTTGGTAGCAGACAAAGAGCATGTACTGAAGCATTGTTATCTGAGATTGGGGGGAACGTGGGGTTTAAGTGAAGAGTGATGGAAAGATGGAGCGATGGGGGGGTAGGGCTTAGAGGGGTGTAGAGATGTTTAAATTTCTTATTACAAGTAAGAAAACCGGAAAAAGTAAAGGCGGTTTTGGGAGGTTTTTTTAAAGGGGCAAAGGTGTTGGAAGGGGGGACTGTTTTTCCCTATATAAATTTGGAACGAATCTGGGGAGACTTCGTAAGTTACGGTGAAGTCAAGGGGGAGGAAACTGTATAGGTTTTTACATGGGATTTTTCCACTAAAAGTACCAAAATGTTAAATGGGAAT
>NC_069432.1:7920944-7945053 GCF_026875155.1 Cherax quadricarinatus
GGGTTTTTTTGGGGTTTGATGATGTGTTTCTTGGGGGTGTTGATGTTGTTTTTTGGGGTGTTTTGAGGGGTTCTTGGGTGTTGAGATGTGTTTCTTGGGTGTTGAGATGTGTTTTTTGGGTTGAGATTGTTTCTTGGTTTTTGTGATGTGTTTTTTTGGGTGTTGAGAGTGTTTTTGGGTGGGATGTGTTTCGGGGTGTTGATGTGTTTCTTGGGTGTTGACGATGTGTTTCTTGGTGTTGATGATGTTTTTTCTTGGGTTTTGATGATGTGTTTGTTGGTGTTGATGTTTTTCTTGGGTGTTGATGTGTTTCTTGGGTGTTGATGTGTGTTTCTTGGGTGTTGATGATGTGTTTCTTGGTGTTGATGTGTGTTTCTTGGGTGTTAATGATGTGTGTTTCTTGGTGTTAATGATGTGTGTTTCTTGAGTGTTGATTGTGTTTCTTGGGTGTTGATGATGTGTGATTCTTGGGTGTTGATGTGTGTTTCTTGGGTGTTAATGATGTGTGTTTCTTGGGTGTTAATGATGTGTTTTTTTGGGTGTTGAGGTGTTTCTTGGTGGTTGATGTGTTTTCTTGATGTTGATTTGTGTGTGTTGATGAGTGTGTCACTGTGTGTGTGTTTCATCAGTGTTGATGAGTGTCAGTGTGTGTTGATGAGTGTGTCAGTGTTTTGGGTTTGAGGGTTACACCTATTTTTGGTGGGATTTATTTTTCATTAATAAATAAATTTGATTATGACTTAACAAAAGAATGTTTTAAACACTTGTCTATGAGATACAGAAACCCACATGGAGGTAGAAACCCACATGGAGGTAGAAACCCACATGTAGGTAGAAACCCACATGTAGGTAGAAACCCACATGGAGGTAGAAACCCACATGGTAGAAACCCACATGGAGGTAGAAACCCACATGGTAGAAACCCACATGGAGGTAGAAACTCACATGTAGGTAGAAACCCACATGTAGGTAGAAACCCACATGTAGGTAGAAACCCACATGTAGGTAGAAACCCACATGTAGGTAGAAACCCACATGTAGGTAGAAACCCACATGGAGGTAGAAACCCACATGGAGGTAGAATCCCACATGGAGGTAGAATCCCACATGGAGGTAGAAACCCCACATGGGGTAGAAACCCACATGGAGGTAGAAACCCACATGGAGGTAGAAACCCACATGGAGGTAGAAACCCACATGGAGGTAGAAACCCACATGGAGGTAGAAACCCACATGGAGGTAGAAACCCACATGGAGGTAGAAACCCACATGGAGGTAGAAACCCACATGTAGGTAGAAACCCACATGTAGGTAGAAACCCACATGTAGGTAGAAACCCACATGTAGGTAGAAACCCACATGTAGGTAGAAACCCACATATAGGTAGAAACCCACATTGTGAAGGCTTACTCAGCCCTGTAACAACTTCAGACAGTATTACTCAGGCTGGCTCCTCCTCAGGAAAATTAATGAATATAAAAAGAAATAATAACAGACAAACATAAACACTTTATTATACAAAAAATAAAAAATATAAAAACACTTAAATATAAAATATTAATGCAAATTTTAAAGAAAATAAAAATAAAAAATATAAATAATGAATTAAACGCTAATATATATAGTGGTTTTGGGTGTTTGTGACATGTTGTTGAAATCGTGCCTTTGTGATGAGGGGGGGGGTGGCGGGTGTTGGTTATGACCCATGGCTAGTTTTTCCAGTATACCCTGAGTTTTATACCCCGATAAAGGGGAAAGCAGGTTCTTTCCGCGCAATGATGGGGGGTTCGCCCCTGCAATTTTACGGGTGCACGGAATTTAAATCCAAATGGGACGTCTCCAGGACGTTATCCGTTCCATAGTTCTTTCGTTGATTAAAGGGTGCCCCTCTCGTCATCCAACTGAAAAGATAGAGGGGTTACCCACTGTTAAAATAATCATTTCCCCATGTAATTTTAAAACCCCAAAAAGACTGGTGATTATTACAACAGTAATTTAGAGAAGGCTGAAAGACTAAGTTTATTATTGGTCAAAAGTGAAGCTTTCAACCAAAAAAACCCTAAATACAAGGCGGCATGTACTTACAGTAGTTTTGGGGGCTGTGAGTGGTGTTTTAAATGTTTACCAAGCCCCCACACGCACCTTTTGGGGGGGGGGGGGGGGGGAAGAGGGGAGGGGAAGGATGGGGGGAGCAGATGACCCACTTTAAACAAGCAGCCGGAATCAAACTATCACTTTAGGGGGGGGGGAAAAAGGGGGAAAAAAGCGGGACTGGCTTCCCCTACTTTAACAAGTACCACAATGAAACATTTTACAATATCCCCGCTACTCCTATCTATAAACTTTTCCCTCAACCCCCCCATTACTGAACTTTTCCCCACACTCCCCCATCCCAAGATTTATAGTCAAGGGTATAAGAAGAATGGGCGGGGAAAAAAGTTCTACATATGGAAGTGGGAAAGGCAAGAAAATCTTCTACTGACTGTCACGACTTAACCAGTCAAGAAATAATTTGGGATAACCTTGATATAACAATATGGAACCTTAAAAGCCTGGAGGCAATGCCACCTCAAGAGGCGACTGTTGGTTCCCAAAAGTTTCTAGGATATAAAAGGGTTTGTGGCCGTTCTAAAATGAATTTTTTCCCCACAAAATAAAATTTTAATTTTGGAGATACCCCACTCAAGACCCCCAAAACTTCCTTTTCTATGGTGGGTATCTCGTTTCGTGGGAAGGAGTTTCCCCCTTAGGAAGAATCGGGGGGAAGGAACCATCAGGGGATTGTAGAAACCCCTGACTAAGCCAAAAGGAGGCATCATTTCCCAAAAACAAAAAGTTTTATTTAAATCGGAATCTTAAGTTAGGGTCTTTCAAAAAGTATTTTAATTCATTAAACTTTTCCCGAGGCTACGGGGGAAAGTTAAGAGGTTTTCCTTCTGACTTTTTAAGGAAGTCAGTAAGATGCCTGTAACATAAAATAAGGTAGGGAAAATAAACCGGCATAAAAATTTACAAAACCCAAAGAAAGCTTGCAGGCTTCTTGGTTTTTGGGGGAAATTTAAATTCTAAAAAGCTTTTATCTTACGGGGAGAGGTGCAGGAGTTATTAAAAAATATCAGTCCAAAGATATCAATCTTGTTATACCCAAAAGCATTTTTTGGGGCTTGGTATGAGGCCAGTGGCGTAACCTACGCAAAACTGATTTTAATTTTTGGATATGTTGCCCCCCATAGATGCATTACGCAAAATAAACTAAAACTTTTGGCATTTTCCCAAAGACCTTTCTCCAGTCTCACTGGGTTTCCGGGCAGTTCCCAAAACCCCGAAGGGCATGTTCTATATTGCATCAGTCCTTGGTGTGTAAAAAAGCGGGTACTGCTTGAAGAAGGTCTAACATTTTGATGATATGCCTGCGCAATATCAATCTCTGAAAAAAGGAAGCGTCAAAAAAATTTGTGAGATCGCTATCTATCAAGGGCTAGTTCGCATCCCACCGAGTTATAGTTTTAAGGCCTCTAAAGTCAAACAATCTATAGGAATTACCTCCTTCTTAACCATGATAGGGTGAAAAATATCAGATACGAAGGTTCAATGATCTTTATTTTAATAATTTGTCTACCTCTTGGTAAAATGCATCCTTAAGGGTGAACTGGAAAACGGGGTAAAATTTCCGTTTGATGGGCTGCGTCACAAAGTCAATCTTATGGACCCGGGAGGAAACCCCTGGAATAAAGTAAAGACGTCTAAAAAAGTTACCACCCCTTGAAGTAGTTCATGCTCTTATGGTCATCCAAAATTTTAAATATTAATTTTGGGTTCGCCCCGAGTGGTAAAGAGCACCAAGCATGTATTTCTTCTCTGGTCTAAGTTAGAGGTGTAATTACGCACTTTAATTCTTCATTTGTCTTACAAGTTCGTGGGAAAAACTAGTCAAAGTTTTTAAAGGCAGTTAACCGAATTTCTTGGGTAATATTTTTTTAAAGGATGTTGATATGATAAAGCTTGGGTTTCCCTTGACTCTATGAGGTAATCAACTTTCCCAAAATTTTTAATACTTTATATGGACCTTTCCATGTATAAAAATTTATTTGACTTGATGGGCAAAAGTCAAGAATTTACCCCCCATTTTTAAAAACTTCCCCTCTGTTTTTTGGGAATAAAAATGGGTTTTTTGTACTTGTCCATTGAAAGTTAGGTTTTCGAAACTATGTCAAGGTCTCCTAATTTTGGATCTAAGGTAAAGGGAGAAAGGTAAAAGACTGAACCTCAGCTTTCCCTTCCTTAGTCCAAAGTCATGAAGGTTGGACAATGGGCCTCGGGCCCTGTCTACCAAGAGAATTTAAAAAGGTGAAAACCCCAAAGAGTCAGGGGAAACTTCCCTATGGAAAACAAAGCACAGGGTGGGAAACATCCCACCCTTAGGTTTAAAAGGAAGAAAGTTTCCTTAAAATGGTTTGAGAATCGAATGCTGGCGCTCAATCACCCCATTCCTGGGATGTGGCGTGGTGAAGAGAAGCTTCACCCCCCAGAAGTTGGTATAGTGTTGCTTTAAGTCGAGGGAATTGTGTCCCACGGTCAGCAAAATTTCAAAGGGGCCCCCACTCTGAGAAGATGGAAAAAAGGGCTTCACCCCTCTTAGTAGTTAGGGTTTTTAAAAGGGAAGGCTTCGGGAAGTCAAAGCAAATTAACAAATGTTTTTATTTTCCCTATATCCCCCAGATGAAAAGTGGAGATAAAGGACCAACGTGTCAATAGCTACTCTTTAAAACGGTACCGAAAGATAGGCTTTTTTGACCATAGGACTCCCCGGGGCCCCGGGAGGATGACAGTTGGCAAATTTTACTGATCTACAATAGTTAGTGACTTTGAGGCATTTTTGGCCAAAAATAGGTTTCCCAATTTTTTTTAAAAGGTTTTTAAACGTCGAGAAATGTCCGGGCCCACGGCAGGCATGAGCCTTTTTAAAGAACAGTCTCTCTTTGCCACTGAAAACTAAGATGGAATAGTCTATCCTCTGAATTTAATTTGAAAACCACTTGTACAAGATACCTTTTTAAATTCAAATTTTAAAAAAGTTTTTCTTTGGATAAATTGGTTTTTTTTAGCGGATTATGGGAAATTTTGAAAGAAGGGCAATTACGTTTTAAAATTTACAAAGGAGGGCCTTCGTTATTTTTAAAGGCTTTAAGTCAGGGAAATCAAAAAGATGGATAGTAGGGAAGCCGGGGGTTTGGTCTGAGCCCCAGTCAAACATTTATAGTATCGAGGTGATATCTTCATTTTCATCTAACAGGAACCGGTGTCCTACTTCCCCGCTTTCGAGGTGCATCATGGTCTTTAAACCCACAGAATATCGCGAGACATGTCTCATCTGAACTTTTGAGGGGCTTCTCTGACTCTACAGGAAGAGGATCTGAAAAACTTATATCCATCTTTGGTGATGAAAGGTAACTCAAAGGAAGAATGGCACCTTTTACATTTCCTATTAGTATGGAGCAAAAATGATGGGGGCTAGTACGGTTCAACCAACCGTAAACCCTTTAGACCTAATTAACAACGGTGGGAGGAAAAGTGTCCGACGACCAAGTAGTCTGAAAGTATAGCAGGGAATGAGTTTTTTTTAGGTTGGGAACGCTTTCGAAATGATACACATGTGCATCCAGGTTTTTCTAAATGGTAGATAATTTAAATCCCTTAAAATGTTCCTGAACAGAAGGGGGGCTTGGGCATTACAGTCTTTTTTAAAAAACTTCCCAAATTTTTTTGGGCCTTCTTAGAAGGACAATTGGACGTTTATGTCCCTTAAACACAACAAATAAAACAGGAATAAAAGAAGCATTTTACTTTTTACTAGAGGGCTTTGTTTTTTAAGGGGTTTATGAACCCTTTCCCTTTGGGTTCGATCCCTTAGGTTTTTTTAAGGAATTGTGGCCCCACAAATTTCCCCAGCTTTTTAGGTTACGTTCTTAATGAATGTTCGTACTGGGAGGAAAGGAGCGTCCCCCCCCCCCCCCCCGGGAATGGTCACAACCATAAGTCTCAAGAGATTTATAACTGTGATCAGTTTTTGAACCTCATCCAAATCGAACAAAGAAATGTTACCTGTAACGCTGAAAGTTCGGCCCGGGTGTAAGGGGGCTACCCGAAATCTTTCCCTGTAAAAATTGTGGTTTTTTTGGTTGCTTTAAGGGTTGTTTTTTTCAGTAATTTTTTAATTAAAATTTAAAATCCTGGACAAAGTTGCATAGATATTTAAAACGGTACCAGAAAATAACATTTCCCAACCTAGTAGCCAGGGGTCGAGGCCATTCACAGAGGGTAGCAGTATTTTAAACCTGATAATGTATGAAGTTATGTCTTCCCCCTCGTGAAGGGAGGTAAATTAGTGTTGGAATATGTGCACTGACTGCCTTGTTCCCTTATCCTTCCCCTAATTTTTTTGTGTAAAAGTTAATTTTTATTCTCTAATTCAAGGGGAGATTTTTCAAGCTCGCGTTTCCTTTTCTTCCCCTATTAAATCATGTTCCTAGCTTTTTCCCCAATTCTCTATCCTTTGCTCTTTTCCCCAATTTCTTAAATTTAACCCGTTCCTACGATCTTAGCTTTTTCTTCACTTCTCTAGCTCTTTCCTCACGATCAAAACTTCACCTCTTTTTTGGTCTTCTCGTTCTCTCTCTAATGCTTTTTCGGATTTTTTCTCTCGATTCTACTCTCTCCTTTTTCTTTCTCTTTTCCCTTTCTGCTGTCTTTTTCTCTCTCAAATTCTCCCTTTCAAGTCTTTCCTGGATCTTAGCACTAATGAAAAATTCAAATTTTTCCTGTTATTCCTACTTTAATTTCCAGCGTTTATCCAAAAAATGGTATTCCTCCATGCTTGCAAGAATAACTTAAACTATCAGGGGGAAAAGAAACGGGGGATTAAAGAAAAAAGGGGTTAATTCCGCTCCGTCAAAAAGTAAATAAACCAAGGGGTCGATCCCTGCTTCAATTAAACAAAATTTTTTAAATTTAAAAAGAAGGGTTTCTATGCCGGCTCCCAGCAAACAGTAAGTAGAAAGGGGGCATTTGACCTCCAAATTTTTCTCACCAAAAAAATCAAGAGTGCCTATGGGCAGTTCCCTTGATATAATAAAGAGTCAATGAAACAAATTGTCACTGGAAAATCTCAGGCCCAGAGTCTAATCCCCCAAAGTGTTTCAAGCTCCAAAAGGTGGTAGAATTAAAATTTTTTATCCTCCTGACTTGACTTACAATAAAAATTGAGACTTAAAATCACCAAAACTTTAAAAAACCTGTACTGTGTCCCACCATAGAGAAAGATTCTCATTGGTGGGTAACCGCTTTTTGGGATGGGCGTTGAATTCCAAAGGTAGATTTGAGATGGAGTTGAATCTTGATTCGTCGGTTGTCCTGGGGGAAAGGGTTTCCACCCTTTTGAAGGCTTACTCGCCCCGTAACAATTCAGACAGTTTTAAAAAGGCTGGCTCCCCCTCAGGAAAATTAGAATAGAAAAAGAAATAAAAAGACAAACAAAAACACTTTTTTTATAAAATATAAAATATAAAACACTTAAAATGAAATATTAAACCTAATTAAGAAAGAAAAATTAAAAATAAAATGATACTGAAATTTAACGCTAAAATATATGGGGGTTTTTGGGTTGGGACACTGTTGTTGAAATCGTAGCCCTTCTGATGATGGGGGGGTGGCAGGGGTTTTTTACACCGCTGGCTAGTTCTTCACGTATAAGCCGTTAGTAAATTTTTCCCGATGACAGGAAAGCAGGTTTTTTTACCGCTGTGAGTGGGGGGAAACCTGCAATTTATACAGGTGCAAGGTAATTAAAACCAAAAAGGGACTCTCCAGACGTTGTCCGTCTCCATAGTTCTTTCGTGATTGACAGTGACCCCCTCTGCATCCAAACTGAAAAGATAGACAGGGTTTCCCCTCTTAAATAATCACCCCCATGATAAGTACAATACCTAAAAGACGGGTGTTTTTTTACAACAGCTTTAGAGCAAGGCTGAAAAGAAAGTTTATTATTGGTCAAACTGGGTTTTCCTGGAGAAGTTTCGGGGGGTCAACGCCCCCCCCGGCCCCCGTCTGTGACCAGGGTTTTTAAACCAAAAAATCCCCAGAATACAAGGCAGGGATGTACTTCTAGTGTTGGGGCGTGAGCGAGTGGATTTAATGTTTGACCCGAGCCCCCCACGTACCTTTTATGGGGGGGAAAGGGGGGGGAAGGGATAGTGGGAACTAGACTGACCCTACGTTAACAAGCAGCCGGCAATCAAACTATCACTTTAGGGGTGGGAGAGAAAAGGCAGGAATAGCGGGAGCTGGACTTACCCTACCTTAACAAGTAGCCGGCAATGAAACTATTGTTACTATATACTCCCTCGCTACTCCTATCTACTGAACTTTTCCCTCACACACATGGAGGTAGAAACCCTCATGAAGGCAGAAACCCACATGGAGACAGAAGCCCACATGGAGGTAGAAACCCACATGGAGACACAAAACCAGCACATAGAATATATTTAGTTGTTATACTAGCAAAGTGGTGGTGCAGTTGTTATACTAGCAAAGTGGTGGTGCAGTTGTTATACTAGCAAAGTGGTGGTGCAGTTGTTATGCTAGCAAAGTACTGATACAGTTGTTATACTAGCGAAGTGGTGGTACAGTTATTATACTAGCAAAGTGGTGGTACAGTTGTTATACTAGCAAAGTGGTGGTACAGTTGTTATACTAGCAAAGTGGTGGTACAGTTGTTATACTAGCAAAGTGGTGGTGCAGTTGTTATACTAGCAAAGTGGTGGTGCAGTTGTTATACTAGCAAAGTGGTGTACAGTTGTTATACTAGCAAAGTGGTGGTGCAGTTGTTATGCTAGCAAAGTACTGATACAGTTGTTATACTAGCGAAGTGGTGGTACAGTTATTATACTAGCAAAGTGGTGGTACAGTTGTTATACTAGCAAAGTGGTGGTGCAGTTGTTATACTAGCAAAGTGGTGGTACAGTTGTTATACTAGCAAAGTGGTGGTGCAGTTGTTATGCTAGCAAAGTACTGATACAGTTGTTATACTAGCGAAGTGGTGGTACAGTTATTATACTAGCAAAGTGGTGGTACAGTTGTTATACTAGCAAAGTGGTGGTGCAGTTGTTATACTAGCGAAGTGGTGGTAGTTATTATACTAGCAAAGTGGTGGTACAGTTGTTATACTAGCAAAGTGGTGGTAGTTATTATACTAGCAAAGTGGTGGTAGTTATTATACTAGCAAAGTGGTGGTACAGTTATTATACTAGCAAAGTGGTGGTACAGTTGTTATACTAGCGAAGTGGTGGTAGTTATATACTAGCAAAGGTGGTGGTACAGTTGTTATACTAGCAAAGTGGTGGTACAGTTGTTATACTAGCAAAGTGGTGGTACAGTTGTTATACTAGCAAAGTGGTGGTGCAGTTGTTATACTAGCAAAGTGGTGGTACAGTTGTTATACTAGCAAAGTGGTGGTACAGTTGTTATACTAGCAAAGTGGCGGTCCAGTTGTTATACTAGCAAAGTGGTGGTCCAGTTGCTTCTTGATCACTTTGTCTCCACCATAACAATATTAGTTTATTTCATACTGATATAATTCTGTTTACGAAATAACGAATCTTTGCATGTGTTGCGTTGCATCTTCTGCGTCGCAGTTTAATTCTATTATTCTATTGTCTCACTAAGTTCTTTATGACTGAGTGTATCCAAGTCATTTAATATTTTAAGGGTTTGAAAAAGATTTCTGTCTCTGTCCTAATGGAAAAAAAGATTGAGTCGTTTATGGCATTTTTCATAAAGTTTGCTTTTGAATGATGGTACGAGTCTGGTGGGTCTTCTCGATACTCCTTCCACTACATCTATGTCTTTCGTGCAACTTGGAGCTGAAAACCGGACCTCACATTCTAGATTCAGTCCAACATATGTAGTAATGAGAGTCAGTATGGTGTCTGGAGTTTTGAGTTCCAAGTTTCAAGCTATGAATCCTAGCGTTGTGTAAGCCTAGTATTGTGTAAGCCTAGCATTGTGCAAGCCTAGCACTGTGTAAGCCTAGCTGTTCTCAGAAAGTCGTTGCTTTGTGCTTTCCAGGCCGTTTGCTTCTCTAGTGTCTAATAGTTTCTTGACAAACATTTTGTTTTCACGTTTGAGATTGCTATTTTTAAAATGCGTTACACATATCTGTGTTGAAACTTATCTTGCACGATTTCGAGCACAGCGGCTGCCTCTCCAGATCACTTCGAGTACAACGGCTGCCTCTCCAGATCACTTCGAGTACAACGGCTGCCTCTCCAGATCACTTCGAGCACAGCGGCTGCCTCTCCAGATCACTCTGACTTACTACAATTTGCAGTCATCTGCAACTCTTACTGCCTTAGACAATATCCCTCCTTGATAGCATTTTTGTACATTGGAAAGAGAACTGGCCCACAGAAGCAGAGGGGGAGAATGAGAGAGAGTGAGAAAAACAGAAAAAAACAAGAGTGAAACAGCGTGTGTGTGTGTGAGAGAGTACTGAAACAATACATGACAGGAAGAGACTACATGCAAAAGTAGAAAGTGCTGAGGGAGGGTGAAGGAGAGGCACCAGGAGAACCATACTAAAGGGGAGATACAGAGAGTGTTGAGTGGATGAGTCGTATAAGAAGCCTTTATCTCAGATAAGTTACAGTTTTGCAAGTTTCATCATATATTAAAGGAATGTCCACGTCTTTGCTATCAGAGTCGAGACAAAAATTTACAGATAGTCCGGACAGAGAGTGATGCAAAGATAAAACGTCCTTGTATGGGCCAGTAAGCCTTCTGCAGTGTTTCTTCATTCTTATGTTCTTATGATCTTTGCCTCTATAAACACCTTAACTTCTGTTAGTCAACAATGTCAACTGTTGCAATGAATGTTGTATTATGTTGCAAGAATCATAAGCTAGACTCACAGAGGACAAAGGCAGGAGAGTGTGTATAGATGCTACAATCATTCATCATAACATTAAATAATAAATAACCCGCACATAGGAGAGATGAGCTTACGACGACGTTTCGGTCCGACTTGGACTATTTACAAAGTCACACTGTGACTTTGTAAATGATCCAAGTCGGCCGAAAAGTCGTCGTAAGCTCTTCTATGTGCGGGTTATTTGTGTATCGTTCCGGTCACGGTATTGTGCCTTTTTTTGTTATTAAATAATAAGCAACGAAATCTTGACATTGCATCACTGTACGCAAAATTATATGCGGTCAGGTCTTGGAAAACTGTCCCACACGTGATCGTGTACATAGTGTGCGTATATTAAGCTTACAGTGTACATTGTGTATCCTCACCTGATTATGTACATGGTGTATATGTCTTGACCATACCTTACACATGGTGTGTATACCTTGACCTGATAGTGTATATGGTTTGGTTACATTGAAAGGGTGACAGTACTTTGTCACGACCATTTGCAGTGCGTGTGTACCTTTTCCTACTGCGACCATTGTGTGTACCTTGACTTGGCCATGTATACTGTGTGTACACCTTGATTTGGCCATGTACACTGTGTGTGTAGTTTAATCTCAAAAGAATACATTGTGTGAATCTTGACATCATAAAGTAATTGTGAATGTACTTTGACCTCACAATCTACAGTGCTCACCTAGTTGTGGTTGCAGGGGTTGAGTCACAGCTCCTGGTCCCGCCTCTTCGATGGTCGTTACTTGGTCCACACACTCCCTGCTCTGAGATTTGTCGTATCTTTTCTTAAAGCTATGCATAGATCTTCCCTCCACTACATCACTCTCCAGATTGTTGCACTTTCCTGACAACTCTGTGACTGAAGAAATACTTCCTAACATCCCTGTGACTCATCTGAGTTTTCAGCTTCCAGCTGTGACCTCTTTTTGTTGTGTCCCATCTCTGAAACATTCTGTCCCTATCCACCTTGTCAATTCCTCTAAGTATTTTAAATGTAGTTATCACGACCCTTCTATCTCTCCCGTCCTCCATTCTCATCAGGTTGATTTCCCTTAACTTCTCGTAGGACCTGCTCCTTAGCTCCGGGATTAGTCTTTCTGCAAGCCTTTGCACTTTCTGTAATTTCTTGCGTATTTGAACAAGTGTGGGTTACGTACTGGTGCTGCATACTCCAATATGAGCTAAACGTACGCGCTGTACAGTGTCGTGAATGACTCCTTACTTAGGTGTCGAAACGCTTTTCTTAGGTTTGCCAGGCGTCCATATACTGCAGCAGTTATTGGGTTGATGTGCACTTCAAGAGATGTTCTCGGTATGATGCTCACCCCAAGATTCTTTTCACTGAGTGAGTTTTGCAGCCTTTGTCCTCCTAGGCTGTAGTCCGTCTGCGGTTTTCTTTGTCCTTCCCTAGACTTCATGACATTGCGCTTGCTGGGGTTAAATTCCAGGAGCCATTTGTCGGAACAGGCTTGTAGCCTGTCCAGATCTCCTTGTAGGCTTACCTGATCCTCGTCCACTTCTATTCTTCTCATTAGCTTCACATCGTCTTCAAACAAGAAGACATCTGAATCTATCCCTTCTGACATGTCATTCACATATACTAGAAACAGCACCGGACCAAGGTCAGACCCTTGTGGAACCCCACTCGACTCATGCACCCACTCTGACATCTCACGTACCCACACGTTTCCTCTGTCAGGATTCTTGATTTGCGTATTTTCCTTGCTTTTTCCTTCCGCTCCTCCAGTTTTCACTAATCTCTTAGTGGTGCTGTATCGAAATCCTTTTTAAAAGTTCGAGTAGATGCAGTTTCCCCCCTCTCTTTTCTGTCTTCTGTTCCCTTTACGTAAAACGAAGTATTTTTTTATGATGGGGATTTCCCTTCCCTGAAACCTTGCTGGGTCATGTATGAGCCCATTTCTTTGTGTTCCAACACTTTGTTTAACCCCCCTCAGGTTTACATACTATACATGTCACCGACACGGTCTGTAGGTTAGTGCGCCTGACTAAATTGGGACCCCTTTTTCTGTCTTCTACTTTTTAGGAATTTCCCCTGTTGTATTATGTACTTACCTATTTTACCCCCCAATTTGTGTTGCAGGGGTCGAGTCCGCCCTACCCCTCCTCTTCAGGGCCACAAATCCCCTCTCGTGAGCTTTACTCCTCACTTATGTGTGCGTCCGCGGATGTATGTGTGTGACCTTACTCAAAATGACATGGTGTGTACCCTGACAAAATTTACTTTGTTTCTACCCTGGCATAATGACATTGTATTTGAACCTTGATATAATTTGTTGTGTACCTGACATCATAATGTCATTGCTGTGTGTACCGTGACATACAATGCGTGGAAACGCTGACATAATAATGTAATTGTTGTGTACTCCTATAAAAAAATTTTTACTTGGGATTTCACCAACTTCTCAATCATTTCACCTTTTGTTTTTCCTTTTGATTTAAAAAACATCTGAAGTAATTGACGTGTACCAACCCCCGCACATAGAAAAATATTATTTTAGTTTGAGCTGTTTTGGAACATTAACTAGACCACACTAACACACAAGGTATTTATTCGTGGAAAGGCAGGGAGGGGAAAGAGGTAGAAATAGAAGAAAGTGGTGATAGTGGAAAGATAGGGGAAGTAGTAAACAGAAGTAGTGTATATGGGGGGGGGGAGGGGCCCAAAAGTCAAAGGTAAAGAGAAGCAAAGAAAAGTATAGTTATAGTAGAGTGGTAAATGGAGGAAGTCTAAGAACATTGCAAGAGAACAAAATGTCCCACGGGTGGGGAAAAAAAAAAAATAAAAGGGGGGTAAAAATAATAGGAAAAAAACCCCCTAGCAAAAACGGAAAGGCAAAAAATATTAAAAAAGAGAAGAGGTAAGGAAGGAGGAGACAAGATCAATTTCCAAAGTCTGGGCTTTTGAATATATAGTGAAAAAGGGAAAGGAAAATTTTAAAAAAAACAAAGCCAGGACTAAGATTTCATATTAGGAAATTTGTAAACATGTGGATTCAACAAGAGGCGTTGCGGCCCAGTTAATGGGAAGACGTGATCCAAACATGACGAAAGAAAATTATTGGTGTAGGCAAACCTTACAAGGGCCACCAAACCTCAAGAACCAAGCACCAGCTAATAGGGGTGTTGCCCTTTTTTCCGAGGGCATACGGTGAGTAAAAATGAAATTAGCTCAGAGGCACCCACCCACCGTATGTCCTCGGACCAAGGGTAACACACCTAGCTTGGCTGGGTCTGGTTCTTGGATTTGTTGAACCCTGGGTTTGAGCGCATGGATTTTTTTGTCACCCTGAGGCAGGCCAAATATAGAGTTTGAATCCCTTTGGTAGCGCGTGTTGTTATTGATTATTATATAAATATATATATAATATAAAAAAAATATATAATTTTTATTAAAAATATATAATATAATATAATATATATAAAATTATATATATATATATTATAAAAATATATTTATAAAATATATATATATAATATATAAATATATATATATATATTAAAATTTTCGGCCGAATGGGAAACTTGAAAATTTTTGTAGCAAAAATTTCGCCAAAACATTCTGAACCCAACAAAAAAAATATATTTTACGTGTTTGTTTTTTTTTAAATTCTGTAAATAAAACTAAAAAATATTTAGTTGGGTTAAGCTAAAATAAAATTTCGCTTGTTATAATAAGGTTAGGTAATTTTCTAAGTTCCTTTTTTGCAAAATTTTAAATCTTTACATAAAAATTAATGAAAAAAATAATCTTTAAATACGAGAAAAAATTTTTGAAATGATTTTTTAAATGAGTTCTTGCTAATTGACCATTTTTACATATTTGGCACGACATATATATATATATATATATATAATATATATATATATATATATATATATATATATAATATATATATATATATATTAATGTTAAACTTGCAATTTTGGCTTAAGTAGCAACGCTCTTCTTGCCATATAAGACAAGCGAAAATTTGTTGTATGAAATAATTTCGCAAAAGTCATTCTGACCTAACGAAAAAGCATATTCATTGTGTTCGTTTATTATTAAATTATTGTAAACTTATCTAAAATATATTTAGTTGGATTAGCTAAGTTAAATTGCGCTTGTTATAGTAAGGTTAGTAAGTTTTTTAAGATTCTTTCGGTACAAAATTATTAATTTTTACATTAACATAAGTGAAACAATATTATATATTTAAAGTATAAGAGAAAAAATTTTAGAAAGAACTTAATTTTAATGAGTTCTTGCCCATTTTACCTATTCGGCACTATATATATATATTATATATATATATATAATATATATATATATATATATATATATATATATATATATATTATATATATATATATATATATATATATATATATATATATATTATATATTATATATATATATATATATATATATTATATATATATATATATATATATATATATATATTATATATATATATATATATATAATATTATATATATATATATATATAATATATTATATATATATATATATATATATATATATTATATATATATATATATATTATATATATATATATATATATATATATATATGTGTGTGTATGACATTCTGTGTGTAAACCAAGAACCAACATGGTTTACGCGGGCCAGTTTCGGCAGACATCATCGTGAGTATCCACCGGAGATCACAGAGTTGTGACAATCCCCTGCATCAGACCGTTGCTTCTGTATCAGTGAAAGTGCAGTGTGCATGTTGGGATTTGGGGAGTAGCGGTGGTGAGGGGATCCTGCCAGTGGAGGTGTGGAGGAGGTTTTGTTTACATCTGTGTCCGGCCGGGATCGTGGGTTTGGGGAGGAAGCGGCCGCTCACGACACCGTCATTGGATGGTGAACAGAACACCTCGGTTAATAGTGTGAGCATGGTGATTAGTGTGCCAAATGGCGAGAGTTTTATCTAAATGGAACAATAAGTGTATAACAATTAGCAAAAGTTAGTCAGTGATGTGCATCTTGAACGAACACACAGGGCCACTCCCTCCCCCCCCATCCCTGATCCCCTTCCCCCATCCCTGATCCCCTCCCCTCATCCCAGCCTAGGGCCACTGACTTCCTGACCAAGGGTGTAGCCGTTTAGTGCCCCACCAATTACAAGTTCCACCGCCCGCTACTCCCCCACCCTCATCTCCCATGCATTCATACTGTCCTTCACCCGTCAACCCACAGCTTGCGCCCTCCCACCCCCACGATATCAGCAATGTCACAAGTAGTCGCGGGTTCCCAGGAACCTTCACGACAGAGCCAAAGCTGTCGTTCACGAGGGACCTGCCGGGTGTGCTACAGAGAATGTGCACTCAGTCCCACAACTGGCAACATCCGTGCACACAATGGATGTCTGAGCTCCAGGATAGCTCCAAATGACAGCAACCAACAGCCTCCCCCAGCAGACAGGGCTGACAGCTACCGTGACTTCACCTCTACAGTGGACCTCAAATCTGCAATCAAATTATCATCCACCAGGACTCTGACACACCCCCCCAAAGCAGCTCGCCCTCAAGCTGCTAGCAAATTCACTGACCTGAAGAAAGTCAACGATGCTCCTTCAAACAACAGATCCTGGCACAACTTGCTGCTTTTTGGCAATGCATGTTTGGCTGTCCCACCAAGGAGGGACAAGTCACTAGAAAACACATGTTATTAGGGCAATAAATGCATTCCCAAGGGATGACAACCTCTCCGACGCCTCAAAAATCAGAGCCCAAATTAGCAAAAAAATAGAAGAGGGTAATACTATTGGAGCTCTGAGGCTTATAACCAGTGAGGGTACCATCACTCCCCAAGGACGTCAGCATGGCGCAAGCTCTGAAGGACAAACATCCACCCAGGGCTCCCAGTACCAACATTGACCTCCCTGACATTGCAGCAGGTGAAGAACATCTAACCTTACAGGATGCTGATGTGTATAAAGCTGCTAGGTCATTTCCACAGGGCTCAGCAGGAGGTTTCATCGGTTTAAGGCCTCAACACTTAAAACAAATACTCAATCCAGCACTTGGTGAGGTTTCAGAGAGGCTGCTGTCTGAACTCACCAAATTTTCCAACCTGTGCCTGGCTGGCAGTGTCCCAGAGACCATCAGACCCCTTTTCTTTGGTGCATCACTGTGTGCCCTCCGGAAAAAGGATGGCGGAATCAGACCAATTGCAGTGGGTAACACCCTTCGGCGCCTAGTCGCCAAGGCTGCAGTAAGAAGGGTGAGTCAAGAGGCTGCTGCAATGCTGAAACCAACTCAACTCGGTTTCGGCGTTCAACAGGGCTGTGAAGCAGCTGCCCACGCAGCACGAGTATATATCAAAAACATGTCCGATGAAAAAGCCTTGGTCAAATTGGACTTTGCCAACGCTTTTAACTTAAAAGGGATGCTGCTCTCCAAGCAGTTTATAGAAACTTCCCTTCCCTTTATCCCTTCATAGAATCGTGTTATAGTGTGACTTCCAAACTATGTTTGGGGACCATGAAATTGTCTCATGTGAGGGCGTGCAACAGGAGGACCCTCTCGCCCCCTTTCTATTTTGTTTGGTCATCAAGGAAGTCACAGAAGCACTCTCCAGCGAGCTCAATATCTGGTTCCTGGACGACGGTACCCTAGCTGGCACAACAGAATCTCGCCTAGAGGACATCAGTAAAATTAAAGACATGGGAGAAAGCCTGGGCCTTTCTTTAAACCCCACCAAATGTGAAATAGTTTCTACCAATCGACAGATGATCAAGAATATCAGTGCCATTTTACCATGAGCATGAGCCATTGATCCAGCCAATAGCACTCTCCTTGGTGCTCCTCTTGGGTCCAATGCCATCGATCTGATCCTAGGAAAAAAAGTCTCAGACCTCTGGACGATGGAAAGCAGGATGAAAGACATTTATACAGATGATGCCTTCTACCTACTCACCAGGTGCCTGTCAATCCCAAAACTTACCTACTTTCTGAGATGCTCCCCAGCCTTCAGCAGTCCAAAACTCAAGGAATATGACTCTCTCCTTAAGACCATGCTAGAGAGTGTATTGAATCTTTCCCTTGAAGATAGACAGTGGTTGCAAGCCTCACTTCCGGTCAGGCTTGGAGGGCTAGGAGTATGCAGATCCTCCCAGATTGCTCTACCAGCTTTCCTATCCTCTTCCATAGCATCAAACGAGTTGATAAGACAAATTCTTCCTGATACCCTCAGTGACTCAGCAGGAATAGAAGACCCTAGCTATGCCAGTGCCATCAGTGAATGGGAGACTTGCTGCTCCAGCACCAAACCCTAGTGCAGCACTGGCTCACAAACAGTCAAGCTGGGATGGCCCAATCGCTGAAAAGGTGCTTGCCAACATGCTCAGGGCTGCAACATCAGATAGGGAGATTGCCTGTCTCCAGGCTGTGAGCGCACATCACTCCGGGGACTTCCTCCAAGCAGTTCCCATATCGGCAATGGGAACGCGACTCGACCCTAAGATCCTCCGTATTGCAGTGGCTCTGCGCCTTGCTGCCCCAATTCACACAGAATATACGTGTATTTGCAGTGAAGCACAAGCAGACCAATACGGTCTACATGGTCTTAACTGTTCCAAAACCGAGGGCTGGCATGCAAGACACAATGAGGCCAATGACATTAAGAGAACCCTTGCTACAGCTGGATGCCCAGCCATCCCAGCATAGCCATCCAGAGGGGAAATGCTTGCTGCATACTTGGCTCGCGTCCAGCCTTGGAGGAGCTCGAGAAAATTCATGATCTTTGATACATTGTGCCATTGTATTCATGTTTATGTTTTTCTGTAAATGTATTCTGTTTATTAATAAATGTTCACATAGAATATCAAATATAGGGGTGGTAGGAGGAGAAAATATTCAAACAGCTCCGGGGAGAACCTTGAGCTTTCCCTGAGGTACGTTTATTGTCTTCTCTGAGGTTGAGGGTCCCCATTCCAGCCATAGAGGTGGTACTTCCCTCATATAAACATATTATATATATATATATATATATATAATGTCGTGCCGAACATGTAAAACTGGTCAATTAGCAAGAACTCATTTAAAATTAAGTCCTTTCTAAAATTTTCTCTTATACGTTTAAAGATACATTTTTTTCATTAATGTTGATGTAAAAAATTTTAATTTTGCACCAAAAGAATCTTGGAAAACTTACCTAACCTTATTATAACAAGAACAATTTATTTTAGCCTAACCCAACTATATATTTTTTAGATTTGTTTACAATAATTTAATACTAAACAAACACAGTGAAATATATTTTTTTCGTTAGGTTCAGAATGATTTTGGCGAAATTATTGCATACACAAATTTTAGCTTGTCCTATATAGCAAGATGAGCGTTGCTATTTAAGCCAAAATCGCAAGTTCTGCCTATTCGGCACGACATATATATATATATATATATATATATATATATATATATATATATATATTTATATAATATATATATATATATATTATATTATATAGTCACACATATATCTACATATACAGTATGTATTTGCATACAACTAAGGCAGCACTAGGTTGCTACTGATTACTGGCAAATTCAAGGTGTTTCAATATGATTTTCAACCATCCCCGAGTACAAAACGTTTTGGACACAGCTCTAAATACCCCATTCCACCAGACCTAAAGTCTCTGACAACACGACACTCATTTGTAATAGCAACAGTCGTGTACCTTCTCGTTCCACAGAACTAAAATGCAGGGATGAAAGTCTGACCAGGGACTGCATACATCTGCCACTGGTCACAATATCCCAACTTGATTCTGGCAGTCACCGCGTCATGCAAACTAGTGCACTGTTTATGATGGCCATACCCACAAATTTCTGACAGGACGAGATCATAGTGCCTGATGTTTTCTTGTCTACCAAGATGTGCTGTAGCAGGATGATTTTAATGTAGAAGAGGAGAATGCCCTGCTGTAACTCCATTTTCGGCCAGTGACAACTTATCTGTGTCATGATGATCACGGGGCGGTCAAGAAAGGGTGAGGTGAAGGGGTCAAGAGGAGATGAGGCATGGGAAATGAGAAGGCATAAAAAGCATCGAGGTCAGAGTGAATGAGAGGGGAAATCAGGGGGTAGGGGTCGTCGAGCCACGAGGGTAAGAACGGTCGTTAAGGCATGGAAGTTAATGGTGTTAATCAAGGCGTGGGAGCTTAGGGTGGTCGTCGAAGATTGGAAAGTTAGGGTGATCGAGGTATGGGAGGTTAGGGTTGTCAAGGTATGGTAGATGACGGTTGTCGTCAATGTATAGTAGTTAGGGTGGTCAGCGAGGTAGGTTAGGGTAGTCACCGAGGCATAGTTACTATTATAAGTCATTGATAGACTGGTTGATCGTGTCTAAGTACTGTGAAGAAGTGGCTGATCACTGATACCTGGAGTATACCTGGAGAGTCAACGCCCCCGCGGCCCGGTCTGTGACCAGGCCTCGCGGTGGATCAGGGCATGATCAACCAGGGTGTTATTTCTGGCAGTAATAAGACAAAATAAATATCATTAGTAGTATAAATTAAAATATTACAATAATTCATTTGATCCAGAAGAGTTAAAAAATAATATATTAAATATATTTATTAGACGTCAAAGCATAACAGGTTTAATATATTTCATGGTTAAGATGTCAGGAAATTAAGTAATTAAGTGAGACTACTTTTCTCAGGATAATGTTATAAAGTGAATATCTTCGCAAGTATATATTTCTGACTGTAAAGAATGATTACCCAGGCACTAATTATCAATTCCACCCAGTGAAAGACCTTGATCTGATAATGACTTAAACAGTTAATTGATACGACAAGTTTATTAAGTCATATCCCAGATGATCGCAAAACTTATTCATGATATCAGAAACACTTCCTTGTCTCACCCACATAAGTGTAACAACACCACAGAAGATAAGACAGCAGCAGACAGGAAACGGAAACTGCTAGCAGCCGGAAGTCACAAGGTTGGGAAGCGTAGAAGAGACAGGCAGACAGGAGCACACACGTTGATGTAATCAAGACCTTCCATCAATTTTCTTCATTCTGGAGGCATCTCTCTTTCACTAGAATTACTCTATATACTGTCGTTTATTAATCAAGACAGATCAAGGGTGAAGGTGAAAGTGACATGACTTAGTGAATGCCATACATCAGGTCATTCAACACAGCTAATCTAAATTTGAGGACTTGGCACATACCACATAATGTAACACTGATGTTACACTATTTCCGTACGTTCTTATAGTAATGATATGGTAACAATGATATCAGTAAACATCTTACTGTCTGTGCACAGAATTATACTCCCAACAATGCTTAATAAAAATAATATTATTTCTAGTATTAATAATAATATGTAAAATATGATGATATTGTTTGTTGGTTTGTTATAGTTTGTATACTACACTGAACACTAATATCTGTCTTCATGACAGAGTGGTCGTTGAAGCATGGGAAGTCAAGGTGCTCTTTGAGACATGGGAAGTTAAAGTGGTTGTTTAAGTATGAGAGATAGAAGTCGTTGTCGAGGTATGGGAGGTTAATGTGGAAGTCGAGACATAGAATGCGAATATGGTCGTCGAGGCACTGGAAGTTTGGGTTGTCTTCAAGGCATTGGAAAGTTGGTTGTCCCCCAAGGCTTTGGGAAATTGGGTTAGTCTTCAATGGCATTGGAAGTTTGGGTTTGTCTTCAGGCATTGGAAAGTTTTGGGTTGTCTTCAAAGCATTGAAGTTTTGGTGTCCCTCAAGGCATGAAATTTGGTTGTCTTCAAAGCATTTGGGAAATTTGGTTTCTTCAAAAGCATTGGAATCTGGGTTGTCTTCAAGGCACTTGAGTGATTTGTGGTAAGTCGACGCATGTGAAATTAGGGAGGTCAAGGCGTGGGAGATGTAGGTGATTATCAAAACATGAGAAGTTAGGGAAGTTGACGAGGCAAGGGATCTGAAGATCGTCGAGACAGTTGTCAGCATCAGTGACGTGAAGACGAGTATTGACACTGGTCTTCCCTCCTAAATTCCTGTTCTGCAGAATTCATTTTTGAGGCTGCTTACCTTCCTGAAGTTAACTGTTAATTCTTTTATGTGCAAGTTAATCAGAACAATCCTGACGGCTGTTTTCAATCCTATGGGATACGAACTGTAAAAAATGTATAATACTACCTCCAAGAGTTGCCTCCCAGAAGGGTAAGACGGAAATCAATAATTAAAATGTCAATTCCTATTAGTATTATTATCATGTCTCTGGAAATTTACTTAGTTGGACTACAAATCGGGTCAGAACATTTATCTTTTGAACCCAAAGGTAAATAAACATCTGCATTTACCGGAATGATGTATATCAGAAAGTCTTCAAACATGATTCATGGTCAACGCACGTAACAAAATAACGAATGATCCGATCAATTAATGCCTGACATCTACAGTTCTGAAGCAAATTCCCCGTTTTATCTTGTATAATCGTATGCATTTTTTTTTCCTGCTGTCTTACGAAATTCTAAAAAATTTAAAGAAACAGCGGTTTTCCCCCACTTTTGCATTTTAATTATTTTCGACCTCCAAAAACCAGAAAAACAGCGTAAGGGAAATTTGGGACAAAAATTAATTATACTCTTTAGTGGTGTGAGTAGGGGGAAAAAAATTGTTATGCCTGGGGCATCTCCTGTAGACAAAAATAATCGCAATATTTTTTAAAAATTTATCGTTGAACATACAACCCCGAAAAGTTTTGCCATTTTTTTCTCACAAATTCAAAAATTTGCAAAAAAAAATTTTTCATGATAATGCCCACAGGGCAATTTAAATCAAAAGGGTCGCATTAAAATTCACAGGTCACCTTAGAATTTTACATCGCTATCGAGTCACATTAAGTAGGTAATATTTTGTCGGTTTCCTGTCACTTTAATTCATGCCAAGGGAGGTCATGTAATATATTAATCTTTTCACGGGACTTAAAAAATTTTCGGATCAAAATTCCCTATTTTGGTGCGAAAAAAAACTCCCCTCAGGGGAACATTTTGTTCAGGTCACACTACTCGGTCAGGGAAAATGCAGGTCACATCCCCCACACTTTAATGACACTGAGGACTTTTTTAAAAAATGTTTGTAATAATTTAAACATTTTTTGAGTCACAAAGAAGACGGTTTAAAAGTTTTAAAGCAGGTACACCCTCCCCGTAAGTGTCCACGGGGGAAAAAGGGTGGGAAAGCTGGGATTATGGCCTAGTTCTATTCGAAATTCCATTTCGTGAAAGGGTTTTTTGGGTGGGAAGATGGTAGCGAGGAAAAAATGTAGACTGTTGTATGGAGACGTTAAATTAAACGTGAATATTTTGGGGAGCAAACCCCGCCTGGGTCGGGAGTCTGGGGGCGGCCCCGGGGGAAGTAAGAATGAGCGCTCTAGCCGGCCCGTGTGAGGAAGTCGTGACTTTTTGGGTTTTGGGAAGGGACCTTTTTTCTGTTAACATCCGCATTCCCCTGGTTGCTTATCTGAGATTCTGTGGGCACCCTGAACAGATTGTTTTTAGTATCCCTTTCCCGGGGATGGGGTGTTAGAAATTTAGGGCTTGGCCTTTTGTAGCTTGAGCCATTTGACCCCTATGTATACTAGCATGTGACCCCAAAATTTTGGGAAAGAAGTTTCAGTGTTTTTTTTTTCCCCTATGATTCACAGGGAAAAGTCGTCCTTCCCTTTAAAATGCTTGAAGCAGAGTTAAACAAATTTTCCCTTTTGGGGTTCAACAGGGCTTTTATCGTAAGTCGCTGCCCCCACGCTATTCATTTGGGCAAGTACATTGTGGACTTTGTTCAACGTTTACCCCAATTACCATAAGCGTTTTTCACGATTTTTCATTTGCAAAAAAGTTATTTAATAATATTCGCGGTTACTTAAGTACCCGGGAGAGAGTTAATTTCTGGCGGGCCAGGGTGACGGGACTTGGTTCTGAACGTTTTGGGGTAAAGGGGTTTTTTCCCGGTATATAGAAAAAAGTCAAGATAAGATAGGACCCCCCCCCAAAAAAAAGTATGGGCATCTTTTCTGACAAAAGGGAAAGAAAAGTGCTCGATTTTAAATAATTATTTTCTCTCGGTTTTTACACAGGGAAAAC
>NC_069432.1:7945553-7950553 GCF_026875155.1 Cherax quadricarinatus
GTGGACACTTACGGGAGGGTGTACCTGCTTAAGCATTTAAACCGTCTTCTTTGTGACTCAAAAGTGTTTACTTATTACTAACATTTATTAAAATAAGTCCTCATGTGTCATGACGTGTGTGATGTGACCTGCATTTCGTGACCTGAGTAGTGTGACCTGAACAATATGTTCATGAGCAGTTTGATCGCACCAGATATGTAATATGATCCGAAATTTGTCATGATCTGTGAAAAGAATTAATATATTACATGACCTCACCTGTGGCATGAATTATGTGACAGGACCTGACATATATTACCTGACTTATGATGTGACTCGATATGCGATGTAACTTCTAAGGTGACCTGTGATGTAATGCGACCCTTTTGATTTAACTTGCCCTGTGACTATTATCATGAAGAATTTTCTCGCATTTGTGAATGTGTAGAGAAAGAAATGGCAAGAGACTTTTCGTGTTGTATGTTCAATCGATATTTTAATAAATATTGCATGATTATTTAGTCTACAGTGAGATGCCACAGGCATAACATTTCTTCGGCTACTCACACACACTAAAGAGTATAATTATTTAGCCCAAATTCCATTACGCTGAATTTCTGGTTGTGTGAGGTCGAAAGTAATTAAAATGCAAAAGTGCTGAGTCTCGCTGTTGCTAATTTTATAGAATTTCGTAAGACAGCAGGAAAATAAATGCATACGATTATACAAGATAAAACGCGGGAATTTGCTTCAGAACTGTAGATGTCAGGCATTAATTGATCGGAAGTCATTCAGTTATTTTGTTACGTGCGTTGACCACTGATCATGTTTGAAGACTTTCTGATATACATCATTCCTGGCAGAAAAGCAGATGTTCATTTACCTTTGAGGTTCAAAAGATAAAATGTCTGACCCGATTTGTAGTCCAACTAAGTAAATTTCCAGAGACATGATAATAATACTAATAGGAATTGACATTTTAATTATTGATTTCCGTCTTACCCTTCTGGGAGGCAACTCTTGGAGGTAGTATTATACTATTTTTACAGTTCGTATCCCATAGGATTGAAAACAGCCGTCAGGATTGTTCTGATTAACTTGCACATAAAAGAATTAACAGTTAACTTCAGGAAGGTAAGCAGAACAGGAATTTAGGAGGGAAGACCAGTGTCAATACTCGTCTTCACGTCACTGATGCTGACAACTGTCTCGACGACCTTCACTACCAACCCATGCTTCAACGACCACTCTGTCATGAAGACAGATGTTAGTGTTCAGTGTAGTATACAAACTATAACAAACCAACAAACAATATCATCATATTTTACATATTATTATTAATACTAGAAATATTATTTTTATTAAGCATTGCTAGGAGTATAATTCTGTGCACAGACAGTAAGATGTTTACTGATGTCATTGTTACCATATCATTACTATAAGAACATACAAAATAGTGTAACATCAGTGTTGCATTATGTTGTATGTGCCAAGTCCTCAAATTTAGATTAGCTGTGTTTGAATGACCTGATTATGGCATTCACAAGTCATGTCACTTTCACCTTCACCCTTGATCTGTCTTGATTAATAAACGACAGTAATATAGAGTAATTCTAGTTGAAAGAGAGATGCCTCCAGAATGAAGAAAATTGATGGAAGTCTTGATTACATCAACGTGTGTGCTCCTGTCTGCCTGTCTCTTCTACGCTTCCCAACCTTGTACTTCCGGCTGCTAGCAGTTTCCGTTTCCTGTCTGCTGCTGTCTTATCTCTGTGGTGTTGTTTACACTTATGTGGGTGAGACAAGGAAGTGTTTCTGATATCATGAATAAGTTTTGCGATATCTGGGATATGACTTAATAAACTTGTCGTATCAATTAACTGTTTAAGTCATTATCAGATCAAGGTCTTTCACTGGGTGGAATTGATAATTAGTGCCTGGGTAATCATTCTTTACAGTCAGAAATATATACTTGCGAAGATATTCACTTTATAACATTATCCTGAGAAAATTAGTCTCACTTAATTACTTAATTTCCTGACATCTTAACCATGAAATATATTAAACCTGTTATGCTTTGAAGTCTAATAAATATATTTAATATATTATTTTTTAACTCTTCTGGATCAAATGAATTATTGTAATATTTTAATTTATACTACTGATATTTTTTTTGTCTTATTACTGCCAGAAATAACAGCCTGGTTGATCATGCCCTGATCCACCGCGAGGCCTGGTCACAGACCGGGCCGCGGGGGCGTTGACTCTCCAGGTATACTCCAGGTATCAGTGATCAGCCACTTCTTCACAGTACTTAGACACGATCAACCAGTCTATCAATGACTTATAATAGTAACTATGCCTCGGTGACTACCCTACCTCGCTGACCACCCTAACTACTATACATTGACGACAACCGTCATCTACCATACCTTGACAACCCTAACCTCCCATACCTCGATCACCCTAACTTTCCAATCTTCGACGACCACCCTAAGCTCCCACGCCTTGATTAACACCCTTAACTTCCATGCCTTAACGACCGTTCTTACCCTCGTGGCTCGACGACCCCTACCCCCTGATTTCCCCTCTCATTCACTCTGACCTCGATGCTTTTTATGCCTTCTCATTTCCCATGCCTCATCTCCTCTTGACCCCTTCACCTCACCCTTTCTTGACCGCCCCGTGATCATCATGACACAGATAAGTTGTCACTGGCCGAAAATGGAGTTACAGCAGGGCATTCTCCTCTTCTACATTAAAATCATCCTGCTACAGCACATCAGCTATGGTAGACAAGAAAACATCAGGCACTATGATCTCGTCCTGTCAGAAATTTGTGGGTATGGCCATCAT
This sequence comes from Cherax quadricarinatus, assembly GCF_026875155.1. Classification (NCBI taxonomy): domain Eukaryota; kingdom Metazoa; phylum Arthropoda; class Malacostraca; order Decapoda; family Parastacidae; genus Cherax; species Cherax quadricarinatus. The sequence continues at coordinate 7,948,389 of NC_069432.1, forward strand.
AAACAGTGCACTAGTTTGCATGACGCGGTGACTGCCAGAATCAAGTTGGGATATTGTGACCAGTGGCAGATGTATGCAGTCCCTGGTCAGACTTTCATCCCTGCATTTTAGTTCTGTGGAACGAGAAGGTACACGACTGTTGCTATTATACAAGCGAGTGTCGTGTTGTCAGTGACTTTAGGTCTGGTGGAATGGGGTATTTAGAGCTGTGTCAAAACGTTTTGTACTCGGGGATGGTTGAAAATCATATTGAAACACCTTGAATTTGCCAGTAATCAGTAGCAACCTAGTGCTGCCTTAGTTGTATGCAAATACATACTGTATATGTAGATATATGTGTGACTATAATTATATATATATATATATATATATATATATATATATATATATATATATATATATATATATATATATATATATGTCCGTGCCGAATAGGAAGAACTTGCGATCTTGGCTTAAATAGCAACGCTCATCTTGCCATATAGGACAAGTGAAAATTTGTGTATGCAATAATTTCGCCAAAAACATTCTGAACCTAACGAAAAAAATATATTTCACTGTGTTTGTTTAGTATTAAATTATTGTAAACAAATCTAAAATATATTTAGTTGTGTTAGGCTAAAATAAATTGCACTTGTTATAATAAGGTTAGGTAAGTTTTCTAAGTTCCTTTTGGTGCAATATTATAAATTTTTACAACAACATTAATGAAAAAAATATATCTTTAAACGTATAAGAGAAAATTTTAGAAAGGACTTAATTTTAAATGAGTTCTTGCTAATTGACCAGTTTTTACATGTTCGGCACGACATTAATATATAATAATATATATATAATATATATATATATATATATAATATATATATATATATATATATATATATAATATTAATGTATATATGAGGGAAGTACCACCTCTATGGCTGGAATGGGGACCCTCAACCTCAGAGAAGACAATAAATGTACCTCAGGGAAAGCTCAAGGTTCTCCCCGGAGCTGTTTGAATATTTTCTCCTCCTACCACCCCCTATATTTGATATTCTATGTGAACATTTATTAATAAACAGAATACATTTACAGAAAAACAAACATGAATACAATGTATCAAAGATCATGAATTTCCTCGAGCTCCTCCGAGGCTGGACGCGAGCCAAGTATGCAGCAAGCATTTCCCCTCTGGATGGCTATGCTGGGATGGCTGGGCATCCAGCTGTAGCAAGGGTTCTCTTAATGTCATTGGCCTCATTGTGTCTTGCATGCCAGCCCTCGGTTTTGGAACAGTTAAGACCATGTAGACCGTATTGGTCTGCTTGTGCTTCACTGCAAATACACGTATATTCTGTGTGAATTGGGGCAGCAAGGCGCAGAGCCACTGCAATACGGAGGATCTTAGGGTCGAGTCGCGTTCCCATTGCCGATATGGGAACTGCTTGGAGGAAGTCCCCGGAGTGATGTGCGCTCACAGCCTGGAGACAGGCAATCTCCCTATCTGATGTTGCAGCCCTGAGCATGTTGGCAAGCACCTTTTCAGCGATCGGGCCATCCCAGCTTGACTGTTTGTGAGCCAGTGCTGCACTAGGGTTTGGTGCTGGAGCAGCAAGTCTCCCATTCACTGATGGCACTGGCATAGCTAGGGTCTTCTATTCCTGCTGAGTCACTGAGGGTATCAGGAAGAATTTGTCTTATCAACTCGTTTGATGCTATGGAAGAGGATAGGAAAGCTGATAGAGCAATCTGGGAGGATCTGCATACTCCTAGCCCTCCAAGCCTGACCGGAAGTGAGGCTTGCAACCACTGTCTATCTTCAAGGGAAAGATTCAATACACTCTCTAGCATGGTCTTAAGGAGAGAGTCATATTCCTTGAGTTTTGGACTGCTGAAGGCTGGGGAGCATCTCAGAAAGTAGGTAAGTTTTGGGATTGACAGGCACCTGGTGAGTAGGTAGAAGGCATCATCTGTGTCTTTCATCCTGCTTTCCATCGTCCGGAGGTCTGAGACTTTTTTTCCTAGGATCAGATCGATGGCATTGGACCCAAGAGGAGCACCAAGGAGAGTGCTATTGGCTGGATCAATGGCTCATGCTCATGGTAAAATGGCACTGATATTCTTGATCATCTGTTGATTGGTAGAAACTATTTCACATTTGGTGGGGTTTAAAGAAAGGC
>NC_069432.1:7955553-7971243 GCF_026875155.1 Cherax quadricarinatus
CAGCACTAACCTACAGACCAGTGTCGGTGACATGTATAGTATGCAAAGCCATAGAGGAGGTTATCAGAAGTGTTGGAACACATACAAAGAAATGGGCTCATACATGACAACCAGCAAGGTTTCAGGGAAGGGAAATCCTGCATCATAAACATACTTGCGTTCTACGATAAGGTAACAGAAGACAGAAAAGAGAGGGATGGATAGACTGCATCTTCTTGAACTTTAAGAAGGATTTCGATACAGCACCACGTAAGAGATTAGTGCAAAAGCTGGAGGAGCAGGAAGGAATAGCAAGGAAACTACTGCAATGGATCAGAGAATACCTGACAGGAAGGAAACGTGTGCTGGTACGTGAGATGTCAGAGTGGGTGCATGAGTCGAGTGGGGTTCCACAAGGGTCTGACCTTGGTCCGGTGCTGTTTCTAGTATATGTGAATGACATGCCAGAAGGGATAGATTCAGATGTCTTCTTGTTTGAAGACGATGTGAAGCTAATGAGAAGAATAGAAGTGGACGAGGATCAGGTAAGCCTACAAGGAGATCTGGACAGGCTACAAGCCTGTTCCGACAAATGGCTCCTGGAATTTAACCCCAGCAAGTGCAATGTCATGAAGTCTAGGGAAGGACAAAGAAAACCGCAGACGGAGTACAGTCTAGGAGGACAAAGGCTGCAAAACTCACTCACTGAAAAGAATCTTGGAGTGAGCATCATACCGAGAACATCTCTTGAAGTGCACATCAACCCAATAACTGCTGCAGTATATGGGCGCCTGGCAAACCTAAGAAAAGCGTTTCGACACCTAAGTAAGGAGTCATTCACGACACTGTACAGCGCGTACGTTTAGCTCATATTGGAGTATGCAGCACCAGTACGTAACCCACACTTGTTCAAATACGCAAGAAATTACAGAAAGTGCAAAGGCCTGCTAAGGAGCAGGTCCTACGAGAAGTTAAGGGAAATCAACCTGATGAGAATGGAGGACGGGAGAGATAGAGGGGTCGTGATAACTACATTTAAAATACTTAGAGGAATTGACAAGGTGGATAGGGACAGAATGTTTCAGAGATGGGACACAACAAAAAGAGGTCACAGCTGGAAGCTGAAAACTCAGATGAGTCACAGGGATGTTAGGAAGTATTTCTTCAGTCACAGAGTTGTCAGGAAAGTGCAACAATCTGGAGAGTGATGTAGTGGAGGGAAGATCTATGCATAGCTTTAAGAAAAGATACGACAAATCTCATAGAGCAGGGAGTGTGTGGACCAAGTAACGACCATCGAAGAGGCGGGACCAGGAGCTGTGACTCAACCCCTGCAACCACAACTAGGTGAGCACTGTAGATTGTGAGGTCAAAGTACATTCACAATATACTTTATGATGTCAAGATTCACACAATGTATTCGTTGAGATTAAACTACACACACAGTGTACATGGCCAAATCAAGGTGTACATACAGTATACATGGCCAAGTCAAGGTGCACACAATGGTCGCAGTAGGAAAAGGTACACACGCACTGCAAATGGTCGTGACAAAGTACTGTCACCCTTTCAATGTAACCAAACCATATACACTATCAGGTCAAGGTATACACACCATGTGTAAGGTATGGTCAAGACATACACCATGTACATAATCAGGTGAGGATACACAATGTACACTGTAAGCTTAATATACGCACACTATGTACACGATCACGTGTGGGACAGTTTTCCAAGACCTGACCGCATATAATTTTGCGTACAGTGATGCAATGTCAAGATTTCGTTGCTTATTATTTAATAACAAAAAAAGGCACAATACCGTGACCGGAACGATACACAAATAACCCGCACATAGAAGAGCTTACGACGACTTTTCGGCCGACTTGGATCATTTACAAAGTCACAGTGTGACTTTGTAAATAGTCCAAGTCGGACCGAAACGTCGTCGTAAGCTCCCTCTCCCTATGTGCGGGTTATTTATTATTTAATGTTATGATGAATGATTGTAGCATCTATACACACTCTCCTGCCTTGTCCTCTGTGAGTCTAGCTTATGATTCTGCAACATAATACAACATTCATTGCAACAGTTGACATGTTGACTAACAGAAGTTAAGGTGTTTATAGAGGCAAAGATCATAAGAACATAAGAATGAAGAAACACTGCAGAAGGCTTACTGGCCCATACAAGGACGTTTTATCTTTGCATCACTCTCTGTCCGGACTATCTGTAAATTTTTGTCTCGACTCTGTTAGCAAAGACGTGGACATTCCTTTAATATATGATGAAACTTGCAAAACTGTAACTTATCTGAGATATAGGCTTCTTATACGACTCATCCACTCAACACTCTCTGTATCTCCCCTTTAGTATGGTTCTCTTGGTGCCTCTCCTTCACCCTCCCTCAGCACTTTCTACTTTTGCATGTAGTCTCTTCCTGTCATGTATTGTTTCAGCACTCACACACACACGCTGTTTCACTCTTGTTTTTTTCTGTTTTTCTCACTCTCATTCTCCCTCTCTGCTTCTGTGGGCCAGTTCTCTTTCCAATGTACAAAAATGCTATCAAGGAGGGATATTGTCTAAGGCAGTAAGAGTTGCAGATGACTGCAAATTGTAGTAAGTCAGAGTGATCTGGAGAGGCAGCCGCTGTGCTCGAAGTGATCTGGAGAGGCAGCCGCTGTGCTCGAAGTGATCTGGAGAGGCAGCCGTTGTGCTCGAAGTGATCTGGAGAGGCAGCCGTTGTGCTCGAAGTGATCTGGAGAGGCAGCCGCTGTGCTCGAAGTGATCTGGAGAGGCAGCCGTTGTGCTCGAAGTGATCTGGAGAGGCAGCTGCTGTGCTCGAAGTGATCTGGAGAGGCAGCTGCTGTGCTCGAAGTGATCTGGAGAGGCAGCTGCTGTGCTCGAAATCGTGCAAGATAAGTTTCAACACAGATAAGTGTAACGCATTTTAAAAATAGCAATCTCAAACGTGAAAACAAAATGTTTGTCAAGAAACTATTAGACACTAGAGAAGCAAACGGCCTGGAAAGCACAAAGCAACGACTTTCTGAGAACAGCTAGGCTTCCACAGTGCTAGGCTTACACAGTGCTAGGCTTGCACAATGCTAGGCTTACACAATACTAGGCTTACACAACGCTAGGATTCATAGCTTGAAACTTGGAACTCAAAACTCCAGACACCATACTGACTCTCATTACTACATATGTTGGACTGAATCTAGAAAGTGAGGTCCGGTTTTGAGCTCCAAGTTGCACGAAAGACATAGATGTAGTGGAAGGAGTATCGAGAAGACCCACCAGACTCGTACCATCATTCAAAAGCAAACTTTATGAAAAATGCCATAAACGACTCAATCTTTTTTTCCATTAGGACATAGAGACAGAAATCTTTTTCAAACCCTTAAAATATTAAATGACTTGGATACACTCAGTCATGAAGAACTTAGTGAGACAATAGAATTAAACTGCGACGCAGAAGATGCAACGCAACACATGCAAAGATTCGTTATTTCGTAAACAGAATTACATCAGTACGAAATAATCTAATATTGTTATGGTGGAGACAAAGTGATCAAGAAACAACTGGACCACCACTTTGCTAGTATAACAACTGGACCGCCACTTTGCTAGTATAACAACTGTTCCACCACTTTGCTAGTATAACAACTGCACCACCACTTTGCTAGTATAAGAACTGCACCACCACTTTGCTAGTATAACAACTGCACCACCACTTTGCTAGTATAACAACTGGACCACCACTTTGCTAGTATAACAACTGCACCACCACTTTGCTAGTAACAACTGCACCACCACTTTGCTAGTATAAACAACTGCACCACCACTTTGCTAGTATAACAACTGCACCACCACTTTGCTAGTATAACAACTGCACCACCACTTTGCTAGTATAACAACTGCACCACCACTTTGCTAGTATAACAACTGCACCACCACTTTGCTAGTATAACAACTGCACCACCACTTTGCTAGTATAACAACTGCACCACCACTTTGCTAGTATAACAACTGCACCACCACTTTGCTAGTATAACAACTGCACCACCACTTTGCTAGTATAACAACTGCACCACCACTTGCTAGTATAAACAACTGCACCACCACTTTGCTAGTATAACAACTGCACCACCACTTTGCTAGTATAACAACTAAATATATTCTATGTGTTGGTTTTGTGTCTCCATGCGGGTTTCTACCTCCATGTGGGTTTCTGTCTCAATGTGGGTTTCTACCTTCATGTGGGTTTCTACCTTCATGTGGGCTTCTGTCTCCATGTGGGTTTCTACCTTCATGAGGGTTTTTACCTCCATGTGGGTTTCTATCTCCATGTGGGTTTGTCTCCATGTGGGTTTCTGCCTTCATGAGGGTTTCTACCTCCATGTGGATTTCTACTTCCATGTGGGTTTCTACCAGCATGTGGGTTTCTATCTCCATGAGGGTTTCTGTCTCCATATGGGTTTCTACCTCCATTTGAGTTTCTACCTTCATGAGGGTTTCTACCTCCATGTGGGTTTCTACCTCTATGTGGGTTTCTACCTCCGTGTGGGTTTCTACCTCCATGTGGGTTTCTACCTCCGTGTGGGTTTCTACTTCCATGTGGGTTTCTACCTCCATGTGGGTTTCCACTTCCATGTGGGTTTCTACCTCCATGTGGGTTTCTACTTCCATGTGAGTTTCTACCTCCATGTGGGTTTCTGTCCCCATGTCGATTTCTACCTTCATGAGGGTTTCTACCTCCATATGGGTTTTCCCTACATGTGGGTTTTAGTACTTGTGGGTTTCTACCCAGGTGTGTGGGGGAAAAAATTTCTAGTAGGGAGTGGGGGAGTTTTAGTACAATATTTTTCTTGCCGGCTACTTTTTAAAGGGTTTGGGTAAGTCAGCCCCCGCTTTCCCCCCTTTTCTCTCCCCCCCTAAAGTGTATTTTTGTTTTCCCGGCTGCTTTTTAAACGTGGGTCAGTTAGTCCCATACCCCTTCCCTCCCTCTTCCCACCCCCAAAAGGTGACTGTGGGGCTCTGGTAAAACAGTAAATCACTCGACTCACGCTCCCAAACTATGTAAGACATCCCCGCCTTGTTTTAGTGAATTTATTGGTTGAAGTTCACTTTTGACCAAAAATAAACTTAGTCTTTTCACCCTTGCTCTAGTTGATTGTTGTAATAATCACCGTCTTTTAGTATTGTACTTATAGGGAGAGTGATTATTTAAGCAGGGGGTACCTGTCTATTTTTTCAGCTTGGATGACAGAGGGGTCACTGTCAATCAACGGAAGAACTGATGGAGAGGACTTAGTCCTGGGCGTCCCAATTTTGATTTTTCCCTTTGGCACCTGTATAAAATTGCAGGACTTAACCCCAATACATTGCAGCGGTAAAAAACCTGTTCCTGTTGGGATATAATTTCATGGCATACTGTAAAAAGAATAGCCAGGGGTCATAACCAACACCGCCCCCCCCCCTCATCATAGCAAGGCTTCGTTTTAAAACAACAGTGTCACCAAACAGACCCCCATATTTTTGCGTTGAATTCAGTTATTTTATTTTTCATTTTTCATTTTCTTAATATAGCTTTAATATTTATATTTAAGTTTTTTAAAATTTTTATATTTTTGTATAAAAAAGTGTTTATGTTTGTTGTTTTTCTTTTTCTATTCATTAATTTTCCTGAGGAGGGCCAGCCTGATTAATATGTCTGAGTTGTTACGGGCTGAGTAAGCCTTCAAAAGTGGAAAACCTTCCGGATCAACTCGATAATGAAGATTCAATCCTTTCGAATCTCCCATTGGAACTTAACGCCATTTTACACGACGGTTCCACCACCCATGAGTAATCATTCTTTTGGGTGGACTACGTAAGGTATTTAAAAAGATTTGGTGATTGTTATAGTTAATTTATTGTAATTTCAAGTCGGCAGGATATAATATTTAATTCTACCACCTTTTGGAGCTTGCACGCTTTGGGGATTAGACTCTGGGACCTGGATTTTCCAGTGAAAATTTGTTTCATTGAGCTCTTTATTATATCAAGGGAATGCCATGGGACACTCTTGATTTGTTGGTGAGAAGATTGGATGGTCAATGACCCCATTCTATTACTTTTTGCTCGGAGCCGGCATAGAACCTTCGTTTTAATTAATAATATTTTTTAATTTTAAGAGGGATCGAGCCCTCGGGTTTTAAACGTTTGAGCGGAGCAGGAATTAAAACCCCCCGTTTTCTTTTAATCCCGTTTTTTTTCCCCTGATGTTTAAGTTATTCTTGCAAGATGGGGAATACCAGTTTTGGATGCGCGGAAGTTGGGAAATAACGGGAAAAATTAGAATCTTTCATTAGTGTTAAGATCAGGAAAGATTTAAAAAGAGAGAGAATTGAGAGAGAAGAAAAAGAAGCTAGAAGGGGGAAAGGGAAAAAAGGAATAAGGAGAGGATAGAATGAAAGAAAAGTAAAAAAGGAAAAGAGGGAATTGAGAGAGAAACCCGAAAAAGCAGAGAGGAGAAGCCCAAAAAGAGCGTATAGACTTGATCGTGAGGAAAGAGCTAGGAACGTGAAGAACAAGTAAGATACGTGAGGAACGGTTTAAAATTTAAAGAGAATTGAGGAAAGAGCAAAGGATAGAGAAGTTGAGGAAAAAAGAAGAGAAACATGAGTTAATAGAGGGGAAAAAAGGATCGCGAGCTTGAAAATTCCCCTTGAATTAGAGATTAAAAGTTAACTTTTAACCAACAACAATTGGGAGAAGGAGTAAGGGGAAACGGCGTCAGTGCACATATTCCAACACCTAATTTACCCCCCTTCACAGAGGGGGAAAGAATAACTTATACATTATCGGGTTTTGAAAATCCCGCTACCCTCTGTGAATGGCCTGCTGCACGGGGGCTCCGGTTAGGAATGTTTTTTTTCGGTACCGCTTTGAATATCTATGCAACTTTGTCACAGGTATTATAGAAATTTAAAAAAACTTATGAAAAGGCACCTTAAAGCAAAAAAACCAAAATTCTTACAGGAAAGTTTTAGGTATGCCCCTTTACAGCCGGGCCAAAACTTTAGCAGTTACAGGTAACACTCTTTCTTTTGTTCGATTTTTGGATGAGTGTTCGGGAAAATTTGACACAGTTATGAATCTCTTGAGACTTTGGTTGCTGCCCAGTTCCTGACAGCTCTTCCTCCCCGAAAAGAACTTATTAGAGAACATGACCTGATTAAGCTGGGGAAGTTGTGGGCTGTGCCCTGTATGCTGAGGTCCACCCTATAAGCCCTAAAGGGATCAAACCCCAAAGGGAAAGGGTTCATGCCCTTTTAAGAAATCAAACCTCTTTTTAAAAGAAAAAAATGATTCTTTTTTTCCGTTTGTCATTTGGTGGTTTTAAGGGACAAAAAACGTCCAGATTGTTTTTTAAAGAAGGCCCAAAAAAGTTGGAAGAGTTTTAAAGACTGTAATGCCAAGCACCCTTCTGTTCGGAACAGTTAAATGGACTTAATGTTCTCCTTTTACGGACAGGTGAATGTGTAGTCATTTTGATAAGCTTTTCCCAAAACCTAAAGAAACTCATTCCTCTCCCTTTATTTCAGACTACTTGGGTTTAGGACCTTTTCTACCATCCTTTGTTACTTTAGGTCTAAAGGGTTTAAAGGTTTGGGTTTTCTAAAGCGTACTAGCTCCCATCACTTTTTGCCCCGTACAAATAGGTAATGAAAAGGTCCCATTTTTCCCTTTCTGGGGTGACCTTTCATCCCCAAAAGAGGATATAAGGTTTCAGTCCTCACTGTAGAGTCGAGAAGCCCCTCGAAAGTTAGATGGACAATGTCTCGCGATATTCATGTGGGTTTTAAAACCAGTGATGCTATTCGAAAGCGGGGAAAGTGGGTCCCCGGTTCATTGTTAGTAAAAGTGAAGAAATCACCCCCTTTTACTTAAATGTTTTGACAGGGCTAGCCCAAGGCCAGGCTTTTTTTCTATCCTTCCTTTTTTTTTCCCCTGATTTCAACCCTTTAGATGTATGAAGGCCCTTTGTAAATTTCAGTAATTGCCTTTCTTCGAATTGCCATATGCCGTTTAAACAAAATCAAGTTACCCAAAAGGAAAAAATTTTTCTATAAATTTGAATATATAAAAGGTATTTTTGCAAGTCGGTTTAAAATTAAAAATTGATGGATAGAATCCCTCTTAGGGGGCAAGTCAATGAGGAGACTGTTCTTAAAAAAGGTCATGCCCTCCCAGGGCCCGGACTTTTCTCGCATGTAAAAATTTAAATAAAATTGGGAAACCTATTTTTGGCCCAGAAATGTCCTCGTGTCACTACCTATTGTAGATTTTGAAAATTTTGAAAACTGTCATCCCCCCGAGTCCTGCGAGTACCTTTTGGTCAAAATGCCTATCTTTGGGTCCTTTGAAAGAGTAGTTTTGAAATCGTTGGTCCTTTATCTCCACTTTCTTCTGGGGGGGGACATAGATATATATTAACATTGTTGATTATGTTTTCATTTTCCCCTGAAGCCGTTCCCCTAAAGACCATTTTAACCCCAAAAAAGGGGGTCCCTTTTGAATTTCTCAGGGGGTTTCAGAAGGGAAATTTTGTCTTCCCCTTCAAATTAATTGATTTAATGAAATTTAAAAATTCGGGGAGGAAGCCTTCTTCCCCATTTTTCCCCCGCTTAATATTGAGGAGACCTCGCCTTTTTAAGGTTTTCCCAAAAACCCTAAGGAGGGGACTTTACCCCCCCTTTTTGTTTCCATGAGGAAAGTTGTGCCGGGGAATTTTGAATTTCTTGTTACCCCCTTTGCCCATTTAAAACTTATTAAATAGAAGGAAATTAGGTTTCTTTTTAAATTTTTTATTAAAAAATTGGGAGACCTCTGAAAATTTTTTAAAAAACCAAAGCTTTTCAATACCTTAAAAATTTTTTACCCAAAAATGGGGGGTTTTAAAGTTAATAATTTTTGTTTTTCCACACAAAAAATTTAAGGGCGGGGAAAGGAAAAAGTAAAAAATTTGGGGGAAAATTGCCCTCAATTAAAGTAAGGGGGAAACCCCCTACTTTTCATTCAACTCTTAAAAAAACCAAAAATTTTAAATCCTTAATAAAACTTATTTTTCCCCCAAATTATAAAAACTAAAATTTAAAACTAATTACACTCAATAATATTAAAACACCTTTCCACCCTACCAACAACTTTTTTTTTTTTATCTCCTTTTTTTTTTTTCAACCTTTCTTTTCGGTTTACCCCACTGTTTTAAATCCCCCCAAACAATTATAGCGCCCTTGGGATGCATTTGACCAAGAGGTAGACAAATTATTAAAAACTAAAGATCTTTGAACCTTCGTATCTGCATTTTGTCACAGTAGTCATGGAAAAGAAGGGGATAATTACATGACTTTTTATTGACTTCAGGGGCCTTAATGTATAACTCGGTGGGTGCTAAACCCTATGCCCTTGTAGATAGCGATCTACAAAATTTTATGACGTTCCTTCTTTTCAGAGATTGATTTGCGCAGGCATTATCAAGTAATGTTGATCCTTCTTTAATGTACCCCATTTTCCTACACACCAAGGACTGAGGGCTATAAAAACTATCCCCTTCGGTTTGGAAAACTGCCTGTGCCCCTACGTGAGACGATGAGAAAAGGTCTTGGGTAATATGCCAAAATGTTTCAGTTTATTTGATAACTTTACGTAATGACACCCCACGTGGGGCAAACATATCCAAAATTAACATCGTTTTGGTAGGTTACGCTCACATGGCCTCCTCCAGCGAGAAATGCTTTTTGGGTATAACAAATTTGATATCTTGGACTGATACTTTTTAATAACTTCGGGAGCCTCTTCCCGTAAAATCAAAACTTTATTAGATTTAAATTCCCAAAACCCCGAAGCTATGGTAGTTTTTTGGTTCTGTAAATTTTTATGCACGGTTTACCCCAACCTTATGATCTCACAGGCACTTTCTACTTCCCTTAAAAGCTGTAAGGAACTCTTGAACTTTCCCACGTAGTCGGGGAAAGTTTAACGAGTTAAAAGTTCTTTTTGAAAGACCCCATACTTAAGTTCCAGATATTAAAAAACATTTTGTTTGAGAAGTGCCTTCAATACTGGCTTAGGTGCAGTGTTACTACAATACTGTGGGATTCCCCTTCCCCGTTTGTTTCCCAAGCCGGAAATCCCTTCCCCCAGAAAAAGGAATCTCCCCATAGAAAAAGGAAAGTTTGGCTCTTGGTGGGGTATCTCCCAAAAAAATTTTTTTTTGTGGGAAAAGAATTATTTTGAAACGGACCCCAAACTTTGAATTTCCTAGAAATTTTAAGGGAACCCAAAAGTCGCCCTTGAGGTGGGGCATTGGCATCCAGGCTTTTAAGTTCCATACTGTGTAATCAATGGTTATCCAATTATTTCTCTGATGGTTAGTGTGACAGTCGTAGAAGATTTTTTGCCTTACCGACTTCCATATGTTAGAAAAATTTTTCCCCGCCTTTCTTTTTATACTCCTTTACTATAAGTCTTTGGTTGGGGGGGTGTGAGGGAAAAAATTCAGTAGATAGGGTAGGAGGGGTTATGTAAAAATAGTTTCTTGCGGCATTGTTAAAAGGGAGGGTAAGTCCAGCTCCCCCTATTTTCACTTTTCTCTCCCACCCCCAAAAGGGTAGTTTGTTGCCCGGGTGTTGTTTAAGTGGGTCGTCTAGCTCCCACTATCCCCCCCCTCCCCCTTCCCCCCCCCCCGAAAGGGGCGTGTGGGGTTGGTTTAAACAGTAAATCATCGACTACAGCTCCCAACATTTCTGTAAAATACATGCCTGCCTTGTATTCTAGTGGATTTATTGGGTTTTTAAAGCTTCACTTTTGACCAATAATAAAAATTTTTCTTTTCAGCCCTTCTCTAAGTTGATGTTGTAAAAATCACACATCTTTTAGGTATTGTACTTATATGGAGAGTGATTATTTTAAACACTGGGTAACCTGTCTATCTTTTCAGCTTGGACGACAGAGAGGGTCACCCGTCAATCAGCGAGAAGAATGATGGGACGGACTAAAGGGCCTGGGGGGGTCCCATTTTGGAATTTAATTACCTGTGCACCTTATGAAATTGGGATGTAACCCCACTCATTGCAGCGGTTAAGAATGCTTTCCGTCTCGGGTATATATCACGGTATATGTGAAGAAATAGCAGGGGTCGTAACCAAAACTGCCACCCCCCCATCATCGCAAGGTACGATTTCAACAACAGTGTCACCACACCAGACACCACTATTATTTTAGCGTTTAATTAGTTTTTTATATTTTTCATTTTTCATTTTCTTTAATTAGGATTAATATTTCATATTTCAGCGCGTATAGGCCTTGTGGTTAGCGCTTTTTTTGATTATAATTAAAAATATTTTATTTAAGGTTTTTTTTTTGTTTAAAAAGGTTTATGTTTGTCTGTTATTTTTTTTTTTTTATTATTAATTTTCCCGAGGGGAGCCAGCCTGGTATATGTCTAAGTTATTACAGGGTGAGTAAAACCTTCACAATGGGGGTTTCTACCCCTGTGGGGTTTTTACCTTATGTGGGGTTTCTACTACATGTGGGTTTCTACCTAATGGGGTTTCTACACATGGGGTTTCTCCTCCATGTGGGTTTCTACCCATGTGGGTTTCTACCCCCCATTTTGGTTTCTCCTCCAGTGGGTTTCTACCCCCTGTGGGTTTTCCTCCTTTTGGGTTTTACCTCCCTGTGGGTTTCTACCCCTTGGGTTTTACCCCATGGGGTTTTACCCCATGTGGGTTTTTTACCCCCTGTGGGTTTTACTTATGTGGGTTTTTACCCCCATGTGGGGGTTTTACCTCCATGTGGGTTTCTACCTCCCCCTGAGGTTGGGGGAATATGGAAAACGGCGACTGACGAGGAAAACAAAAAGTTTGGGTAGTCTCCTGTTTTTAGTCCTCGGTCAAGAAGGGAAAACGGTCGGGCTGGACGCAGGGAAAGAAGTTGCGATCAAGAAGAAGAATGGAAAAAATGGAAACGATGAAGAAGAAAGAGACTGCCGTTGGGAAATGTTGTGGAAACTCCAATACATTTCAGTGCTACCGACGATGTGGTCGACTACTGGGAACGTCACGACGAAAAAATTAAGGAAAGGGAAGAATATTGTTGTTGTTGGGGATGCCAAGTTAGGTATAGGTAGGGTTTTTCTTGAAGGAAGGAGTGGAGACAGGAGTTTTTTCTTTCCCGGGGCTGGGGGGAGGATATTGTTAGCCGTCTGGATGACATCATGAGAGGTAAGGAGCAATTATTATCTGTCTCAGTGTGGTGGCAACGATGTTGGCAGGTAGGAGTGGGACCTGATTGCAGGGATAGGTCGCAATATAAATAATTAGAAGTAAGGGGGGGGGAACCCCCCTTATGTGATATTTTTCCAAGGAGGGGAGTGGAAATGAAAGGTTGTCCAGGGCAAATTTGGTGTCAATTGCTGGTGGACAAATAGTAAGGAAAATGGGGGTAACTTCATTGACAATGGGACCCCTTCTATGGCAGGTGACATGTATGTGGGATGGGGTTCACTTATCTAGGTGTGGGGTGGGAGCAGGCACTGCATGGAGGGGCAGTTAGGACTTTAAACTGGAATGTTGTGGTATGGGTTTTTTTCAGGAAAAAAAGTGAGTCCCCGTGTAGTAATATTCGGTTCTAGGGGAAATAGTAAATAATAAGAACGAGATAGATATTGAAAAACCGGGACCTTGGGGGGATAAGGACAGAAAGGTTTTGTAGAAAATAGAAAATGAGAGGAAAGGGTAAAGGAAAGGAGAGTTTTCAATGTTTTTTTGATAAGGCCGTTGTGCTAGGATAAGTGAGAGTTGAGATTAGTTGCTAGTGTAGGTAACATTTATGTATTTGCCTTAACTGGACGTGGTTTAATTAAAAAAGTCGGGACATGCCCGCGGGGTGTCATATTAGGGTTTTAAATTGTTCAAAAAGAAGGAAATATTGGGGGGGGGGGTGGGGGTGGCATTGTAGCCCGGGTCGCTTGAATGTTGCATAAAAAAAGGGGAAAGTCTGAAGTAAAAAACATAAGGTCTGTTTGGGTGATTTTTAGAGGGGCATGAAAAAAGATTTTTGGAGTGTTTTTAAACCGTCCCCCAAACTTGAAGGGACCAAGGGAAAATACTATGGAGGAAATTGTTAAGGCCACAAGGCACGATAATGTAGAATTTGGAACTTTAATTTAGTCATGTTGATTGGAATTTCTTTTACTGGGAATTTTGAAATTTCGACTTTTAAAGTATTTCAGGATTGTTTTTTGAAGAGTTTGTGACAGAACCTCAAGAGGAAATAAACCCGTTTACTTAGTTATGGCAAACAATGAATCCCTTGTTAATAATTTTGAAATTTTTAGGGAAATGGGTGCACGACACAAAAACAATTACATTTGACGAATGGAAATACGATATAGCGTAATCAGTAACAGTCCCCGATTTTGTTAGCAGATTACGATGGGCTTAGAGAACACTTATATCTGTTTACTGGGGGTAACGAAGAAGTTCAAAATTGACAGTTTTTTTAACACATACATGGTCAAAGGGTTTATCCCCTATAAAAAAATTAGATCAAATAGAAATGACCAAAATGGATAAATAAAAGGCTCAAATATCTACTAGGGGTTAAGAAAAGGAAATTTATGGGTATCAAAAGAGGGGAGGGTCTCTTATGGGAAACGTAGATTGACATTAAGGGGACATTAAAAAGGGGATAAGAAAAGCTAAAAGGGACTATGAAATTAAAGTTGCTGGGATTCTATAACTAACCCAAAAAATTTTTTCCAGGTCTATAGAACAAAAGTTAGAGATAAGATTGGTCCCCCTTAAAAATAAATATGGGCACCTTACTGACAAAGAGAATGAAAGTGTTGATTTAAATAATTATTTTTTCCCCAGTTTTTACACAGGAGACACTAACAATATTCCCGTAATTAATTTTTACGTGGGCTAGAAGATAAATTTTTGTAACTCACAGTCACTAGTGAAAAAGGGTTTTGAAGCGATAGACCCATGAAACAAAATGTCGCCGGGGTCTGATGAGGTTTTTTCAAGGGGTTTTTAAAGGGAAGCCAAATGGAACTTGTGAACATTAAATAAATTTTTTTAAATTTTTCTCTTAAAACAGGTGTGTGTTGAATGTGGAAGATGGCTAATGTAATCCCATTTTTTAAAAAAGGGGACGGGGCGTTTGTCAAATTACCGCCCCCAAAAAGGGTGACCTCAAATTTTGGGAAATTGTAGAGTAACTTTAAACTGAGATTATAAAAAGCCTCTCGATAAGCATAGCTTTATTAATGTACTCGCATGGGTTCCAAGAGGCGGTTTGTCTTAATTTATTAACTTTTTTTCAGTAAAACTTTTGAGGGTGTTGACCACAAAAAAGAATTTGATATTTTTTACTTGATTTAGTAAGGCTTTTGAAGAGTTCCGCACCTAGACTGTTAAAAAAGGGAGCTCATGGCATTGGGGGAAAGTGCTCTGTGGATGAGTCTGGCTCCCTGACAGGAAACAGGAGTGTCCCTAAATGGGGTTAAAACCGAGAGGGGGGGCTGTAACAAGTGGGGTTCCAAGGGATCAGTCTTGGGCCCCTTGTTGTTTATAATTATATCAATGACTTGATAAGGATTTTCTAGTGTATGAGCAAAATTCGGGCCCAAAGACAAAGATAGGTAGGATAAAGATTCAAAGTAGATGTTATGGAATTCAGGAGGATTTAAACAAACTTTTCTTTGGGCAGAAAAGTGGAGATGCATTCAAAGTGATAAATGCAAAGGTTCTGAAGCTTGGGAGTGCCATAACCCTAGTACTTATAAGTTAAAAGTTTTAGAACTTGCCCTACAGATTGCGAAAAAGGACTTGGGGGTTATGGGGAGCAGCAAAATTAAACCAAAAAGCAATGCCCCAAACGTTAGTAATAAGGCAAAGATTACTGGGATTTATATCAAAAGTGTAAGCAACAGAAATCCAGAGGTCATCTGCGTTTTTAATCATTAGTGAGGCCCCACCTAGTTATGCAGTCAATTTGGTCTCCGTATTACAAAATGGACATAAATTCGTTGAAAAACTTTTAGCGTAGGATGACTAAATTAATTTTTTAAAAATTAGAAAACTTCCTTATGAAGAAAAAGTTGAAGGGCTTTAAGTTACATTCATTGTTAGACGAAAAATGAGGGGGGGACCGATCGAAGTGTTTAAGGGAAGTTGGTATTAATAAAGCGGATATTAATAAGGTCTTGAGGATGTCTCTCCCAAAAGGGGAACCCGCAGTAATGGATTTTAATTAGATAAGTTTTGATTTTTGAAGGACATAGGAAAGTATTGGTTTTGGGAAAAGGGTTGTTGATGATGGAACAGTTACTAGTTGGGTTAGAGGCTAGGACTTTGGGGAGTTTCAAATTAGGGGGGATAAGTACATGAGTGGGAGGGGTTGGATTTGGTGGGACTTTAAATCAGGCTTTTTTCTTGGGTGGCATTGAAAATTGGGTTGGGCAAAGTTTTGTTGTGGGAGATTGTAAAGGGCCTGCCTAGTAGGGCCAAAAGGCCTCCTGCGTGTTCCTCCTTTTTATGTTCTTATGTTCTCCCTGTGGGTTTTACCTCCAGTGGGTTTTTTCCTCCCTGGGGTTTCTACCCCATGTGGGTTTCTACCCCATGTGGGTTTCTACCCCCTGTGGGTTT
>NC_069432.1:7971743-7991014 GCF_026875155.1 Cherax quadricarinatus
GAGAGAGTAATTGTGGTAGGGGACCTGAATGCTAAAGTAGGAGAAACTTTTAGAGAGGGTGTGGTAAGTAAGTTTGGGGTGCCAGGTGTAAATGATAATGGGAGCCCTTTGATTGAACTTTGTATAGAAGGGTTTAGTTATAGGTAATACATATTTTAAGAAAAAGAGGATAAATAAGTATACAAGATATGATGTAGGGCGAAATGACAGTAGTTTGTTGGATTATGTATTGGTAGATAAAAGACTGTTGAGTAGACTTCAGGATGTACATGTTTATAGAGGGGCCACAGATATATCAGATCACTTTCTAGTTGTAGCAACACTGAGAGTAAAAGGTAGATAGGATACAAGGAGAATAGAAGCATCAGGGAAGAGAGAGGTGAAGGTTTATAAACTAAAAGAGGAGGCAGGGAAAGATATAAACAGCTATTGGAGGATAGATGGGCTAATGAGAGCATAGGCAATGGGGTTGAAGAGGTATGGGGTAGGTTTAAAAATGTAGTGTTAGAGTGTTCAGCAGAAGTTTGTGGTTACAGGAAAGTGGGTGCGGAGGGAAGAGGAGCGATTGGTGGAATGATGATGTAAAGAGAGTAGTAAGGGAGAAAAAGTTAGCATATGAGAAGTTTTTACAAAGTAGAAGTGATGCAAGGAGGGAAGAGTATATGGAGAAAAAGAGAGAGGTTAAGAGAGTGGTGAAGCAATGTAAAAAGAGAGCAAATGAGAGAGTGGGTGAGATGTTATCAACAAATTTTGTTGAAAATAAGGAAAAGTTTTGGAGTGAGATTAACAAGTTAAGGAAAGCCTAGAGAACAAATGGATTTGTCAGTTAAAAATAGGAGAGGAGAGTTATTAAATGGAGAGTTAGAGGTATTGGGAAGATGGAGGGAATATTTTGAGGAATTGTTAAATGTTGATGAAGATAGGGAAGCTGTGATTTCGTGTATAGGGCAAGGAGGAATAACATCTTGTAGGAGTGAGGAAGAGCCAGTTGTGAGTGTGGGGGAAGTTCGTGAGGAAGTAGGTAAAATGAAAGGGGGTAAGGCAGCCGGGATTGATGGGATAAAGATAGAAATGTTAAAAGCAGGTGGGGATATAGTTTTGGAGTGGTTGGTGCAATTATTTAATAAATGTATGGAAGAGAGTAAGGTACCTAGGGATTGGCAGAGAGCATGCATAGTTCCTTTGTATAAAGGCAAGGGGGATAAAAGAGAGTGCAAAAATTATAGATATATAAAGATACCCAAGAGTTGCACATGTGTCTAATTTATCAACATGTCGGTTCTCTGAACCATTCATCTACAAACTTGTATTTGTTATTGGTCACAGTTCCCTCAACAATAACAAATATTCCAGGGACTTAGCAGTAAAACTTCCCCACAACATCTTAAGCGTGCCTCATCTCCATTCATCCGTCGTCCATTGTTTATGATCTGAGTGCCCACCGCAGACATTTTATCTTCATAAAATCAGTCAATAATTGTTTCTTTACCAGTTTTCTGGCAGATGTGCCAGCTTCAACGAACCTTCGTTGAACGTATAAGAGAAAATTTTAGAAACAACCCAATTTTAAATGAGTTCTTGCTAATTGACCAGTTTTACCTGTTCGGCACGACATGTATATAACAATACTGTGACTAGCCGGGGATCGAACCCGAGATACATACCCAGCCTCCAGGGACACTACAGAAATATCTCGATCCCTTACTCTACTGCGCCACCAGACAACAAACGTTAGGTACCCAAACCTGGCTATGCCACACCTAACGCGAGCACATTCGTGGTTTCCCGCTTGGGATGCCAGACTCACGAGCAGTAGACAGATTAATGCATCCATGAAACGAGTGGTTTTTAAGCAAATAACAATACTGCGACTAACCGGGGATCGAAGTCGAGATATTTACCCATGCCCAGGTTCTGTGCACCTAATGTTTGTAGCATGGTTGCATAGTGGACAAACACGTTAAAAAAAATTCCTAGTGACTCGGGAGGCTGGTAAATATCTTGGGTTCGATTCCTGGTTAGTTGCAGTATGTTATTTGCTTTAAAACCTTGGGATCGTGTGTGTTTTGTGGTTTGTGTTGTTGGGTGCGTGTGTGTGTGTTTGTGTTGTGGATGCTGTGGGTGTTTGTGTGTGTGTGTGTGTGTGTGTGTGTACTCACCTAATTGTGGTTGCCGGGGTCGAGACTCAGCTCCTGGCCCCACCTCTTCACTGGTTGCTACTAGGTCCTGTCTCTCCCTGCTCCATGAGCTTAATTATACCTCGTCTTAAAGCTATGTATGATTCCTGCCTCCACTACATCATTTGCCAGACTGTTCCATTTCCTGACAACTGTTTGACTGAAGAAATACTTCTTAACATCTCTCTGACTCGTCTGAGTCTTCAACTTCCAATTGTGACCCCTTGTTTCTGTGTCCCATCTCTGGAACATCCTGTCTGTTCATCTTATCTATTCCTCGCAGTATTTTGTATGTCATTATCACGTCTCCTCTAACCCTCCTGTTCTCCTGTGTCATCAGGCCGATTTCCCTTAATCTTTCTTCGTAGGACATTCCCCTTAGCTCTGGAACTAGCCTTGTTGTAAACCTTTGCACTTTCTCTGATTTCTTGACGTGCTTGACCAGGTGTGGGTTCCAAACTGGTGCTGCATACTCCAGAATGGGCCTGACGTACACGGTGTACAGAGTCTTGAAGGATTTTTACTGAGGTGTCGGAACGCTCTTCTCAGGTTTGCCAGGCGCCCATATGCTGCAGCAGTTATCTAGTTAATGTGTGCTTCCGGAGACGCGCTCGGTATTACACTCACCCCAAGATCTTTCTCCTTGAGCGAGGTTTGCAGTCTTTGACCACCTAGCCTATACTCTGTCTGCGGTCTTCTTTGCCCTTCCCCGATCTTCATGACTTTCCATTTGGCGGGGTTAAAGTCGAGGAGCCAGTTGCTGGACCACGAGTCCAGCCTGTCCAGGTCACTTTGTGTATTTTTGTGTGATATTCATTGTGTGTGTGTGTGTGTGCTGTGTTTGGTGGTGTGTGTGTGTGTGTGTGTGTGTTGTGTGTGTGTGTGTGTGTGGTGTGGTGTGTGTGTGTGTGTGTGTGTGTGTGTGTGTGTGTGTGTGTGTGTTTGTGTGTGTGTGTATGTGTGCGTGTGTGTGTGTATGTGTTTATGCGTGTGTGTTTGTGTGTACTCATCCAATTGTACTCGCCTAATTGTGGCCGCAGGAGCCGAGTCATTGCTCCTGGCCCGCCTCTTCACTGGTCGGCACTAGGTCCACTCAAAGCTCCATAAATTTTACCATACATCTTCTTAAAGCGATGTATTTTACCTACCTCCACTGCCTCACTTTCCAGGCTATTCCACTTCTTGATAACTCTGAAGAAAAGCTTCCCTGTAACTCTTCTGAATCTTCAATTTCCAGTTGTGACTCCTTGTTGCTGTGTCCCGTCTCTGGAACATCCTGTCTTTCTCCACCATGTGGATTTCTCTTAGTATTTTATATGTCGTTATCATGTCTTTTCCCCCTGTCCCTCCTGTCCTCCAGTGTGGTCAGGTCGAGTTCCCTTAACCTCTCCTAGTAAGACATTTAGCCTTAGCTCCGGCAGTAGTTTCGGTGCAAACCTTTGCACTTTCTCTAGTTTTCTTACGTGCTTGGCGAGGTGTGGGTACCAAACTGGAGCTGTGTACTCCAATATGGGCTTGACGTATATGGTGTACAGGGTCCGGAACGACTCCTTACTGAGATGTCGGAATGCTGTTCTTAGGTTCGCTAGGAACCCAAATGCTGTAGCAGTTATTTGGTTGATGTGTGCTTCATATGTGCTCGGTATTATACACACTCCAAGATCCTTTCCCTTGAGTGAGCTTTGTAGTCTTTGGCCCCTTAGACTGTACTCTGTCTGCGGTCTTCTTTGCCCTTCCCCGATCTTTACGACTTTGCACTTGGTGGGATTGAACTCCAGAAGCCAGTTGCTGGACCAGGCCTGCAGCCTGTCCGGTTCCCTCTGTCCTGCCATGTCCTCCGACTGAATTCTCATTCACATTGTCTGCAAACTAGGACACTTCTGAATCTGTTCTTTCCGTCATGTCATTCACATATGCCAGAAGCAGCACCGGTCCTAAGACTGACCCCTGTGGAACCCCGCTCGTCACAGGTGTCCACTGACACCTCATCACATTCCATAACTCGCTGATGCCTTCCCGGCAGGTATTCTCTCATTCATTGCTGTGCCTTCCCTGTTATACCTGCCGGGTCCTCCAACTTTTGCACTAATCTCTTGTATGGAACTGTGTCGAAAGCCTTCTTACAGTCCAAGAAAGCGTAATCTACCCACCCCCTCTATCTTGTCTGTCTTCTGTCACGCTGTCATAGAACTCTAGTAGATTTGTGACACAGGATTTCCCATCTTTGATTGTCGTTGATAAGCTCATTCCTTTCTAGGTGGTCCACCACTTTTCTGATAATCTCCACGACTTTGCGTGCAGTACATGTCAGTGTCACTGGTCTGTAGTTCAATACTGGGTGTCTGTCTCATATTTTAAAAATTGGGACTATATTTGCTGTCTTCCATACCTCAGGTGGTCGCCCTGTTTCGATAGATGTGGTACGCAGAGAGCCTCTGCTCCCTCTCTCAGGACCCATGGAGAGATGTTATCCGACCCCATGGCCTTTGAGATATCTAGTTCGCTTAGGAGCCTCTTCACCCCCTCCTTTGCTGTATGTTGATGTATCCCACCTTTCCGTCTTTCTGGAGTCTTTTCTGTCTCCACTATGAACATTTCTTTGAATCTTATGTTGAGCTTCTCATACTTCAAGGGCGTTTCTTGTAAACTCACCTCCTTCCTTCCTCAGCCTGATTACCTGGTCTTTGACTGTTGTTTTCCTTCTGATGTGACTGTACAACAGCTTCGATTCAGACTTGGCTTTTGCTGCTATATCATTTTCGTATTGTCGTTGGGCCTCCCTCTTTACCCGAGCATATTCATTTCTTGCACTTCAACTGCTACTTTAACTGGGTCTTTTAGCTTCTATACTTCTTCCATTCTCTAGCACACTTGGTTATAACGCCTCTACACTTTTGGGTGAACCAAGGGCTCGTCCTGGCCTTCTCATTATGTCTGTTGCCTTTGGGTACAAATTTCTCCTCTACTTCCTTTTATGTTGTTGTAATATATTTCATCATCTCATTTACTGATTTCCCTGTCAGTTGTCTGTCCCACTGAAACTCGTGCAGGAAATTCGTCATCCCTGTGTAGTCTCCTCTCTTGTAGTTTGGCTTCATTCTTCCTTTCCTTCCTGTTTCCCTCTCCACTTGTAACTCCACCATGTATTCGAAGCTTAGAACCACGTAATCAATAGCTCCAAGGGGGACTTTAATATGTGATATCCTCAATATTTGCACTGCTCAAGGTGAATAGTAGGTCCAGTCTTGCTGGTTCATCCTCTTCCCTCTCTTTGGTAGTGTCTCTTACGTGCTGATGCATGAGGTTTTCCACACCACCTCCATCATCTTATCCCTCCACATTTCTGGGCCCCCATGTGGCTCCAGGCTTTCCCAGTCGATTTCTTTGTGATTGAAGTCACCCACAACCAGTGGCTTTGCCCTGTTCACATGGGCCCTTCTGACAACTTCAGCCAGTGTGTCAGCCATCTCTTTTTCCATTCTCATCATATTTTTGTCTTGGTCTCCTGCTGTTCTGTGGTGGGTTATACATCACTGCAATCACCACCTATGGACCTCCAGTCTAAAGTGTTCCTGTTATTTAGTACCTTGCTTCACCTCTGTCCCCTCTGTCCAACTCAAAATCCCATTTTTTTTTGATGAGCAGTACCACTTCCCCCCCCCGTTCCCTCTGTCTATCCTCAAGATCTGATATCCAGTTGGAGAGATGGCGTTTATCAATCCTGAGGGCTTGGTTTCTGTGAGAGAGATGATGCCTAGTGACGCCTCTGTGATTCTTTCTTGCCACTCCTCCCTTATTATTATTATTATTATTATTATTTTGTGTGTGTGTGTGTGTGTGTGTGTGTGTGTGTGTGTGTGTGTGTGTGTGTGTGTGTGTATGTGTGTGTGTGTGGGGTTGTGTCTGTGTACGTACATGTGCTCTGTTTTGTTTATGTGCGCAGTGTAATCACAGCTTGAAGTGAGCTTTAATTTGCAGTAAATAGCATACTTCATATATCGTAACTAAAATAGAACTAAACCGGACAACGTTTTCTAAACCTACAGAACAATCAAGCTTTCCGGCTCCCACATGTCGTTCAAACAGTTTTTAAAACAATTTGTTGAAAGCAATAATCGTGAAAGCTTTATAAAGGATGATAGTTTGAGTTGATTTCCTGTTGTTGCTGTGTGCCCGCGTTTGTGTATGTTTGTAAATGTGTGTGTGTGTGTGTGTGTGTGTGTGTGTGTGTGTGTGTTCACGTAGTTCCGCTAACTTTATTTATTAAAACGTTCACGCCTTTTCAGGCAGCTGTACATGGTGCTCCACTCTCTTACGTCTCACCATAGTTCCTTATATTTCTTTCTTTGCGACAAAAATCAATACATTTCCACACGTCTCTGTGGTTCATTTGCGTCTGTCTTGCCACATTCCCTCACCTCACTTTTCAAAAAGATTGGCAGTATTTATTCTATCTAAATCACTTAGTATTTTATGTTGTAGCTGCCCCGTCCTCGTCTTCTCGAAAACTGAGTTCCCGAATCTCTGAGCCTGTAGTCACTCTCCTTAGTTCTGCTACCAACTTACTGTAAGAACTATCTGCAGTGTTGTTATTTGCTTCATCTGATGCAGGCTTCATGCAGGCTTCATGCAGGCTTCATGCAGGCTTCATGCAGGCTCCATGCAGGCTTCATGCAGGCGCCACATAAGATGGGACTAGCGTATAACGTCAATAATGGTCTAAGGATTCTCTGTGAAGCTTGTTCAAAACCATTTGTAAACAAATTAGAACGTTGTGTGTGTGTGTGTGTGTGTGTGTGTGTGTGTGTGTGTGTGTGTGTGTGTGAGCGTGTGAGCGTGCGTGCGTGCGTGGAAGGTGAGAAAGGAAGGCGTCTACATACCTATATACACTCATGAATTTGCGTTCACTAATGTTTGATTACCTCCTAACTTTGCACTGTCTGGGTTTACTCCCTCATAGCCTTGAGGGTTGTATCAGCCAGTACGTAAAACTATCTAGGTCATTCCACTTCCTTACCACCTTCAGGCAGAGGAAATATTAGTTGACTTTTCTGTTACTAGTTAGTCTCTCTCCTTCAATTTCCAGGTGTGTCGCATGTAACTGATTTCCACATCTCGAGCAGTTTATTGCTGTCAAGTTCACCGAGTATTTTATACTTCGTTATCATGTCCATTTTCTCTCTGTTTTCTGATGTAGTTATATTTCGTTCTTATTTTCTCGCCTTATAGCTCCATCACCGCATGTCTGTCTTGTCTCGTGTTCAAATCTCGGCACCTACTCCTTTTTTTTGACATGTAAATTTGCTCGTTTATTCCAAGATGTTCCTAACATATGTTGTACAGATCATTTTGTGGATATTCCTCGAGATTAATCTGAGAGTTATGAAACGCTCTCACTGCTGAAGTTACTCAGTTATTGTGCCTCTGGAGATATGCTTGGCACTTTTGTTATTCTAAAGTTTTCCTACTGGAGTCAGTTTGCTACGTCTGTCCTCCGAGTCTGTTCACATTTCTGTCTTCTCTTTCCCATTTTTTAACACCCATGTATTTGCTTCAGTTTTTCCCAGTGCGGTTGCAGTTTTCTTCATACTTCCTTGTTTTTATTCTCTCTTATTCTGTGTGCGGACAGAGATGCATCAGACTTCATATGTTTTTGTATCGTGTTATTTGCATATACTAGACTAGATACAGATCGTAGAACCAATGCTTGCTGTACCCTACTTGTTACACTTGCCCATTTTCCAACCTCTCCCTGGACAGTTAGTTTTTCTCTCCATTAAGTTCGATGTTGTTTAACTCTCTGTCGTGCTTTTCTGTTATCCCGGACCTAGTGTAGTAATAAGTAATTCATTCATTCTATCTCTTATGCTTCACTCTTACAGTCTTGTCATTGAATTCAAGCAGATTTGTAAGATATCTCTAAGCCCCATTTTCCTTCCTGTTCTGATTATCTTCTCCATCTTACATAGTATACATGTCTGTGATATTGATCTTCAGTTTAATGCTACTTATCTGTCCCCTTTCTTGGATATAGGTACTACACTTGCCCATTTCTTTTTATTAGCCAATTGCCTAATCTGTTGTAAATAGTTACAAGTGACACATTGCCAGATTTCACTGATACCAGTGGTCACCTGCGGTCATACCTGCCTAAGCTCTTGGGAGTTAGCGTGGGCTGTTACAAAGCACCATGGCTTGTTGTAGTGTTTTAGAATCTCAGGTTCAAGTGTTGAAGGAGATTCTACTTCAGGAGGAAAATAGGAGGCTGAAGCTTCGCATAGATGAGTTTGGGAGCGAGTGTGACAAGGATTTAGCTGGTAAGGAAGGAATGGTCACCAGCTGTGATAGTGGCAGCCGCTTTAAGTGGCAAGTGGTTCACAGTTAAGGAAGATGAGGTTTAAAGAGAAGAATGAAGGTGGAAATCTTTCCCTTGTTCCCAAAAACGGGTTATTCGTGGTTAGTGAGGTTGAAAGGTAAAAACCCTGATTTCCCTGCAACAAGGTAAAAATATTTTAATAGTAACGATTCTCAGGTAGATAAGGGGACCGTGGGCTTTTGAACAAACAGAAATGCAGAAAGAGTGTCCCTTCCTGGAGCTGGGTTGGTGACAAGTAGCATTTGGATAAATTATTGCGGGTTTAAAAGGAAACAACCCCATTACCTGTTAGTGCTGGGGAAAATGATATTGGGAAGGGTAGGAGAGAGGATTTACTGGATAAGTAAGGTCAGCCATAGAAGTAGTTGGGTCAAAGGGGAGGGATCCCCAGTCGTATTGCTTTTCCCTAAAAAGGGGTGGGCAAGGGGATGGAGTCTAGGGCAATTGTAAAAATTTGCTGGCTAGACACGTACTGAAAGGGAAACTTGCAATCCCATTCATTGATAACTGGGACCTATTCTTTGGCAAACGTGAATGTATGAAAGGGGTGGGGTTCATCTCTCGGGGGATGGAGGGGTTTTCTTTACCCAATTCAATTGGAGGGTAATTGTAACTTGTCTAGGAATTAAATGATAGATTATAAGGAGGGTGTTTGGGGGAAACAATCAGGCTGCAGCATTGGGGTTAAAAAACCAAAAATTATTCCCGGGGAAACCCTGGGGGATATTTTTTAAAAGACAATATTCAGAATAAAGTTGCTAGTAATGGCAAATAAAAGATCAAAAACAAAGAGAGATAGTGAGGGGGCGATGACTAGCTCCCCTTTAAGGGTTTACTATACAAAAGTAGGAGTTAAAAAATAAAATAGATGACTAGATTACTTCAAGTGAGGTTTAAAAAATATTTTGGTTTTTAAACAGAGACCTGGTTCAACTGAAAGATTGGAGATCCTTTGAAAGCACAACAGGGGTTTTAAAAATATTCCCACTGATAGGGCACAGGAAGGGTGGTGGTGTGGCGATGATTTTCAAGAAAATTTAAATTGTTTTTTTTAGACTGATATAAGATTAAACTTGAACAAAATCTTTTGGCTACGTTTCTCGAGGGACGTGACAAAAATTTAAATTTTTGGGGGTGATTTTAGGCCCCCAAACCCTGAAAGGGAGTGCAAATAAGTTTAGGGACGAAATTCATAAATCATCTAGATATAAAAAGTTGTGATAATGGGGAAAATTTTTAAATTTAGAAAATTTTATTTGGGAAAACCGACGGAAATCGAGTTAGTGACTTTCTTGATCGGTTCAGGGTTGCTTTTTAGAGAGGTTGTGACAGAACCAACTAGAGAAAACAATCTGCTTGATTGGTTTTGCCAACAAAGATTTACTAATTAAAAATCTTTGGGTTAAGATAGCTTGGGGGGAAAGTGATCCAAATCATTAGTTTTTAATTTATGGGGAAAAGATTAGTAATAAAAATTTGGATTTTTTGGGCTCAATAAAATTTTCCCCGGGTGGGCTAAATGGGTTTGACGGGGATAGGGGATCTTTGCCAAAAGAGTTTTTAAAGCTGTTTAGTTCCCCACAAATTTTGTTTCCAAGTGGGAAATTAGACTAAAAAATGTCCCAAATTGGGGTGTTGATAAAGCATTATTGGTTCAAAAGAGAGCATTTTAGTTTAAAAGGGGGGTTGGGGAAAATTAAAAAATAGTTTTCAATTTTTAAAAAAGAAAAAAGGAAAAGAAAACAAAAAAGGGTTTTTGATCTAATCAAAAAAGGGATTTAAAGACAAAACAAAAGGGTTTTTGGATCAAAAGTGAAGGAACAAGACTACCCCACTTAAGGAATTGGCGATCACTGGGCAGTGATAAGGTATGTGTGAAATTCTAAAAAACCCACTTTCCTCTCAGTTTTCGCCCAGGAAAATACTAGCAATATTCATGAAATAATAGATTATGTAGAACAGGATGATAATAAACTATGTACAATTGCGGTAACTAGTGACATGGTCCTCAGACAAATAGAGAAACTAAAACCTAACAAATCCCCAGGCCCTGATGAACTGTTTGCAAGGGTGTTAAAGGAATGTAAAGAGGAACTTAGCATAGCTTTGGTTAATTTTTTTAACATATCACAACAAACTGGCATAGTGCCTGATAAGTGGAAAATGGCAAATGTAATACCTATTTACAAGGCAGGTGACAGGTCCTTGGCTTCGAACTATAGACCAACAAGCCTTACCTCCATAGTGGGAAAATTTATGGAATCAATAATTGCGAAGCAATTCGTAGCCATCTTGACAGGCACAGTTTGATTAATGAATCTCAACACGGTTTTACAAAGGGGCGTTCCTGTCTTACGAATTTACTAACTTTTTTCACTAAGGTGTTTGAGGAGGTAGATCATGGTAATGAATATGATATTGTGTATATGGACTTCAGTAAGGCTTTCGATAGAGTTCCACACCAGAGGCTATTGAGGAAACTTAAGGCACACGGAATAGGAGGAGACAGCAGAGAGTTTTCATAAATGGGGAGAAATCAGAATGGGGGCACGTCACAAGCGGTGTTCCTCAGAGGTCAGTGTTGGGCCCGTTGTTGTTCAAAATTTACATAAACGACATAGATGAGGGAATAAATAGCGACATAAGCAAATTTGCTGATGACATCAAAATAGGCCGTCCAGTTCATTCTAATGAGGACACTAGAGCACTCCAGGATGTTTTTGAATAGACTGATGCAATGATCGGAGAAGTGGCAGATGCAGTTTAATATTGACAAATGCAAAGTTCAAATGTTGGACAGTTAAATAACCATGCCCATTCAAACTAAAAAATGTAGATCTTAATCCCAACTGACTGCGAAAAGGATTTAAGAGTTCTGGTTAGCAGAAATCTAAAACCAAGACAACAGTGCATTAGTGTTCACAATAAAGCTAGCAGAATTCTTGGCTTCATATCTAGAAGTATAAATAATAGAAGTCCTTAGGTTGTTCTTCAACTCTGTATATCCTTGGTTAGGCCTCATTTAGACTATGTTGCTCAGTTCTGGTCACCGAAATTTACAGAATGGATATAAATGCTCTGGAAAACGTACAGAGGAGGATGACAAAGATGATCCCATGTGTCAGAAATCTTCCCTATGAGGATAAACTGATGGCCCTGAATCTGCACTCTCTCGAAACGCGTAGAATTAGGGGGGATATGATCGAGGTGTACAAATGGAAAACAGGAATAAATAAAGAGGATGTAAATAGCGTGCTGAAAATTTCCAGCCAAGACAGAACTCGCAGCAATGGTTTCAAGTTGGAAAAATTCAGATTCAGGAAAGAATATAGGAAAGCACTGGTTTTGGTTATTAGAGTTGTGGATGAGTGGAACAAACTCCCGAGTAATCAGTTATTGAGGCTAAAACGTTGTGTAGTTTTAAAAAAAGATTAGATAAATACATGAGTGGGTGTGGGTGGGTGTGAGTTGGACCTGACTAGCTTGTGCTGCTGGATCTGGTGCAGTGCTCTTTCCTTGAATGGAGGTGACCAGACTGGGAGGGTCATTGGGCTAATCCGGGGGGGGGTCATTGGTCTAATCGGGGGGGACATGGATCTGCTCCGCATGGGTCAGTAGGCCTGTTGCAGTGCTCCTTCTTTCTTATGTTCTTACGTTGAAGTGTTTCTGTGACTCTGGTGCTGCCGCTGTCTCCACCAAGAATATCTCTTTAAAGTATTTGATCAGTTTTATTTATTTACAGATTTTCTTTTCCTTCCTCGTGATATTTAGTCATTTCTTTAGTTTCATTACCTGGTAATTTCCTGCTACCTTCCTTCAGGGGTGATTTTGCAGCAATTTTATTTATGTTATGGTTCTTATTAGGTAAACCATACCCCCGGCCGGGATTGAACCCGCGGTCATAGAGTCTCAAAACTCCAGCCCGTCGCATTAGCCACTAGACCAGCTAGCCACAATAAGATTACATAAGAACATAAGAAAGGAGGAACACTGCAGGAGGCCTGCTGGCCCATACTAGGCAGGTCCTTTACAATTCATCCCACTAACAAAACATTTACCCAACCCAATTTTCAATGCTACCCAAGAAATAAGCTCTGATGTGAAAGTCCCACTCAAATCCAACCCTTCCCACTCATGTACTTATCCAACCTAGATTTGAAACTACCCAAAGTCCTAGCCTCAATAACCCAACTAGGTAGACTGTTCCACTCATCAACTACCCTATTTCCAAAACCAATACTTTCCTATGTCCTTTCTAAATCTAAACTTATCTATTTAAATCCATTACTGCGGGTTCTCTCTTGGAGAGACATCCTCAAGACCTTATTAATATCCCCTTATTAATACCTATCTTCCACTTTTTACACTTCGATCAGGTCTCCCCTCATTCTTCGTCAAAACAATTTGAATGTAACTTAAGAGTCTTCAATCTTTCTTCATAAGGAAGATTTCTGATGCTATGTATTAATTTAGTCATCCTACGCTGAATGTTTTCTAACGAATTTATGTCCATTTTGTAATACGGAGACCAGAACTGAGCTGCTTTAATCAAGGTGAGGCCTTACTAATGATGTATAAAGCTGCAGTATGGACCTCTGGACTTCTGTGCTTACACTTCTTGATATAAATCCCAGTAATCTATTTGCCTTTTTTAGTACGCTTAGGCATTGCTGTCTTGGTTTAAGGTTGCTGCTCACCATAACCCCCAAGTCCTTTTCGCAATCTGTATGGCTAAGTTCTACATCATTTAATTTATAAGTACTAGGGTTATGGGCACTCCCAAGCTTCAGAACCTTGCACTTATCTACATGAACTGCATCTGCCACTTTTCTGACCAAGAATAGAGTTTTTTAAATCCTCCTGAAGTTCCCTAACATCTACGTTTGAATCAATTATCCTACCTTTTCTTTGTGTCATCGGCGAATTTGCTCATACACTAGTAATTCCCTCATCAAGATCATTGATATATATTATAAACAACAACGGGCCCAAGACTGATCCCTGGGGAACGCCACTTGTTACAGATCCCCACTCGGATTTAACCCCATTTATGGACACTCTCTGCTTCCTGTCAGTGAGCCATGACTCGATCCACGAGGGGCACTTTTCCCCCAATCCCAGGGCTGCCACTTTCTTTAACAGTCTATGGTGCGGAACTCTATCAAAAGCCTTACTAAAATCTAAGTAAATAATATCAAATTCTTTATTGTGGTCAACAGCCTCAAAGCTTTACTGAAGAAAGTTAAAAAATTAGTTAGACAAGACCGGCCTCTTGGGGAATCCATGCTGAGTATCATTAATCAAGCTATGCTTATCGAGATGGCTTCTTATAATCTCAGCTATAATTGACTCTAGTAATTTGCCTACAATTGGGTCAGGCTTATTGGGCGGTAATTTGACGGTAACGACTTGTCCCTGTTTTAAAAATAGAGTTACATTAGCCATCTTCCACATATCAGACACTACACTGTTTGAAGAGATAAATTAAAAATATTATTTTAATGGTTCACAGAGTTTTCCCTTTTGCATTCTTAAGAACCCTTGAAAAAACCTCATCAGGGCCCGGCGACTTATTTTGCTTCAGTCTGTCTATCTGCCTCTACAACCATCTCACTAGTGACTGTGATGTTACATAATTTATCTTCTTCTAGCCCACTGTAAAAATTAATTACTGGATATATTGTTAGTGTCTTCCTGTTTTAAAAACTGAGGGGAAAATAAATTTTATAAATCAAGCACATTTCATTCTCATTGTCAGTAAGGTGCCCATAGTTTTTTTAAGGGGACCCATCTTATCCCCTAATTTTGTTCTATAGACCTGGAAAAACTTTTTGGGTTAGTTTTAGAAACCTAGCAACTTTAATTTCATAGTCCCTTTTAGCTTTTCTATCCCCTTTTTAATGTCCCTCTTAATGTCAATATACTGATTCATAAGATGACCCTCACCTCTTTTGATACGCCTATAAATTCCTTTCTTATGCCCCCAGTAGATATTTGAGCCTAATTTTTTCATCCATTTTGGGTCATTTCTATTTGATCTAATTTCTTTATATGGGATAAACGCTCTTTGAGCAGCATGTATAGTGTTCAGAAAACTGTCATATTGATAGCTCTCTTCGTTACCCCAGTCAAAGATGATAAGTGTTTTTTTAAGCCATCGTAATCTGCTAAGCGAAAATCTGGGACTGTTTTCTGAGTTTTCGTACTATCGTACTTCCATTCAATTTCTAAATGTAATTGATTTGTGGTCGCTAGCACCCCGTTCCTCTGAAATTTCTAAATTATTAACAAGGGGTTCATTGTTTGCCATAACTAAGTCAAGCAGGTTATTTCCCCTTGTAGGTTCTGTCACAAACTGCTTCAAAAAACAATCCTGAAATACTTCTAAGAAGTCGTACGATTTCTAAATTCCCAGTCAAGAAATTCCAATCAACATGACTAAAGTTTAAGTCTCCTAGAATTACTACATTATCGTGCCTTGTGGGCCCTTAACAATTTCCTCCCATAGTAGTTTCCCTTGGTCCCTATCTAAGTTAGGGGGACGGTATATCACTCCTAAAATCAGTTTTTCATGCCCTCTGAAAATTTTATCCAAACAGACTCTGTATGTTTACTTCAGACTTAATACCCGTTTTTATGCAACAGTTCAAGCGATCTCGGACGTAAAAATGCCACCCCACCCCCCTCCCAATACTTCTATCTTTTGGAACAATTTAAAACCCCGAATGACATTCCGCAGGCATGTCCCGACTTTTTGAATTAAACCACGTCTCAGTTAAGGCAAATACATCAATGTTACCTACACTAGCAACTAATCTCAATCGTCCATCTTATTCCTAGCACTACGGCAATTAGCATAATAAACATTGAAAGACTCTCCTTTCTCTTTACCCTTCCTGCTCATTTCTATTTTTCTACTAAAAACCTATTACCGTCTTTATCACCCAAGGTCCCTGGCTTTTTAAAATCTATCTCGTTCTTATTATTACTAGTTCCCCTAGAAAATCGTAATATTATACACTGGGACTTCACTGTTTTCCTTTCAAAACCCATACCACTAACTATTCCTAGTTTAAAGTCCTAACTGCTCCCTCCACTGCAGTTGCCAGTGCTCCCCCCCCACCTAGATAAGTGAACCCCATCCCTAGCATACATGTCATTTCTTGCCATAGAAGAGGTCCCAGTTGTCAATGAATGTTACCGCATTTTCCTTACAGTATTTGTCCAGCCACAATTGACACCAATTGCCCTGGAAAAACCATTCACTTCCAACTCCCCTCTTGGCAAAATACCACATATGAGAGGGTTCCCACCCTTACTTCTAATTATTTCTATTGCTGACCTTACCTGCTAATCAGGTCCTCACTCTACGTCCCGCCAACATTTGTTGCCTCCAGCACTGAGACAGATAATAGGATTGCTCCCATTACCTCTCATGATGTCATCCGACGGCTAAACAATATCCTCCATCCCCGCCCCCGGAAAGCAAAAATCTCTGTCTCCTACTCCTGTCCTTCAAGCAGAACGCCCTATCCATATACCTAACTTGGCTATCCCCAACAACAACAATATTCTTACCTTCCTTAATGTATTTCGTCGTGACGTTCCCAGTAGTCAACTCACATTCGTCGGGTAGCACTGAGAATGTATTGGATGTTTCCACAACAGTTTCCACGGAAGTCTCTTTCTTCTTCATCGTTTCTACCTTTCCATTCGTCTTCTTGATCGTCAACTTCTTTCGTCCAACTAGGTATATTTCTACACCATAGGAAGGTTAGCACAGGCACCACTGTGACCACAAATGCAAGTTTTTACAGACGAATCTCCAGCTAGCGTGGCCGTGACGAACTCTAGCTCAAGTCCCTTCACTGCCGTCAACATGACTTAAGAAATCGTAATGACACGATTGCAAATAAACCATACCCCGGCCGGGATTGAACCCGCGGTCATAGAGTCTCAAAACTCCAGCCCGTGAGCTAGAGTTCGTCACGGCCACGCTTTGCTGGGAGTTCGTCTGTAAAAACTTGCAGTGGCACAGAGGTGAGAAAAAAAAAATACTGGGGAAGGCTCATTGCTATACAAGTGTGAAGATAGAAAAACATGCACCAGTAGGGAATGCAGCCACGAAAGACCAAGGCAAGCAGAAATCAAACCTATGCAGATTCTATACCCTGGGTATCTGCAGCCATGGAATATCTGAAAAAAATAGGTGGGATGCACAACTGACCACCCCAGAAAATGTCGTGCACACATGACAGGGGGAGAATGCAATCTTTGTTCCTGTCAGTTTTTCCACCCTGAAACGTGTGGCTCCTCAATTCAGGAAAGAAAATGCTATAACTTATATTGTTAGGCACATCACCTAAAGGGGACAAGATACAGAACATCCAGACAGTGGGAAAACCATGGTAACCACAACCACTCCAGAGAGAGAGAGGATTTTTTAGCATTAGGAAGGCAAAAAGCTGGCAGGAAATGACAGAAATCGTACACCAACTTGAATCACTTCTGGAGCAGTCAAAGTCAGTGTCCTCCACTCCAAAACAACAGATATTAATGCCAGGAAGAAAAGACTCCCCACATGCCATCAATATGACGACAGTCATCTTTGCAAATATACAGGGTCTAAAGCCAGCAACGATCAACAAAATACCTTTCATCTGAGAACTGCTTACAGAGTCAAACGCAATGTTTGCAGTTTTCACAGTGACCCACATAAAGGATCACTTTGACAATGAAATATAGATCGCGGGTTACAACCCTTCCAGATGTAACAGAGTGAACAGGCAAAAAGGGGAGGGGGATGGCCTGTACGTCACAGAGTCACCGATATGCTCGGAACTACTAAATACCTCAAATGATGATGCTGATGATTTGGCAATAAAGATCGAGAGCTGAAACCTCATCATTGTGGTTGTATACAAGCCTCTGGATGCAACGTCCCAACAATTCCAGGAACAGCTTTTGAAAATCGACCACTGTCTGGAAAATGTTCCAGCTCCTGCTCAAAACATCTTGTTCCTGGGGGATTTCACCCTAAGTAACCCTGTAGAAGAGCTAACCCCAGGAGGCAGCTCAGATGAGCTAAGTAACACACATCACCTATTAAATCTCTGCACCAAATTCACCTTAAACCAGCAAATAATAGAGCCAACAAGACTGAAGAATACACTGGTCCTCATCTTCATTAACAATAATGATCTGATACGAAATATTGCCATATCAAAAGCAATCTATTCAGATCACAACACAATAGACATGTATGCGTAGGGCCCCAGACCAACAAAATGTGATCAGTCACGAGGAAGCCTTCACCAAATTCAGCTTCAGTAACAAAACCATATGGTAGGACCAAGTCAACCAGGTCCTAAATGAAATAAGCTGGGAAGATATTCTAAGCAACATGAATCCAAACCTGTGTCTAGAAAAAATGAACTCTTTGGCACTCTAGGTATACTCCAGGCATATTCCTTTAAGGAAAAGCAAGAGAAGATGTGAACTAGAAAGAGAGAGGCGCTCCCTATATAGGGTAAGGTGAAGAATAACAGAGTAGCTAAAACAGGCCAACATACCTGTAATACAAATGGAGGCACTGGTCAGAGAAATAGCAAACATTGTTGAGAAATGTGTTACAAGCTATGTCAAAGATTAAATAGTGGACTGTAGGGGGAACTTAGCTTAATAGACAGCTTTCGCCTACACAGCCGTCCCTGCAGGCAATGTCTTGAGAAGCTGTCATATCCATCACTGAATGGGCTGGAATAAAATTTATTGGTGAATAGAATTACCCCTAGGGGGTATTATGTCAACATATCTCAGAAACTGATTGCTGACAACACTTACTGTTGTGGGCTCGATGGCCTATGTTTCACCGGGTATTGGTACCTTAATAAACACAACAGGATATCCGCTGCACAGCCGACCTACCCCTATTATGTTCATTAAACGTACCTGGGTATTTGTAGTTGACCCATAGTTGCACCTGGATATCCGTTGTCTTGATTGAAGAATAGTGTTCTTTGAAGAATGTCCCACTACACTCTGTTGAATCGCAACACTCGTTGTTACACTGTTCATGAAGATTTGCTCATTATTGTGTAAAGTAAAAGGACACAAGTGCAATTAATGTGACATTATTCACAATCTTATCACTAAAGAAGCTGATCACACTTCTCTGTGTCTTGATATGGTCTTTGAGACACTTTTATATACAAAAACACGTGGATCAGTGTTCTTTATTGGCTATCCCAGTGTCAATGTGAGCCCTAGCAGGGTCAAAAGCAATCTGACCTCACAGCCTCTTACAATGCCGCAAAGCCCCTAGCACATAAAGGAAAAGCTGACCTAGTACATTTCGCTTCCTTGCCAAATTTCCACCAGGAAGCAAAGCAGAATGCTTGATTCTTGCTGTCTTAAGCATAGATAACAATGTACACTATCTTTACCATGGTAATAAAGTGGGAGCAGGATTTTCCTTAATTATCCTGCTAAGGTAAGAGATGGACTGTCTCTTATTAAACTAAACTACTTGCAACATCGGTCTCTTGCAAGGAACCGCATGACAATGCCACATGCTCGTACTACATCTGGGGTCAATTACTTGATGTAGCAGTAAACAAGATGTTTGCCCCTTCTAAAAGGCTGGGCCCCTCAGGGCTGAAAGGGGCTGAAGGGGAGCTGGAGAAAATTTTTCCACGAACAGAACTTAAGCTAAAGGA
>NC_069432.1:7991514-8007968 GCF_026875155.1 Cherax quadricarinatus
CCAAAATTCCTTTTTTTGGTCAGTTTCTCTCCCCGGAAAAAATTTTTTCCCCCAAATCCGTGTGCCTTAAAAAGTTTCTCAAATTACCTCTGGTGTGAAACTTATCGAAAGCCTTATGAAGTCATATAACAATATCATTTCATTACCACGATCTACTCCTCAAACACCTTAGTGAAAAAAGTTAGAAAATTCGTAAGACAAGAACGTCCCTTTGTAAAACCGTGTTGAGATTCATTAATCAATCTGTGCCTGTCAAGATGGCTACGAATTGCTTCGCAATTATTGATTCCATAAATTTTCCCACTATGGAGGTAAGGGTCATTGGTCTATAGTTCGAAGCCAAGGACCTGTCATCTGCCTTGTAAATAGGTATTACATTTGCCATTTTCCACTTATCAGGCACCAGGCACTATGCCAGTTTGTAGTGATATGTTAAAAAGATTAGCCAAAGGTATGCTAAGTTCCTCTTTACATTCCTTTAACACCCTTGCAAACAGTTCATCAGGGCCTGGGGATTTGTTAGGTTTTAGTTTCTCTATTTGTCTGAGGACCATGTCACTAGTTACCGTAATCGTATATAGTTTATTATCATCCTGTTCTACATAATCTATTATTATTTTCCTGGGTGAAAACTGAGAGGAAGTAGGTATTTAGAATTTCACACATATCCTTATCACTGTCAGTGATCTGACCAGAGTTACTTTTAAGTGGGCCAATCTTGTCCCTAATCTTACTTCTG
This sequence comes from Cherax quadricarinatus, assembly GCF_026875155.1. Classification (NCBI taxonomy): domain Eukaryota; kingdom Metazoa; phylum Arthropoda; class Malacostraca; order Decapoda; family Parastacidae; genus Cherax; species Cherax quadricarinatus. The sequence goes on from NC_069432.1 coordinate 7,992,254, forward strand.
TATACCTGAAAGAACCCTTTTGGGTTAGTCTTTGAATCCCTTGCGACCTTAGCCTCATAATCCCTTTTTGCTTTTCTTATTCCTTTCTTTCTCTCTTTAATTGAATATATTGATTACTTAACTGCCCATCCCCTCTATTGATACGCCTATATATGCCTCTCTTTAGACCAATGAGATGTTTTAATCTATTGCTCATCCATTTGGGATCATTTTTGTTAGATCTAATTTCCCTACTCGGAACAAAAGTTGTCTGGGCAGCTAGAACTATGCTCTGAAAAACGTCATATTGGCAACCAAGATCACCAACCTGACCCATAGTTAGGACATCCCAATTTAGCCCACCCAGGTAATTTTTCAGTCCCATGAAGTCGGCCAAGCGAAAATCTGGGACAGAGAGTTGATTGCAGTTATCTGGGCAATTCCATGATATATTGAAACTAAGTGATTTGTGATCACTTTCCCCAAGCTCACCATTAACCTCAAGATTATTAATTAGTGAATCTTTGTTGGCAAGAACCAAGTCAAGCAGAGTGTTTCCTCTAGTTGGGTCTGTCACAACCTGTTCTAAAAAGCAATCCTGAACCTTATCAAGAAAGTCACTAGACTCAAGATTTCCTGTCATATTGTTCCAATCAATTTGTCTAAAGTTGAATATGATGTAATATGTTTCATCTTATTACTGATGGTTATATAGCTGCCGCATATATTATTTATAGTCTCGATGCATCGAAATTTATTTGCGTTGTGCTGTTACATTTTTCTGGTTGTAGTATTTTAGAGTGCTTACGTTATATGGTGGTTAAAATCAACTTATGGTTTTAAAGTTATTTTGTCTGAACTGTGCTGCTTGTTACGTTCACATTATTATTATTATTATTATTATTATTATTATTATTATTATTATTATTATTATTATTATTATTATTATAAGAAGAACATAAGAACATAAGAAAGGAGGAACACTGCAGCAGGCCTGTTGGCCCATACTAGGCAGGTCCTTTACAATTCATCCCACTAACAAACATTTGACCAACCCAATTTTCAATGCCACCCAAGAAACAAGCTCCGATGTGCAAGTCCCTCTCAGATCCAACCCCTCCCACTCATGTACTTATCCAACCTAATTTGAAACTACCCAAAGTCCTAGCCTCATAACCCAACTAGGTAGACTGTTCCACTCATCAACTACCCTATTTCCAAACAATACTTTCCTATGTCCTTTCTAAATCTAAACTTATCTAATTTAAATCATTACTGCGGGTTCTCTCTTGGAGAGATATCCTCAAGACCTTGTTAATATCCCCTTTATTAATACCTATCTTCCACTTATACACTTCGATCAGGTCTCCCTCATTCTTCGTCTAACAAGTGAATGTAACTTAAGAGTCTTCAATCTTTCTTCATAAGGAAGATTTCTAATGCTATGTATTAATTTAGTCATCCTACGCTGAATGTTTTCTAACGAATTTATGTCCATTCTGTAATATGGAGACCAGAATTGAGCTGCATAATCTAGGTGAGGCCTTACTAATGATGTATAAAGATGCAGTATGACCTCTGGACTTCTGTTGCTTACACTTCTTGATATAAATCCCAGTAATCTATTTGCCTTATTACGTACGCTTAGGCATTGCTGTCTTGGTTTAAGGTTGCTGCTTACCATAACCCCCAAGTCCTTTTCGCAATCTGTATCGCTAAGTTCTACATTATTTAACTTATAAGTGCTAGGGTTATGGACACTCCCGAGCTTCAGAACCTTGCATTTATCTACATTGAACTGCATCTGCCACTTTTCTGACCAAGAGTAGAGTTTGTCTAAATCCTCCTGAAGTTCCATAACATCTATGTTTGAATCAATTATCCTACCTATCTTCGTGTCATCGGCGAATTTGCTCATATCACTAGCAATTCCTTCATCAAGATCATTGATATATATTATAAACAACAACGGGCCCAAGACTGATCCCTGTGGAACGCCACTTGTTACTGATCCCCACTCGGATTTAACCCCATTTATGGACACTCTCTGCTTCCTGTCTGTGAGCCATGACTCGATCCACGAGAGCACCCTTCCCCAATGCCATGAGCTGCTACTTTCTTCAACAGTCTTTGGTGCGGAACTCTATCAAATGCCTTACTAAAATCTAAGTAAACAATATCAAATTCTTTATCGTGGTCAACAGCCTCAAAAGCTTTACTGAAGAAAGTTAATAAATTAGTTAGACAAGACCGGCCTCTTGTGAATCCATGCTGAGTATCATTAATCAAGCTATGCTTATCGAGATGGCTTCTTATAATCTCAGCTATAATTGACTCTAGAAACTTGCCTACAATTGAGGTCAGGCTTATTGGGCGGTAATTTGACGGTAACGACTTGTCCCCTGTTTTAAAAATAGGAATTACATTAGCCATCTTCCACATATCAGACACTACACCTGTTTGAAGAGATAAATTAAAAATATTAGTTAATGGTTCACAGACTTCCATTTTGCATTCCTTAAGAACCCTTGAAAAAACCTCATCAGGACCCGGTGACTTATTTTGCTTCAGTTGGTCTATCTGCTTCACAACCATTTCACTAGTGACTGTGATGTTACATAATTTATCTTCTTCTAATCCACTATAAAAATTAATTACCGGAATATTATTAGTGTCTTCCTGTGTAAAAACCGAGAGAAAATAATTATTTAAAATCGAGCACATTTCATTCTCTTTGTCAGTAAGATGCCCATAGGTTGTTAGGTAAGACACATATGCAACAGTTAGGTATCTTTATTGTGAAACGTTTCGCCTACACAGTAGGCTTCTTCAGTCAAGTAAGACACATATGCAACAGATAGACAACTTTATTCCGAAACGTTTCGCCTACACAGTAGGCTTCTTCAGTCGAATACAGAAAGTAGGCAGGAACAGTAGAGATGTGAAGACGATGTAATCAGTCCATCACCCTTAAAGTCGTAGAATTTGAGGTTGTCAGTCCCTCGGCCTGGAGAAGTTCAGTTCCATAGTCAGGAACTATCTGAAGATCAAGCGACAGTGCGGAGACTTAAATACTGTCGGAAGGAGAGGTGCAGGGTAGTAGTAGTAGTAGTAGTGGAGGTAACTGAGAGGTCATGTCCCTCTCAGATCCAACCCTTCTCACTTGAAAAGCTTGTCCACTGCACCTCTCCTTCCGACAGTATTTAAGTCTCCGCACTGTCGCTTGATCTTCAGATAGTTCCTGACTATGGAACTGAACTTCTCCAGGCCGGGGACTGACAACCTCAAATTCTACGACTTAAGGGTGATGGACTGATTTTCATCGTCTTCACATCTCTACTGTTCCTGCCTACTTTCTGTATTCGACTGAAGAAGCCTACTGTGTAGGCGAAACGTTTCGGAATAAAGTTGTCTATCTGTTGCATATGTGTCTTACCTAACAACCTGTCGGTATTGTATACCATTTTGATGTATCTTGTCAGACACTGCAAACGTAGCATCTTGGTACAGAAAACACCTTGGACAAGCTTTTCAAGTGAGAAGGGTTGGATCTGAGAGGGACATGACCCCTCAGTTACCTCTCACTACTACTACTACTACCCTGCACCTCTCCTTCCGACAGTATTTAAGTCTCCGCACTGTCGCTTGATCTTCAGATAGTTCCTGACTTTTGGAACTGAACTTTTTCCAGGCCGAGGGACTGACAACCCCAAAAATTCTACGACTTTAAAGGGGGATGGACTGATTACATCGTCTTCACATCTCTACTGTTCCTGCCTACTTTCTGTATTCGACTGAAGAAGCCTACTGTGTAGGCGAAACGTTTCGGAATAAAGTTGTCTATTCTGTTGCATATGGTCTTACCTAACAACCTGTCGGTATTGTATACCATTTTGATGTTTTCTTCAGTCAAGTACAGAAAAGTTGATAGAAGCAGAAGATACTTTAAGACGATGTAATCAGTCATCACCTTAAAGTTTTGAGGTGGTCAGTCCCTCAGTCTGGAGAAGAGCATTGTTCCCTAGTATGAAACAATATGGAGAAGAAGTGACAGGTGGAGCTTTTTAGCCCCCAAAAAGGTGAGACGTGGCCACTAGGAGAGGTAAGAACTCAGATGTTGAGAAGGAGGTCCCTCTCAAATCCAGCTCTCTCACTGGGGGAAGTTGTCGAAGTTGATTGCAGGTCTGTACCAAGATACCTTGTGTTGGGAGTGTCTGACAGATTGAACATTAAATGGTATAAAAAAACCGACAGGTTGTTAGGTAAGACACATATGCAACAGTTAGGTATCTTATTGTGAAACGTTTCGCCTACACAGTAGGCTTCTTCAGTCAAGTACAGAAAAGTTGATAGAAGCAGAAGAACTTTAAGACGATGTAATCAGTCCATCACCCTTAAAGTTTTGGGTGGTCAGTCCTCAGTCTGGAGAAGAGCATTGTTCCATAGTATGAAACAATATGGGAGAAAGAAGTGACAGGATGGAGCTTTTTATAGCCCCAAGAGGTGAGACGTAGGCCACTAGGGAGGTAAGAACTCAGATGTTGAGAAGGCAGGTCCCTCTCAAATCCAGCCTCTCTCACTGGTGGAAGTTGTCGAAGTTGATTGCAGGTCTGTACCAAATACCCCTTTTGGGTTTTTAGTGTCTGAGGGACTGACCACCTCAAAACTTTAAAGGGGGATGGACTGATTACATCGTCTTCAGTATCTTCTGCTTCTATCAACTTTTCTGTACTTGACTGAAGAAGCCCACTGTGTAGGCGAAACGTTTCACATAAAGATACCTAACTGTTGATATGTGTCTTACCTAAACAACCTGTCGGTATTTTATACCATTTTAATGTTAAAATCTGTCAGACACTGCAACACAAGGGTATCTTGGTACAGGACCTGCAATCAACTTCGACAACTTCACCAGTGAGAGAGGCTGGATTTGAGAGGGACCTCCCTTTTCCAACATCTGAGTTCTTACCTCTCCTAGTGGCCTACGTCTCCCCTTTGGGGCTATAAAAGCTCCATCTGTCACTTCTTCTCCATATTGTTTATACTATGGAACAATGCTCTTCTCCAGACTGGGGGAAACTGACCCCTAAAAAACTTTAAGGGTGATGGACTGATTACATCGTCTTCAAGTATCTTCTGCTTCTATCAACTTTTCTGTACTTGACTGAAGAAGCCTACTGTGTAGGCGAAACGTTTCACAATAAAGATACCTAACTGTTGCATATGTGTCTTACCTAACAACCTGTCGGTATTTTATACCATTTTAATGTTCAAGATGCCCATAGTTATTTTTAAGGGGACCTATCATATCTCTGACTTTTGTTCTATATACCTGGAAAAAACTTTTTGCGTTAGTTTTAGAATCCCTAGCAACTTTAATTTCATAGTCCCTTTTAGCTTTTCTTATCCCCTTTTTAATGTCCCTCTTAATGTCAATATACTGATTCATAAGATGAACCTCGCCTCTTTTGATACGCCTATAAATTCCTTTCTTATGCCCTAGTAGATATTTCAGCCTATTATTCATCCATTTTGGGTCATTTCTTTTTTGATCTAATTTCCTTATAAGGGTAAACGTTCTTTGAGAACATGTATTGTGTTCAGAAAAAATGTCATATTGATAGCTCTCTTCGTTACCCAGTCAACAGATGATAAGTGTTCTCTAGCCCATCGTAATCTGCCCAGCGAAAATCTGGGACTGTTACAGAGTTATCCCTACTATCATACTTCCAAATTTAATTCTAAATGTAATTGATTTGTGGTCGCTAGCACCCCGTTCCTCTGAAAAATTCAATTATTAACAAGGGGATTTTATTGTTTGCCAGAACTAAGTCAAGCAGGTTATTTCCCTTGTAGGTTCCGTCACAAACTGCTTCAAAAAAAAATCCTGAACTACTTCAAAGAAATCGTATGATTCTAAATTCCCCGTCAAGAAATTCCAAAACAATAGACTAAAGTTAAGTCTCCCAGAATTACTACATTATCGTGCCTTGTGGCCCTAACAATTTCCTCCCCTAGTGTCTCCCTTGGTCCCTATCTAAATTTGGGGGACGGTATTATCACACCTAAAATCATTTTTTCATGCCCCTCTGAAAATTCTATCCAAACAGACTCTGTATGTGTTACTTCGACTTATACAGTTTTTTATGCAACAGTTCAAGCGATCTCGGACATACAATGCCACCCACCCCCTTCCCGATACTTCTATCCACTTGGAACAATTTAAAAACCTGAATGTGACATTCTGGCAGGGATGTCCCGACTTTTGAATTAACCACGTCTCAGTAATGGCAAATACATCTATGTTACGCCCCAAACCTCCTGAAATAGAGTCAGAAAATTTAAGGGGGGGGAAAAATAACGACACAATAAAACCAAATTTGTTTCCACAGGGGAGGGGAAAAATTTCTTGTTAGGAAAACAAATGTGGGTCAACGTACACAATCACGAACGAGAATGAAATCAAAAAATCACGTTTTTCTCAGGGAACTAATCTTACAGAGAATAACAAACAATCCCCCAAATTTAAAAAAAGCCTACAAGGAAACTAATTTTTGCTCCATTTTTGTTAAAAATTCTTTGGTAAAAACTCTTAGTATTTAAAATTCAACTACCTCTTTTGGGTGATTTAACTATTAAGCAAAAGTCCCCTTTAAATGTAAATTTTTTTTTTTTAAAACTATTTTTCCCTTTAAAACATTAGTTTAATTGATATTTTCCCTCTTTTCCATATTTAACTAACCTCATTTTTTTTTTAAAAAATACTTTAAATTTGATATTATTTTACTAAAAAAAAATATTTAAAAATTTTAAACTAAAATTTAAATTTTAAACTAAAAACCCTTTTTGACTTTTAAAAAACCCCATTACTTTTTTTAATTCCCTTTTAAACCTTTTTTTAATACCACATTTACTTCTTAGAGAAACTCTTAATTCCCTTTAATTACCCCATAAAACCCTCTAAAAAACCCAAACCATTTCAAATATGAATAAAAATAAAAAAATTACTTTTTCATTTTTTTGTAAAAAATTTTATTTTACAAAAATTTTTTTAAACACCAATTTCTACCAGTCAATTTTCTTTTGTACTTTAAAAAACATTTTTTTACTTCCCAAAACCCTTTTTGTTCCAAATTTTTTTTCCAAGTTTGTATATTAAACCCCCAAACCTTTTTTTACCCTTTTGGGTCCCTTGAAGTCCCCTTTCTACAAATTAAATTACCTTTGTAACTTGTGACCATTACCTTGTACCAAAGTTCACCCTATAAAAAACGGGGGGGCCCAGTCCCGGGAAACCCTTTAAAACAAACCTCTGTAATCGGTAAAAAACCTTTGTAATTTGTCATGATTGTAAACCAAAACTTACCTGGATTTTCATTCCCTTTTGAAAAATTGTGAGTTCATTCCCTTTTGTAAATTGTAGTTTCCAAATTTACTTATTGTAACTTGCTCAGTCCAGCCCCGGGACCAATTTTGTACCCCCTTAATCTTTTGCCTCCCGCCCACAGGAGGGGTTTTTTAAAGGGGGTGCTTTAATAAACAAAAAAAAAACTAAACTAAACCTGTGTCCCTTTTGGGTACCTTTCTCCCCATTTTTAACAATCATATTTATAACCAAGACTTTACCTTTGTTTTTTTTTTACTATTATTCTTTTGGTATTTTAATTTGGGAAATTTTTAAATTTTGTAAAATTTAAAATCTAGTATAAACTTAAATCTTTAACAAAACCCAAACCGACTCTAGTGCAATTGCAAGAAACCTTTTAAAATTTTAATTTTTATATTATAATTTATAAAATAATTCCTACCATCGGGCCCCCTTTTTAACTTTGTTTACCATTACTTAATTTTGTCCCTTATATATTTTTTTTTCCCTCCTTTATTTTAGCTTAAATATAACAAATCCCCAAATTTTTATATAAAACAAATTTTTAAAAAAAACAAGGTGCTTTTTCTCGGGTGCTAAAGTAGAATAATTTTCAAAATTTTTTCCAATTAAAAATTCCAAAGCTCTTTTAAATTTGGGATTCCCAAAATTTATTGTTCACCCCAACCTATATTACCCCCTTTTTATATTAAAATTTTTATTACAAAAATTCAAAATTTTAAAAAAAATTAAACCTTTTAATATATACCTACTATCAAAACCCCCAAGCGCCATTATTTGATCATCCATTAATTTGTTTTAAGTCCCTTTTATATTGTCTTCCTTTTAATTTTAGCAAAAAAAAAAAAAAAAAAACTACCTTAGCTCATTATTTTACATTTTTTAAAATTTAATTCAGGTGCAAATTTTTTTAGCTTAAAACATTTATTTTGTTTTATATTTAATTCAAACCTATAGTTTCCACTACAAATCTTTTTATTACAAGCATTGATCCTAAACCCAAACCCCTCTTATTTAAGATTTAAAAAGGGAATAAAACAGTTTACTGAAATTTACAAACACCCAAAAACAACCCAAAGGCACTTAAATCCCCAAACAACAACAAAACCTATCTTTAACAACAATATCAGATTTTTAAAAAGCAAGCTTACGAGGGACCTCATAGCATTACAAAATTTTCCTTGCATCCCAAATGCCCCATCTTTAAACAAACTAAAAACCTAGCTAAACCCCGAAACTCCCTAAAGCCCAAGGGCCTTTCCCGGGTTACACAGCCATACACAACGTAGGCCAGACCAACAAGGGGGGTGGCAACGCATAAACCTTTCTCAGACCAACTAAAAATGTATCACTAATACTTTCACCCAAAGGGGTGAACAGGGGGGAAAAAATAATTTCTAAATTTAAAAAAACCAAAACCCACAAAAACCCCCACATTGATAAACATCAAAAATTTCCACAGTCCCAAAAAGTTAGTTTTAAAATGTTTAATTTTTGCCCCCAAACCCACCTTTTTTCGGTAGTCAAAAATTACAGAGGTAAAATAATGGGGCCAGTACTGGGGTTTAAAGCTTTTTATACTTAGCAATTACGAGGTAAGAATTTCCCCAATTTTAACCCAAAAGGGAATGAACACACAAAATTTTCAAAGGGAAAGAACTAAAAAACACACGTCAAAAAAAATTAAACCAAATTAGGGCAAAACCTTTGGAAGTATAAAAACTGATGCACGCATGAACAAAAATCCTTACTACTCTCAGGTACTTCAATATAAATCTCCTGCAAACCCCGGGAAAAAAACCCCCACTTTAAATGAATTCACAAAAACCCTGAGTAACTGTATGTTACTACCAACCTTTAACCCAAAAAACAAGAGTTTCAGAGACTAGTGTTTCCCTACCCTTTAGCACATCTGGACCAACAAACCCTACCCCCCTTTTAAAAACCCGGCATAATTTTTAGATAATACCACAGACCACTACCCTACTTTCCTCAAAACAACTCTTTGGGAAACTACCCCCAAAACACTACTTTAAAATCCCCCCCTTCAGACTTCACCAAAGAGGGAGGCCTTTTAAAAACTTTTTACAACCCGCAGTAGCAAAAAATTGATTGGCACACTGAGCTAAAAACTATAACAAAAATTTACGAATGGAAAAAATAAATTTTTTTAAAAAAAAAACCCAATAACCCCTATAACAAAACACTGCCCTAAAAAAACCAAAAAAGATGACAGCTAAAGACTGAACATTTCCCCGGCTAACACCCCGCATTCCCCAAATCCAAAATACAAAAACACGAAAATGAAAAACAGTACAGAATGGCACATAACCAAGACCAAAAAAAAACGTTACCCCGTCAATCCAACCAGCCTGAAAAAAAGGGGGAAAAAAATTGTATTAAAGAGAAAAAAAATTAAACCAACTTATGAGGTGAAATAAAAAAGAAACCCGGAAAACCCTATCAAAAAACTGGGAACAAAAAAGAAATCACGAAATTGCGAAATAAAATTAGCAAAATCAGATGAACCCCCCAAACCCCCACCAACAGAAACAGCAAACAGACTCAAATGATTTCTTTCCCACTATAGGACAAAAAAAACCCTTTCCAATAAAATCCCAAGCTCAGAAACCCCCCCAAATTACTACCCCCACTGGCAAACTACCCCCAACACACTGTTTTCCCACTCCGACTAACCCATACGAAGGGCTCCCCTTTTTATCCAACGCACTAAAAAACAAGGCAGGAGATTTTAAAAACCTTTACCACCCTTTAAACTAAAAAAAAGTGTCACAAAGGGTACACCAAACATTGGGAACACTCTTTAAAAAAAATCCCCTTAAAACCCCACCCTTCCCCACAATCAAAATAGCAAGGGGCACCCCCAAACCACAAAGGAGGAGACCAGAGTTGAATAACAAGGCCCCAAAATCCAACTTACACCCTCTCCCCAAAATCCCCGAAAAATTAATTCTAAACAAAAAAACCCTCCTTATCTCCCAAAACCCAAAATCAACCCCGGGCCCAATTTTGGGTTCAGGGCCCAATAAAAATACAATAAGCTTTTTAAACAAAAGGGTAAACAAAATAAACACTGGGAATAGAGAAAAAAAAATCCCCCCTGGGGACTTCATTGACTTACGTTTTAAAACTTTTTATACAGTTGAACCCCGACTTTTCCTTTCCCCATAAAAATTTTCCCCACTAAAGGTATAAAAAGGGGACTCCCCCCAACTACCCTTTAAATCAAAACCCCAGCAACAGAAGCCAAATTGTAAAGCAAATGGGGCAAAACTCTTTCCCGCGCAAAACCCAAATTTCAGTTGGTGTCCCCAAGGAAGTGTCCCCTTGGGGCCCCCTTTTTCTTTCCCCCTATACATAAATGACCTACAAAAGCTTTGCAAATTCTCAAACCCACACTATTTTTAGATGACACTAAAAATACGTCTTCCTCAACCCCACCCATCCCCGCGCCAATACTGTAAATACCGAATTACAGAAAAATCTACCCGGGTGGGGGACTAACAAAAATTACACTAAACATTGACAAAACCTACTTCATTCAGTTTTGTAACAGAGCTACAGATGTCCCTCTTAACATAATGATAAACGGATCACCTATCACAAAGCTAACAGAGGAAAATTCTTAGGAATCCACCTTGATAACAGACTCAAATTTCATACACATATACAACAAATTTCTAAGAAAATTTCCAAGACTGTAGGCATACTATCGAAGATACGGTACTATGTTCCACAGTCAGCCCTCCTGGCCCTATATCACTCTCTTATTTACCCCTATCTCACCTATGGAATTTGTGCATGGGGCTCAACAACAATTAACCATCTCAGACCACTAATTACCCAACAAAAGGCTGCAGTTAGAATGATAACAAATTCTCACTACAGGCAGCACACTCCACCAATATTCAAAACACTCAACCTACTCACCATACAAAACATCCATACTTATTACTGCACCTATTACATACATAGAACACTTAACTCTGACATTAACCCTCCCCTCAAACATCTCCTTGCCAACCTCAACAGAACACTTGACCATAACACAAGGCACAGATCACTCTTTGATGTACCTCGTGTCCATCTCACACTATGCAAAAACTCAATGCACATAAAAAAGGGCCCCAAAATCTGGAATTCATTACCTGTAAATATAAAAGAAACACTACCTGTTTATAAATTCAAGTCTCTTCTCAAAGATCACTTACTCACCCAAAACCAAATAAATACTGAATAACTGAACCTTATAAATTGTATATCTTAAATGTTTCTCACAATTATATCACATAAATGTTAAACCTAAAACCGAATCTAACTTTATTATTTTTTAAATACACTACCTTACAGAATACTTCATACGACTGAATGTACAACAATGCATGCAACCATATGACCTGTCTTTGTAATACTCACTTGTGCTTTATAGTAATCTGTTTACATTAATGTTTTATCACTGATTTCATCATTGCTTAGTTAATCTTAAGTTAATTTTAAGCCAGCCCGTAATGCTATGCATAGTATAAGTGGCTTTGGCATGCTGCTCTTATCTGTATTTTTTTGTACCTCTGTATGTGTGCTCAAATTGTTAATAAATAAATAAATAAATAAATAAATAAATTATTATTATTATTATTATTATTATTATTATTATTATTATAGCCACACCGGCCATCTCCCAACAAGACAGTATTACCGATAAAAGAGGAAGCATTCGCAGTCATTCAACAGCTGTCTCGCCAGAAGTGTGCTGACATTATTCCATTGATCCGTGGAAATGCAACATCCCCTCCCATCCTTCAGGGGTGCAAACACTGTAGTACGTCCCACCACAACGACTAACATTCTCTCCCCCTTTCAAAGTGCAGGAACATGGACTGCACATCCTACCTCTAGGACTACACCATTCGAATTCTTCCATCAGAGTGCCTGAACAGGGACTGTATTTCCCACCTCCAGGACTACAAAATCCCCACCTCTCCTTCAGAGCGCAAGCACTGTACTTCCCACCTTCAGACTACAAAATCCCCACCTCACCTTCAAAATGCAGGAACAGGGACTGTACTTCCCACCTGCAGGACTGTAACATCAACTTTTCTTCAGAGTTCAGACGCTGTACTTCCCACCTTCAGGATTACAACATCCCCACCTCTCCTTCAGAATGTAGGAACAGGGATTGTACTTCCCACCTTGAGGATTACAACATGCCCTAAACGTTGGAATCTGGAACTTGAACATTACATGTATACCACTCTGGAACTTGAACATTACATGTATACCACTCTGGAACTTGAACATTACATGTATACCACTCTGGAACTTGAACATTACATGTATAACACTCTGGAACTTGAACATTACATGTATAACACTCTGGAACTTGAACATTACATGTATACCACTCTGGAACATTACATGTATACCACTCTGGAACATTACATGTATACCACTCTGGAACTTGAACATTACATGTATACCACTCTGGAACTAGAACATTACATGTATAACACTCTGGAACTTGAACATTACATGTATACCACTCTGGAAACTGAACATTACATGTATAACACTCTGGAACTTGAACATTACATGTATAACACTCTGGAACTTGAACATTACATGTATAACACTCTGGAACTTGAACATTACATGTATAACACTCTGGAACTTGAACATTACATGTATACCACTCTGGAACATTACATGTATACCACTCTGGAACTTGAACATTACATGTATACCACTCTGGAACTTGAACATTACATGTATACCACTCTGGAACTTGAACATTACATGTATACCACTCTGGAACTAGAACATTACATGTATACCACTCTGGAACTTGAACATTACATGTATACCACTCTGGAACTTGAACATTACATGTATAATCCACTCTGGAACTTGAACATTACATGTATAACCACTCTGGAACTTGAACATTACATGTATACCCACTCTGGAACTTGAACATTACATGTATACCACTCTGAACTTGAACATTACATGTAATCCACTCTGGAACTTGAACATTACATGTATACCACTCTGGAACTTGACATTACATGTATACCACTCTGGAACTTGAACATTACATGTATACCATCTGGAACTTGAACATTACATGTATACCACTCTGGAACTAGAACATTACATGTATACCACTCTGGAACTTGAACATTACATGTATACCACTCTGGAACTTGAACATTACATGTATACCACTCTGGAACTTGAACATTACATGTATACCACTCTGGAACTTGAACATTACATGTATACCACTCTGGAACTTGAACATTACAGTATTCCACTCTGGAACTTGAACATTACATGTATGCCATTCGGAACTTGAACATTACATGTATACCACTCTGGAACTTGAACATTACATGTATACCACTCTGGAACTTGAACATTACATGTATACCACTCTGGAACTTGAACATTACATGTATAACACTCTGGAACTTGAACATTAACATGTATACCACTCTGGAACTCCAACAGTCACTTAATGTTACACAACGCCTTCTTAGTATTAAGGAACCGCTATTAATCTCTTTTTTTCAGACATCATAATCATCTCTGAAATATTAACACGGGTGGTAGCACACTCAGCTCACACACTCAGGTCCGGGATTCGATCCCCTTACGGGTGGAAATATTGGGGCTTGTTTCCTTAAGACACATGCTGTCCCCTTCACCTAGCAGCAAGTAGTGCCCGTTTTACCTGGAGTTTACCTGGAGAGAGTTCCAGGGGTCAACGCCCCCGCGGCCGGTCTGTGACCAGGCCTCCTGGTGGATCAGAGCCTGATCACCAGGCTGTTACTGCTGTCTGCACGCAATCCATCGTACGAGTCACAGCCCGGCTGGTCAGGTACCGATTTTAGGCGCTTGTCCAGTGCCAGCTTGAAGACTGTCAGGGGTCTATGGTAATCCCCCTTATGTATGCTGGAGGCAGTTGAACAGTCTCGGGCCCCTGACACTTATTGTATTGTCTCTTAACGTGCTAGTGACACCCCTGCTTTTCACTGTGGGGATGTTGCATCGTCTGCCAAGTCTTCTGCTTTCGTAGTGAGTGATTTTCGTGTGCAAGTTCGGTACTAGTCCCTACTAGATTTTCCAGGTGTATATAATCATGTATCTCTCCCGCCTGCGTTCCAGGAATACTGGTTCAGGAACCTCAAGCGTTCCCAGTAATTGAGGTGTTTTATCTCCGTTCTGCGCGCTGTGAGGTTCTCTGTACATTTTCTAGGTCAGCAATTTCACCTGCCTTGAAAGGTGCTGTTAGTGTGCAGCAATATTCCAGCCTAGATAGAACAAGTGACCTGAAGAGTGTCATCATGGGCTTGGCCTCCCTAGTTTTGAAGGTTCTCATTATCCATCCTGTCATTTTTTGAGTTGAAAGATAACTACCTGGAGTTTTCTTGGAGAGGGTTTCGGGGTCAAAAGCCCCCGCGGCCCAGTCTGAGACCAGGCCTCATGGTGGTTCAGGGTCTGATCAACCAGGCTGTTACTGCTGGCCGCATGCAAGCTGACGTACGAACCACAGCCCGGTTGGTTAGGTACTGACTTTAGGTGCCTATCCAGTGCCTTCTTCAAAACAGTCAGGGGTCTATTGGTAATCCCACTTATGTATGCTGGGAGGCAACTGAACAGTCTTGAGCCCCAGACACTTACACTTTTTGTGTTGTCTCTCAATGTACTCGTGGTGCCCCTGCTTTTCATCGTGGAATGTTGCATCTCCTGCCAAGTCTTTTGCTTTCATAGGGAGTGATTTTCGTGTGCAGGTTTGGTACCAATCCCTCCAGGACCTTCCAAGTGTATTTTATCATGTATTTCTCTCGCCTGCATTCCAGGGAATACAGATCAAAGACCTTCAACCGTTCCTAGTAGTTTAGGTGCCTTATCGCACTTATGTGAGCCGTGAAAGTTCTTTGTTCATTCTCCAGGTCTACAATGTCGCCAGCCTTGAAGGAAGCCGTTAGTATACAGCAGTATTCCAGCCTAGAGAGCACAAGCTACTTGAAGAGAATCATCATGGGCTTGCATCCTAAAGATGAGGTAGATACTGTGTTGTGATCTTGAAGGCGAATCCTCTGATATTACACTCCCAGGTCCTTCACATTACTTTTCCGCTCTATTGTATCTTTTGAATTTGTGGTATATCCTGAAACACTTTTAAATTGTTCACTTTTCCATATCTGAGTAGTTGAAATTTTTCCTCGTTGAACTTCATATTTGTTTTGAATTGCCCGTTCGAAAATTTAGTTTGATGTCCGGGTTGGATCTCGCGGTGTCTTCGATGGAGGGCACGGGTGAATT